>CANUEZ040000166.1:620000-990000 GCA_948099385.1 Fasciola hepatica
GGATCTTTTATTTATTTGGTGGACTCCAGAAGCATTTGAGTCCAGAAAGGGACCGGCCGTTGGTAAAGTTTGGGTGTTCGGGTATTTTTAAGGATCCTCCATAAACGCTAGCGTTGACAACGGGGTCACAGCATTATCTACGTAACTGTCCTTCCTAGGATTCTAGGTTCCGTTCTAGTGCCCTAAATTTGATACCAGCATCATTGTGGATATCAACTAGTGGTACCGAGCAAGGTATCAAAGCTGTGGGGGGTCGGGGGCTTTTAGTGCTTGCGCACTGAAGACGGCTTTTTACTCGGTGGTGAAGGCTGACGGAAGCGGCTTTAAGCATTCTTTGGAAAAGTATTTTTATAGGATTGGAGATAGGCGTGTTGATAATGGGGAACACTCAACTATCCTACACTGGCAGTTGGAAAGCTATTCCAACAACGTCTTGTAGATTAGCTGGTTGCGTATGAGTCTATTGTTCAGAAAAATATCCCCCAATTATTTTGAGTTTTAAGGATATTCCTAGGAGCTATTATTCCTAATATCACCCTATATAGCTTAGTGGAAACTAAACCGATAACAGCAAGCAAACCGACGCGGTGTAGTGCAGGTGCTCGGAGGACGGACATATAGAAAAGAGGGTTATCTGAAATGTACATGGTAGAGGAAGTGCACACATTTCCCAAGTTTTGTCCCCCTACGATACAAAAGAAACCTAGTGAGCTGTCTGACCTACAGAACAAGAAATATCTGTAGTCCTGACAAGATTGCACAAGAAATCGAACACGTACGTGATACATAATTAAAAATGGGCTATCCAGAACCATTTATTCGTCAACATATGGGGGTGAGGAGACACAAAGTGAAAGTGCAAAAAGGCCAAGGAAAAGGATGTTTCTGACTGCCCCGCCCAAAGTTGACAAAACTTTGAAAATACTGGAGCTACGCTTATCTAAGGCCCTTGGAAAGTTCTTCCCCGCTGCTCATGTCCGATTCCTAACAAATACGAATCCTTTCATTGTTCAGCAATCCAAGGATAGGTTGACTCATCAGTATCAGTCTTTTGTTCTATATCGGCTCACGTTCTCTTGTAGTGCACAGTATATTGGACATACGACGAGACGCCTGCCAAAGAGGATATCAGAACACCTCCCGGCTTCTTTACGCGAAGGAACAGTTCGGGCTATCAATAGCACATTCCTCCAATGTCTGGTGAATAGCGGACATCAACTCGACACAGTGACAGCTTTCAGACCAGTCCTGACGACTCCCAGAGTTCACGCAAGAAGATTACGCAGGCGGTTGCTGACAACGTCAGAAGCCACAGCAATTCAACTAATAAAGCCGGAATTGTGTAAGCAACGTAACCTCGTGCAACGGTTGTTGTTGCCGTGGCAGTACCTCGTGATTTTCTTATGGTTCCCGTGCACGGACTCTCCTCAGCCCCGCACCTCTTTTTCACACCCTTGTTTTTCATACCTGTATTTTCACGCCATATGGTTACACATTTCACACTTATTGTCGTTCCCACAACGAATAAGATTCATCAAGTTGAAGCTTGTTGTCGGGTTACCGGATTTGTTGAACATTCACTCGCTCTCTGCTGGGTGTATCTGCACGTATACCCTCCTTTAAACAGCACTATATATGTCAATGCCTGAAGTGATTTATGGAAAGGAAATTTCTTTGTGTTACAAGCTATTAGTGCAGTAAATGTACAAACCTCGGGTGATCCCTGTCTACTCACTTCCCGTAGAGTTCAGAATGGGTAACACGTTCTATAGCTAACTGGCCGAGGAACAAGTCAACAAGTTGGTTAACGAAAAGACCACCACAATAACAGAAAACGAAAGGAACGCGCATGTAAGGGGCACAAACGAAAGGAAAGGCAAACATGCGGAAATAGTTCGTTGGTTCCAACCAACCAGTCAGTAGGACAGAGGTTCAATGGGGCACAAAATTCACGGTTAGTCAAGGGTCGAACGGGTCACAATTTTGTTTGGGGGTGTGTGTATGCCTCAGTTAGTGTGCTTGGATATACATGCCTGCCAAGTGCACCCGATCAAAAGTCGATGCCCAGATCAAACCGTCCAGTCAAGATCTAGCCAACCAAGGGATTGGTTGTTCATCGTCTGCGTGTGGCGAAAGGGCAAAGCTTCAGAGCGCTGAGGAATCACGTGAACTGATGGCCGTGCAAAGATTTGGTCAGCATCTGATGCACTAGAACCATGTCAAACAGGTTCAAAGTAGCATAGAGTGCTGCCAATGAATGAGCGGGACTGAAACAGGCAACACAGATTCAACTCGTACGACCGCTTATTGGTCATCTCAGCACAAGTAAAACTTGAGGTAGAAACCCCCATCAACACTGTGATTACGGCTCGGTTGTCTGGGATGGCTAGATAATTTATCCGAGAAAGCACAGCCACCCAATGAAAATGCAGTGGGTAATAGTAATGAATAATTCCGTGAAAATATTACCCTAAAACCATGAACTCCGAACTCAAAACCGAAAAGGCTACCTGACCCTTTAGACTTTAATCCCAGTATCACGAACGAAGCCCCAAGGTCCAAAAACTGGTGCAAATAGATTCTTTTCACTTTGTTTACCACATCCTCTATTCGGAGCATTTTCCAAACCTCCCCTCTATCTCGACTTATTTAAGACCCTACTGACGAGGGGCATGCCCATCGGGCCTGGCTTAAGTCTTGGATGCTTTGTACCAGAACCCGGGGTAAACAGACCATACTTAGCAGCCGAAAAAGTGAAAATGCAAAGAGCTAGATTCGAGCGACTGGGTTATAAGGATTTCCTTACGGCCCCCACCTCCCCTATGCTCGAAAAAACGAGAAAAATTTAGACCCCTTTGTAAGCCTGCATTTTTACCTGCATGTAACACCATTCATGTATGTGAACGGGACTATGCAAGCATTTACAAAGCCACGAATGTTCCATCCCCTTCAAATGCCCCTTCGATCAGATAACAGGTGAATTTATCAAAGGCAACTTTTGCCTTTGCTCAACACCTCATATACGTTAGTCAGGGCTAAGACCGACAAGGACAGGTAGGAGTCAAGAGCGAACATCCAACCAGTACCGTCCGCAAACACCTCACAAACCGGTCCCCGGTAGAGAACAGCCCATCCTTTTAATTATCATCACTCACTCCCACCCTGCACTCTCTGCACTAACTCTCGCACATGCCGGCCTCGATAACACATCTCTGTTGGACCCACAGCCAGCATCCAGTGAGCGGCGAGTACCTCCAGTTGCATCCTCCGTCTCCATCCTCCACGGACGTGCCCTCTCTGCTCCTAACAAAGCCGCCGTGGAACTGAGTCTAAAAGCCTCCCATCATCGACCATACCTCCATCAATTAAACGGTTTCGTAAGGCTCCCGCTATCTATACTCTTTTTAACTCATCCAGTGGGCTCATCGGCCCGCCCCTCCTACCATCGCTAAATCCCTCATAGCTTCCATCAATCTCACCGCGCCAACAAGCCGAGCAAAACTGAGACTAGCCCCTATCCGACGTCGCATACAAACAGTTAGGGTCAGGTCTCAGTTCCAGGGCCTCATTATCTTGCAGTCTGCAGCCAAACCGAAAAGCAGCGGGAGAGGATCTTCGGGCTTCTGGAGGCGACTTTACTGATCAGCCCATAAATCTGCATCCACAAATGAAGGCTACATGTCTGTAGGAGCTACTACCTTAAAGACCCTTACAACCAGCTTACTTGGACAACACAACCCCGATAGTGTTTCACGCATGCCCAACGTCTCCGAATATGGGTCCTTCGCAGTGACCCAACGACCTCTCGAACATCACCAAGTAAACCTCATGAACATTCCAAATTGAACCTGTGAGGAGGGTCATAAATATGCTCATATCGCCTCGGCGACCTTGTGAAGGAATGAATTAACTCATCGTCGGTGGACACTTCAGTCACGTCGGCAGCCAGCACTGTTGCGGTGTCAAGCCCAAGGCTCGAGACATCGGAAACTCGAGTGACAAGACAGTTGATGGTTAGAGCTGATCGACAAATGAGAGCTCATTGTTGTGAGAGTTGTTCAATCCCCAAGGCTTGGTCACCCACACCAATCGGACCGATGCATCGTGTGCAACGAGTGGGTTAGTGTGAGAGTGCCCTACATATTTCCTCGTCTTGGGCTACTAAATGGACGTGATTCTTACACAGAATCGAGTTCCAATCAGAGCTGGTGGGACGGAAAAAAACAGACCTCAGCTCTTGACCCATGTTCAGAACTACCACATATTCCCCGCGGATATCACAGGTACCTCTGATGCTGAATATGGTGCTAGATAGAGCTCACTTCCCATCTCTAAATATACATACTTCCGCGTCTCCACCCTTTACTTTCCCAAACGAGTCGTAACACGTTTTGAAGCGGTGTGCAGCCGAATTCGAACAAACCCCAAAACCAAAACACCATTAATCCGTAAATTCTGCGATATTGAACTATAAAATGGGGTGTGACAAAACATATACTAACCCCAGTTATGCGATCACACAGACTCACAAAACAGGAACCAAGTTTACGGCGTGCGAGAGACAAGCACGTGCGCTGCGCGGGTCCGAGATTGGATACGATAAGTTAGCTCGGTGGACACGAATAAACAAAGGTTGGCCCATAGAAACATAAATGTGTACGGAAGCACGCGGTCAGTGCATGTGAGTGAGTAGTACCACGAAAGCATTAAATTGAAGTGCTTTTGGAAAGTTTTCTACAACCAACCGTCACACCGCCAACCGAAGTCTTTTCTTTCGTAACAGAGCCTTAAGTTTGGAATGAGGGTACTGATTATCCCTGCCTACCCAGGCCCTGCTTTCGGTGCGCTTAACTACTACTGCTGGCTTCTGTATTCTACTCACTTACTCATTATCACGCTTGGTTTGATGGCCAGACCGACGAGCTTTTCCTCTGAAATGTCCACAAGAGAGGCAGCTCGGCTCCAGGAGTGAAGGCAGATGTGTAGATTCCGAATCCAAATGGTGTCTTCGAGAGAGCGGTCGTGAATGAACACGCGTGTGTGCATGTGTGTGTCCATGTACGTGTGCGAAGAAAACACAGTAAAGAGCACATACATGATCGCCCGCGTTAAGGTCAACAACGAACTGGGAAGTGGCGGAAAAATATCATGCCTTGATGAATGAATGGAGCGGAAAAGTGTGGCACGGGCAGGCGGAAGATATGAGTGGAGGTGTATTCAGGTATGCAAGCAAGTCACAACTGTTACCATATAAAGGAAAAGTATTCGGCAGTGGCAATGACAAGCGAGAAGCGGTGAATAACATGACATATCTTGTTGTACGTGTAGAGCGTGTGTGTCGAAAACAACAATCACGGTTAGTAGACCTTTTCCGTGGGAGCCATACGAGTATAAAGCTTTCGAGGGAATAGCTGATTCGCCGGGGTTCTGTGATGAACGTTCCACTCACTCATAGTGTTTCCGCCAACCAGTGTGGACGTTTAGGAGCATGCGCAGAGAGTTGTTAATATACGAATGGATGCTATGGTACAGTTGCATGAGTTTGTTACTTGGATTGAAACTTGCAGCTTGATGTTATATAGCGGCTGATTTAGGTGGCTTCGACTGGTTCGTTTTCACACTCCAGGGGAATGATGCAACGCAAGTCGCGAGTCAGCATTCCCTTTAAGGTCATCACCCTGACCGTTCTTATCAGTTTATTGAAGCTGCTGGTAGTTCCCGAGTCAACACCCAAGGGCCACGTACGAAAATGAGCGTTCTCATCGCAGACCATCACTACATCCCCAACCTTGAATGGTCTTGCCTTGGTCAGCCCCTTCTGTCCAGTTTGCAGAGCCGGTAGGTACTCCTACATCCATCGCCTCCCAAAACCTTGACAAGCTGGTTTGTCTGTTTCCATCCATGAAAATAGTTACCACGACGGTTTTTAGGCCCCTTTAAACCGGTTTTCGATCTTAGCTTCAACAGGTTGTTTGGCTTGATCGCCAGTTGGGTCGGGTTGCCTTTTGCCGCTGGAACTAGGGGCGGTTGTTCAGAATTCTTTCGACCTCGGTCATAAAGGTGCTCAGAGTTTCGCAGTCGGGCTACTGTTGCTTAGCAATCGACGGCAATATTCACCTGGCATGCCTGATCCTGCGTTCCCGTATGCCTGTGGGGGAGTGAAGTGTCATCGTATACCACAAGCCACGGTTCGGTTCCGCAGTTCGTCCCCGTTCATGTTTCAGTGCCAACGATGTAGTTCCCGTTGAGCCCCCACAAGCTTCGACCCATTTTCGGATTAGGTATCTGCTGGTATGCCTCTTCAGTTGATGCAGCTTTGAAGGGCCCGGATAAAGGGATCGTTGGCCATCGAAAGCGTAGCTTCCACGCGTACTGCACGAGGCTTCATGCAAGTCGTGATTCACCCGTATCTTTTTTCCAGCCTTTTCCGCACCCGACCCTCAAAAGTCTCAAATAGTCAAGTCCTATGTCCCTGGACGGCCACTACCCAGTTGTCAACCTACATTCCGGAAACTGTCATGTGTTTCTTGCTTGCGACAACAGTGCGCCTCCTACAGCCTACACAACGCCTGGATACGCGTTTCACAGTAGCCCTTTCTCGCAGTATCCAAAAAGGCTTTCGAATGGAACACGTCACGTGGCCTTCCCCGGAGTGCCTTTCTATGGCATTTATGTGTCGAACCATCGATTCTATCATAAGTTGCCCAGCAGGTAGTAATAAGGGGTACTTTGCATCAAAACTAAGGCGGGATTTGGTCAGTCTAACACTCACCGGTGGTAATACATTAAGGGGTTTTTATTCAAAGTCTGCAGTGTTTTTTTTCGGAAATGAGGTTTTTTGTCGCTCCGTTCCTCTCCTCCGGCATCATCGAGCTCTCAGAGGAAGGCCTCAATGTTCATCATTTTGAACAGAGCATACTCTATGGACAGCATATCATCGGGATTTGTTGGACCCACTCGTGCACGGCTGAATGAGCGGACCCCTATCATGACCAATAAGTGCCTTTTAAGCCTAGCCAACCATGCCAATGATAGGAGCGTCTTCGTCCAGGAGGAAGTCTTGACTAACCTTGGCAAGATGGATGTCTTTCGGTGGTTGCCGTCGTTATCAGGACTCCTTCGATATCCATTTCGGATTCTAGCTTTGGCTTTAATTCGTAAACGAGCCAGCTCCGTTGAGGCACACGCAGGGATTTCGGCCCTCCCGTCCACGTATCCAGTTGGCGAGTGTTGGTTGCACCTCGGGAATATAAATCGGCTGGGTTATTGGTGGACTTAACATGCTTCCACTGGTCCACAACAATTTCGTTGCTTATGGTCGTGAGCGGGTTAGCAATGGAAGTACCGAAACGACTCCCGGAGTTGTCGTAGTACAGTTGTAGTACATTACCATCGTCCAATCAGTCCAAGAACTGGCTGACCAGGCACAGTAGTCAAAGCAACTCTTTACTTCCTGTACCGCCGTTACTGCTAAAACAGCTATGCCGAATTCGAGGCGCGGGATCAAAACCAATTTCCGTGAGGCCGCACAGGGTTTGGCGGGCAGGATCCTCGTAGCGTGTTGTGCATCTGCCAGGCACCATCTCCCGAACGTCAGGGCCCCTTGCCCAACTTCGGAGGCATCAGAAAAGGCGTGCAAATCACCCCTCTGTGGGGATCAGTGTCCCCTAGTTTCCTTAAAGTGACCAAGAACTCTTCCCATTCCAGCCGATATTCTTGATCTAGTGGCTGGTCCAAAATGACTTTCTTACTACGTAGCCGATGCAGCAGGATCTTTCCAGGTAGCATCCAGGGAAAGACAAACCGAGTGGGTTGAACAGGCCAGAGATATCTTACAGTATGATACGAGTAGCTGGTTGATCGGGGACTTCCACCTCAAAAGCGGGGTAGTCTGCTTCTGCATTCCAGTGCATTCTCGGAGTGCTTTCAGAGGGGAGTGGAGAGCGGTCGAGATCTCGAGACCCTTCTGCCCTTTCGTGGTGCGGAATGGCTTCAGGCGCTTCCGATGCTTTCGACATCCATTTCGTGAGATGGAAACCGCCTTTCCGTAGCAGTTCTGTTAGACACCTAAATTATGTTAGGGCCGAGTCAACATCACAGCAAGTCCTGAGGTAGTCGTCGACATAAAAACTTCTACTGACGCTGTTTACTGTTGACCGGTGAACCAGATTTTCATGCTTGTTCGCGGTTTATCGTGGGGCCTAGTTCGCACGAAATGGCAACAATATCACTCCGAAAAGATGGACTGTCATTCTACATTTTACCACCGGTTTTTTCAGGTCATTCTCGCCCCATCATAAGGAATGCACCACATCTCGTTCATCTGCGGTTATATTTGCCTGGAGGAACATTCCTCTGAATTCGGCTGGCAAGGCCACTCCGCCTGCCCTGAGAAGGCACAAAACTTCAATGAGCGGCGTGGTCATTTTGGGCCCCCGCAACGAAAGATCATCCGAAGACTTGCCTTGTACTTTGGCCACTCAATCAAAGAACACCCGCAGCTTTTCAGGTTACTTGGGATGATGAGTGATACGGGAGGTACCGTATCCTTTCTAGCCCGTGGGTGTTTGCAGGCTCTTTTTACACGTAGCCAAGCGTTTCGTTTCGCATCATCACCTCTGAGTTCTCTTTTCAGAGACCCTGATCCCGGCCAAAACGTTCTTTCCAGAGCAGCAAACTTGAGGGGGTTAAAATTCTCCTGTCATCCAAAGGATCGGCTTGTGTACCTTACGGGAGAGGAGCCTCGAACTGGGTTAGGAGGCCTCTGGTTCCTTGTCGTACCGTCCCCGGCGCAAGATGATCTTCTCGGGATCATGATGGTCAGCCGCCCGCGGTGCCGTGAAACCCTTTTCACACAGGCTTTGCAACCGGTACCCTATGCGGCCCGATTCCGCAGACAAATAATTTATGGGGCTGCTTCTCCCAGCTGGGCCGTATAATGTCAACCCCAGGGCTCCTGACAATAGCCTAATCTCTCTCCCACCACCCAAAGAGCTCCGGCACGTAGCAGCTGATGAGAAGGTCTACTTCACTATCCTCCCAGACTAATACTGTTACATCTTGCAATTGGGGCCACCTAGTTAAAATTGCACTCACCTATCCTGGTGAGGCTTGGGGAGATCGGCGAACGTAAAAGCCTTTGCTGATTCGATTCGCTCGTTGGTATCTAGGGAAGTGAGCTGCAATCTCGACTGACCCGCAGCTATTACTGGCCTTCCGCCCACCGTGCTCACCGCTAACGACGTCGTGCTTTTGTCGAGCCGGTTTTTATTGGCTAACCGCCCCTTCGTCAGGATGGCGTCCGGTCAGTTGACGACGAAAGTCAACATTTTAACCATGCCATTCGTGGACGTCACTCCTATAGATGCTGCCTTCAGCCGTATTGGTCTATTGGCAGACCGTGGCTTTGAGCTGGTCAAATTGCGCTTTGAGTTCGCCTCTGGTGTAGTTTCTTTAGCCTGGTGTAGTATTCGGTAGGTTCTGCATGGAAAACCTTCTTGGCCACACCTGGTTCTTTTCAGCAGGCTGCCACCCGGTGTGAGTTGTTAAGGCAGATAAAGCACGCTCCTGTCATCCTCGCCATCCCCAGCATTCATTGGCTGTGGCTTTGGTGAACTTCGGGCATTCTTGTGACTTACTGCTAGCGCCGCAGATCTGGCAGCTTGGGTGGGCTATAGTCTCGCGTGAAATGGCGAGTGTATTTTTCCAAGGCTGATGTATCGAGTATTTCTTTTCAGCCTTTGGATCTTGGCTGTTGCTAAGTCTGCTTGCCCTGTAGTTATCGCCTGTGAGTCGACCAAATCTGCCGTCAGCTATTCTGGTTTGCCTGCCTGAGAACTCGGTCAGGTCCTCGAAGTCGGCTCCAGGGTCACCAAAACTGGTGCTTTCAGCTTCTTCCCGTCAGCGACCCTTCAAAGCGTGCATTGCTTTGAGATCATCCTTGTATTCTAAATGGTCGTGGGCTATCGAGCAGTTTTGCATCTTAACCAAGAGATCAGCCTTTGCACAGAAGTCGCCTCTTGTTCATTTGGCCTCTCACATTACGTATTTGCGATAGAAACTTCGAGAAAGTCGTACGAGCATGGCAAATTGAAGCAACGGATTTTCTCTTCTGTTTTGGTTGGCCGTATCAACCTTGCGCACGCAAACGGAAAACTGGAAGAAGTTGTATAGACCTCCAGTCTGGAACGTAGGGCAGCAGTTAAGGAGGACTGATTTGTAATGTGTTTATATGTGTGTTCTTACATCAATATTAGTGTGCTACCCTTTTCAGATGAGATTTGCACGGCTGAATTCTGTCTTCTCGCCGCTCAACTGGCTGCAAGCCCTCTATTAGACTGCGAGCAACCTCGAACGACTGGCCGAACAGGACCTTCAGGATCTTCCACACCCTAGAGTAGCCTTGTTCTCGGTCGAGCATGATACACTCATCATTAGCCCCCCAGACTCTACCTCGACAATAGTGAGCCAAGCAGCGCAGCCTTTGTCCGAGGTCGGTTACCTTATTGTCTACGAAGTTTTTTAATCGCTTGTTGAACTTGCAGTACTGTTCACGTCGTCCGTCGAAAACCGCCAGGTCTACCTTTGGTAAATAGATCGTTGGTTGTGCTGCTGTTGAATGTTTGACGGCCGGCGTAGAGCTTCCCCTTCTTATTTCCCTTGGTCTGATGAGGGGATCGTTGTCACCAGTTCTGTGCTCACACTTGCTCCGTGTACACTTTTCCCGTGCCCTCCTGAACTGTTGCTCAGTTGATAAAAACTACTGTTCTGGATCTACCATCCTCAATTTAAATAAATCAACATTCTTGTAATCAATAGTACCTTTGGTAATACATGAACTAGCACTGGCAGCGCTGGATTATTTAACTGTAAGTCAATTCTCGCAAATCGAGCAAAGCGTAGACAATTCAAACAAATCCCAAAACCAGAACAAGGTTGATTCGTAGCTTCTACGGTACTAAATTGAAGTTTACAAAAGGTACAAATATATACAAACCTCAAGTATGCAGCCAAATAGACCTCACGGTAAAACCCTGAGGTTAAAAGCCCCGTGGCTCAAACACGACGAACAGAAACGGTTCAAGGCCAAATTCAAATGTTCCGCACGGATAAGCAAACGTGAAAAAGAGTGGTGTATGGACGAGCTTTTCAAAGTAGTGTCAAAAGTAGTCAAATTCACAAGGCACGTAGAACATTTGGAAGAATTATCAATATTAGTTTTTTACACTAACATCAGCCGTACAAAAGAAGGTACCTACACCCTCCCCAGTTGGCTATATGCTTCACTTCCTGTCCAGGGTCCGACTGCCTTGATCCTGTTCTGGGTATAATGCGAGTTTTATCGTTCCAAATCGATCAATCTGAGTACCGCAACACTTCTCCGAGCAATGCATAGCAAAATTCGAACGAATTCCAAAAACCAAAACACCATTAATCCGTAAATTCTGCGATATTGAACTATAAAATGGGGTGTGACAAAACATATACTAACCCCAGTTATGCAATCACACAGACTCACAAAACAGGAACCAAGTTTACGGCGTGCGAGAGACAAGCACGTGCGCTGCGCGGGTCCGAGATTGGATACGATAAGTTAGCTCGGTGGACACGAATAAACAAAGGTTGGCCCATAGAAACATAAATGTGTACGGAAGCACGCGGTCAGTGCATGTGAGTGAGTAGTACCACGAAAGCACGAAATTGAAGTGCCTTTGGAAAGTTTCCTACAACCGATCTTTACACGGGGCATTCGGTGTCACCCATTCTGCGGTCGTTCATGACCCAATTTGCAACTTGGTTCAACCTATTTCGTCCAATATTCCCAGTTTATCGTCCCCTTCATCAGTGGACTACTTCTGTGCTTTCCACAACCTCTGCCCAAGCCTCAAAGACCACTGCGCCCTCGAACCACCTCTTTTATTCCGTCAATATCCCTCACTCAACCGCAACCCCCAAATCGCAGCAAGCTCCCAGAAAATTCACCAACGTTCATTTAGTCCTTACCGCCTCTATCTCATCCCCCCAGTTCCATCCAAGCTTCACCTACCTTTCCAGGATTCAACCACCTCAAGCAGAACCCTTAACTGCCCGTCAAATTACGCCCAGCTCGAAAGCCCAGCAGCGCACCTGGCCACGGTCAGAAATTCTTTTCACCGGAGCTGCCATTAACCTGGACACAACTACAACTTCCTGTCGTAGACCACCCTTTATTCGGAGATCCTCCATCCACTAATCACAATGAAACCACGGTTCTATCCACTGGAAACGTAACCAAAATCTCCATCTTGCCCTTTCTTCTTAAAGCCCCCTCTCCTTCCAAAATTGCCCTAACTTCGCACTCTGGCATTAGGCTTACACCTGAATATCTTACTAGTTACGAAGACGTGGCTAATGGATCACACATCATTAGACCATATTTTCATACCAGGTCGTCCAGCCACTGCCAACAGTTGGTCCGAGCAGTGCAGAGACCGCCTCACTTTTTATACCAGGCATATATTCGCGGTGAGCAGGTTCTGCCACTCCATTCTTAGCAACATTTTGGACTCAGTCTGGCCCAATAGTAAAGAAGATCAACAACTAATTACCTGATGCATTTACCGTCCAACGCACCAGGTTCACTAAAAGGAGGAGCATCTCATTGTGCCTCCGATTAATATCTATCCCATACGATAAAACCGCTTTTAGATTCCCTCAAGAAAATCAGGAGCTGGATACCTCAATTTCCCCAAACAGGTTGGATGCTCTGTCCAAGTTCATGAGGAAGAGGAACCACCAACCTAGTCAGGCCATCTCACACTTAAACTATGGAAACACCTACTTGGAGGATCCTCTATTGATGGCGGAGACTTCCGACATTCAGCTCGCCTCCTCTTGAACAAAGAAAGACACCATTTCTATCCCTTCTGTAAGTCCCGGTGACATCGGTGACTTTCTCAAAGGTAATGTTTCACTCCGATGAGCTGGTAACCCCCGCAGGAAAAGCAGGAACGTCTCACAGAGCCGATCCTGACGTCCTTCCGGCGGCCATTGTCAGCTTAAGTGGTACACGCGTTCTCTTTTTGTTGAAAAAGATTCAAATTTTCACTGAGGTGCAGTAAGGTTTCCTTTCCAGTGGAAAACCTTCTCTGTTACTCCTAGGTATAAGAAGGGATCGCGTCCGGAGCCAGCTAGTTATCAACTAGTGTACTACACCCCGGTCGAGTCCAGAATGATGAAGATAGTTATTAGGGACGGTTGACACGCGCCCTCCTTAACCACAGCATAATTAACGTTTATCGGCACGGTTTCCTGAAGAACGGATCATGTGCAACATGCTTGGTGGACTTCCTCAACCTGGCCGCGGAGGCCGCCATTAATTGCAAGTCGACGATCATGAGTTTTCTGGACATGGCCGAAGCTTTCGGCCGAGTACTCTACGTCAGTTTACTGGAGCCGACCAAAACACATGGAATCGTGGATCCGATACTCGCTTGGTTTCCATCCTACCTATCTGCTTAGGGTCCGATAGTGAATGTAGGAGAAACTTCGCTCGAACCTCGACTGGTAACCAGTGGTGTGATATATGCTGTGTACTTGGCCCCCTACTTTCCCTCAAGTGCGTAAACGGTACATTTAACGTCTTCCAACCAAGAGTCCGCTTCCAGTTTGCAAGTGATATTGGAAGCTCTCACACTGTTGAGCCTGAGTCAGTGAATTGCTTTATCCCAGTTCCCAGGGAAATTAAAAAGTGGTGTTTTGATGCACGTTCCATGTTTTCACTGAAATATTGAGAATTAATGATCATTCCATGACCAATAGCGTCCATGCATGCGGCCTGGATCTACACTACCCACGTACGTTTGGCTTTTTGGAATACGCAGCCATTCAAGTGGCTAAAGCTTCCCGGACGTTCGACCTCATACACCAAACATTTATGATACCGGAAAGTAAACTAAGTATTTTTACGTCCCGAGTCAGACCCCTTCTGGAGTACGGCCCAATCTCATGTTCTGACCTACGAAGGGGGGACCAAAACGCGTGTGAGAAAGTGTAAGGTGCTTTCTCCAGATTGCCCTTAGGTTTATCTTCCCAGGTAAATCAGGTAAAAGGGAGTTATTGGCTAAAAGCTGAACCCCTGTGGCTAAACTGCCTAGGAGCTAGCCCCACCTCCTTTCACAATATGGTAAAGACGGATTACGTAGTTCAGCGTCGAGGGTAAGAACTCCCTCTACCCATTCTCTGGGCAACATTGAGCTTTTGGTTTCGCTCCCTTAACCTAAGCCTGCACTGAGATCAAATTTCTTCACCTACTTTCCAGTCTGGAACAAGCTGCCACAACACACTGGTGCACCATCATCTTCCGCTTTGGTGTTAAAACAAGAAGTAGGCGCATCCACAACGGTGGACTCGCTGGCTAGAATATGCGATCATTATATCTCAAGGGTTTCGGCTTTTAACATGGGTCTAGGGTACTGATAAATCATATATACCATTTGAGCTTCTTATTCCGAATCAGGCTCACCAAAGAGCAATAATTTAAGTAGCTTTTCAGCCCATATCTAATTGGCAGCGGTGCTTTTGAAGCTGGCCTGGAATTCTTATCCGCTTAAGGGTAACATAACCCACAATTCAAATTCTGGTTCAATCCAAAGCTAAAACAGCACCTCACAGCTCAAAATCCCCTGGCTGGGTTTAATGCTACCGTGCCGGAGTCTCTTGGTTTTCAAATGGTCCTTCATCAGGAAATCTGTCATTCCTAAGACACGTTATTCTTTTACAAAAACCCATCTCTAGCCGCTCACCAAAAGGACCAATCGGCTAATTCAATCCTCCTTCAGTTATAAATACTCGGCTTGGTGGATTTTAAGGTTCTGACAGCTCATCAGATCGTATCTTCAGCGTGCGACTACATTCTGGCATCCACTGATATGTCATCACCAACCCCCTCCCTCCATACTACAGCCCTAGCTGACGGTCAGCCTCAGCGAAGCCGTGAAAGTATCTTTTCTTCGTACCGAAATTGTCGTGCCTGTGAAGTTGCCCTGAGTGTCAAAACCAGCGGGGCAGTCACCGGGTGGTTCATATGTGTACTAGAATCCGTCCGAATTTGTTATCGGCAGAAGCAAGCAGTTAGGTCGATGCCTCAGGATTGTTGACCTTAACTGTGTGCTAGTTTTATCTCGCATTTCTCTTTTATAGCGGGGGGGGCGCGAAAACCCCAGGGGCAAAGGCATCTGGTCTGTAGCAACCTCACAATAAGGGGGAACAGCCACCCATTCCCGATTTCGGGTCCAGGGTGCCAGTTCTAAAAACACGGATAGAGAGGAAACGGAAGGTACACCCTGCGTGGTTTACAGGCTCTGCCAGTCCCTCCGTGAGAACAAGTTAGCGGCAAAAATGGCTTCTGGCTAAGAAGGCCCAGGGTCAGCACGCTCCGCCCCTTCGATTACAGAGGAATTTCTGGTAAAAGCCTAGACCCGACCGTGTACGTGGGAAACCTTAAGTATTTGTGCACCCGAGCTGGTTGTTGGCTGTCTGGTCTGAACCTGTGAAGAGTGACAGCTAGCCATTCTAGCTCCCCAAATTTACTGGTTGACCCCGCCTCCGGTTTCAACCCTTTCCGGTTCACCGTATAGCACCCGGCCAGCTTGCCGACGCCTGACGCGTTAGTCATAGCAAAATTTGCAAAGTTAAGCCGTGTGACCTCTGCTTTGACAGAATCTCTGCATTGTTAAACCCATGGGCTCAATGTAGCTTGCACTCGATAACTTCAGAGGGTAATGTAAACGTTGCAAATATCTATAGCATACTATCCATAAATTTACTTTCTCTGTGTTCTGCTGGAGCCCTGGCACCGATAGCCTGTGGTCTAACTCTAGTCGTGGATTCTCAGCCATGGCTTTAGCTCATTTGTGCGGCCGATATGCTTCACAACTCAAGCCTGCCCCTAAAATACCTCTTTTTCATGTCTCAGACTCTAACTCAATGGCCTCTTCGCCTTCTTCTTAAACTTTTTCGCAAACTCAAGCTTCATCACGCTGATTACTGTTCTTAAGTAGCCTCCACTTACTAGGTTTGCGCGCACGCTCAAAGCAGGTCAGGATCCCGCTACTCTTAGCTACCGCATGCTTCTGCCTCATCACGAACCCTTACGGAAAAGTACCACGCAAAACGCCCCGTCAAAACATCAAGCGCTTTTACTCTTTCTATTTTACTCAGTATCTCTGTCTTCCTCAACCACAGCTTGTACAAAGGTCAGATCGTCGTTTCCTTTTTCATTCCCTTTTTAGATCCTGACGTTTTACTGGCATGCCCTTTTCCGCCAGAAGACGAATACTCCCTGGCGTGTTCCCAGAGAAAGCTGCTTGAAGATTATTCTTGGATTTCACTTCCGACAACCGGATGTTCCAAACGCTAAAAGATATGTGTATCTATTCACAACTGGCCAAGCTCTATTCCGCGTTATTCGTGTGATTGACCACCTTAAAAAGGCTCGTACTACAACGATATACGGCCCAGGATCAGTGATGCCCTCCTCCTCTATACAAACACTTATAGTGGTGGACGGGCATACCAAAAAGCCCTTATATAATCCTCAGAAATGGCTTTTCTCCCACATATGTCTCTATCCAAGCCCACGCAACGACAGACCATGCACCAAATGTTACTGTGCTGGCAATTGATGTCTATCATTTTCAACCGACAGGCTTCGCCAGATTCCTTTGACGGTCAATCGATTGTCCTGCTGCCAGACGGCACATCCCTTAATCCGACAGAATACCATACTATCAAGACAATAAGTAGCACTAACACCAGTCAACAGCTGAAATGTTATACCCGGCCGAGACCTTACTTGGTCAATTTCGAGGGCTCGACAACCACGCACCGGCAAGTATCCTGATCACGGACCCTTGATGTCCCCCCCCCTCAAGGCGTCCCAGCATGGTAGATGCTCGAACCCTAAATACTGTAAGTCATCCCTAACTACTATGCTCACTAAGAATAGAGGAAAACCGTAGGAGAATTGATAAAACAATGTGTTTGGCATTTTGGCAGAGTAGTCAAGCCTACCTCTAGGTAAACACCTGCACCGTTTTCTCTGTCTCGGTACTTCTTTCCTCCTGGACGGTATTCAGCTTGTCATTTCGTTCATCGTATCTGGATACGCCACTCTCCTTCAGAAAGCTGCGGATGATCATTGCTGGATCATATCTATTTTTCCTGATAACCATCTAACCTTGTTCACTGGATCCTGGTTCGTCCCATACTCATAAATTTTACATTCGTATCCTGTTGCTGCTTCTCCCGTCTTTGCTTTGATCAGTAAACCTGAAGAAGCATCGGCAATCACTTCTTTGTCATCCCTTCAAATGTTGCATCTTCTTTGTTTGAAGAAAACGTTCGTTCCGACAGTTCCGTCTTGCCCAGAGTTTACTAAAGTCAGTGGCAAACTATAACTGACGCTTGTGTGCCGAGTAAGTCCTTGTCACTATATTTCACTCAAACTAGGCCTAGTTCTGTTCTTTTGCTGCTAAAGTATTGAATGCTTCATTTAGAATTTGTAATTTTCTGTCAGCAAGAGTAGACGTGTACTCCCTGATCATGAGCTCACGCGCGAGTCCCGGCCAAGTCCAAAAATATACCTTTATTATTATTGTTATTATTTTGTTCATGCTAATCCCCGGCTGGAACACCGTCCAGACTGCCATATTTTATTTTTGCCTCTATTTTAGAATTGCGTGATCGTCGTATGGCCTTGCTGTAATATATACCGCAGAATGATTATCTCCTTTGCTGCCCTTTTACAACTGCACCTATTGCTGGCCGGCGCGAACACTATCTGGTTATTTGGTTCCATTCGCACGCAGTCCTGATATCGTCTCACATATTTCGCTATGGTTTACAGGCAGCTTCTCAAAACAAGACCCATCCGGTATCAAGGCCGTTTCAGCCACTGTGCGGGGGAACCCAATTCAATAACGATCGGCCCGGATTTAGTGATGCACACCTGCCCAAGGCTCTTTAGCACGGCGGACTCGTGAACATATAACGCTGTAAGCCCTCGACTATAACGCCCAATACGGACCTAGAAAACCCCAGGAGCCTAGGCAAAGCGATACATTTTTCATTTCATCAGAGTGACTAGGCCCAAGCCCTGGCAGAAAACATTTCCACCATTTTATTGCAATATTTGTCTCTGCTTGGCGGAGTATTCCGCTTGGTAATTATTGCTCCACGTCTTATGAACCCTTCCTTCCTCCACCAGCCTTGAATTCTCATCCCTTGAAGATACTTTTCATTCATCCTGGGAAATATCACCTTCGTTTTAGAGGGTACTACTTCCAATCATTTTCATAAATGTCCCCTCCAGTCTTGGAAATTGGAGGGAGTATCCAGCGAGAGATAGCGGCCTTCTAGCCGTTCTTATCCCTCTGCCTGTTTCGTAAACCCAAACGAGCTTCTTCGATTGATTTTTGCATTACCCCTGCAAGTACCGTATTTTCTGCATTCCAGGAGATTCCACATCCCGGCACTCTCTTGCTTGGCCGAATCTCTACCATCCCCGCAGTTGATTCAGAGCTGAAAAGTATTTATTGCGCAGACCTTGACTACTCTACTTCATTTAAACTTTGCTCTTCTTTAGTCTCCTGTTGCTGAATCGCGCAAACCCTCCACGTAAAATTTGTGCATGTTTGATCCTACTGAGTAACTTTATACATTCTGATCATGAGTTTACGAGTGCATCTCAACCAGGGTGAAGAGATATACCTTTATTACTAATAAGCTGGCCGGGGCACTGCTCGTCAACCTAAGCTCTTATCTGTGGCGTAAAAATCCTACGCTTATTGTAGTGGGAGCTCTGTGTATGTCGAGCTTAGGAGTTACTGCGGAAGAAGTGTCGGATGCCTTGCGTACCATCAAAGTTAACCAATCCCCGAAGCCTGAAAGTTTGCATCCCTTGGTGGTAAGGGATTCGGTTGGAGTGTCAACTCAGCCAGTCTCACGACTGCTCAACGCGCGGCTATCAGCGGGCCAGCCTCCCCAGGCGTGGAAAAGCTGCCGTTGTTCTACCATACAAGGGCGGGGCAAAGGCCGAGGCTGATGCTTACCGACCTGTTAGTCTAACGTCGGTGGTGGAACATCTGCTGGCCACGCGACTCCGTGGGCACACCGGTGAAAATGACCTACTAAGCCGACAACATAGTTTTCCGAAATGTAGGTCAGGCCTGACAAATTCACTGGCTTGCATCAGGAAGCTGGACGAATGCCAGGGCCAAGTAACACCTTGAGGGCTTAACCCTCGAGGATTTCAGTGGGGATTTGACGAAATTTCGCGCTACAGTCTAGCCGGTAGGCTCAAGGCTCTTGGTCCCTTGATTCTGTGGGTGAAGGAGGACCTTTGCGACACGATCAGTACGGCAAATGTCGACGCGACCGGTAGCTATCGGCTGCAGGATACAAAAATCGGCTTTAGGCCCACTCCTCCTCCTGGCCCACGTCAGGTACTTACCGGCAGTTTTTCAATTACTACGTCATCATCAAGGCGGATGAACTTAAGATTTGAAGTACGATCACATGAAGTGCCGATTGTTGATTTTCAGAGGGATATCAAGACCTCCGATAGGTGGTCTGATCTATAGTCCCTGCCAGCCAACACCGATAAGTTCGCAAATACGCTGGTGCTGGTACCTTCCAGTAGTGGGACTTACTATGTTCGCGAGACACTGCTTAGCCGTTCTGTCTGCGAAAATGATCTAAGAGTGGTTGTGGCCTAGTCACTAAAGACTAATAAAAACATCAACAAAGTTTGCACTTCCATGAGGAGTATCCTTGGACCGATAAGTTTATCATTCGGTCACACCCCACTCCAAAACTTTCAAAATACTGCGAGCCTCCCACGGGCTAATCAGGTCGGAATACTGGGGGCCAGCAGTTTTCCCTTGCACAATCGCAGTAGTGGCGAAGTTGGAACCAGGGTAGAAAGGCGCTACGCCCCTTGCTGGAGGATTACGTGGAATTAGCTACGAAGGTCGATTGAAAATTACCAGGTTGTTCCCAGGGGTATATTGGAGAGCCCGGGGGGACTTGATCTTCGGCAAGGGCATTTTCCTAGGCGACTTTGGCCAGAAGTACTTGAATAACTCCTTCTTCGCGGGCACGACCGCACTGAAGGAACCCTTCAACTCCGAAGAAGCAGCAGGCGGTGGGCCTACCACTGATGTGCCATCTACCTCGGCGGGTGACCAGCCAAGGTGGCGAAAGAGCGTAACGCCATATTGTTCAAGCAACTACTGGATGTACTTCTTAGAAGGTGGTGGCTTGTGATTTATTCCTTAGTCTACCTCGCTCAGTTGTGGTGAGTAGGCCTGCACGGGAGGGGTGTCCTCCGCCTCTGTTGTGGAGGATAAAGAAAGAATGAAGAATGAACCTGGGCAAACTTGGCTCGCCGCCTTCCATATCCTCTGATCCGATTTGATTTAGTGTACCTGTCTCTGTTCACAACCCAAGAAGCCCCGGCCGTTATCACCTCATGCCTACAAGTTCACTTTTTTTGGAGGTTGGGGTTATTGTCTCACAAGTGGAGAGCAGTCGATGTAACGACCGGTCATGGAAAATCCCCCTAAAACCTCTGCGGTTCAGTGTTCTTAACATCACTCACTTGCTTACGCTATTGACGTGTCTTTACGAACTGTTTGTTTTTATGGACCAATCGTTGTTTGTTCGCGCCCAGAGCGCTACTTTGTCATATCCTTGTTCTGGACCTGCGTGACGCACGTGCTCCTTGCTCACACGCCGCAATTTGGCTTCTCGTTTGTTGAGTCCTTGTGATCTCATTATTGAGGTTTGTATCTTTTTTGTGTCATTGTTCATTCAATAATCTAGTATCGCAGAATATCACGGATAATCGTCTTTTGGTTTCGGGATCCGTTGTGAATTTGGCTATGCATTGCTCAAACGTGTGTTACTATACTCGATAGATCAATTTGGAACGAGGAAAAACACGCAGAATGCCAAGAAAAGGATCATAAACTTTGGACTCTGGACAGGAAGTGAAACGGCAAGTCTCTGAGGAGGTGTTGGGTACATTTGATTCTTTAGTTGATGTTAGATCGCCTAGTCCTGTCAGTGCTAGTTCATGTGTTAATGAGGGTAATATGGATTGTAAGGATGCTGATTTATATAGGCCGAGAATATCAGACCTAGAACAACAGTTGTTATCGGCGAGACAACAGGCCCAATAAGCAGAAAGGAAATGTATACGGAAAAAGCTTGAGCCAGAGACTAGCGACTTCGACACTCCCGATAGATCAGGCTGCAATAAGATAGGGAACCCCATGCCGACTATAAAACACCATCGATCGATTTGCTAGGAGTGGAACTAACGGTTTTCGACGGGCGATCCGAACGCTACTGCAAGTTTGTCAAGCAGTTCGAGACGTTCGTCGAAAATACGGTAACCGACCCCGGGCAAAGGCTTCCTTCCCGACTCACTGCTGTCGAGGCCGAGCAAGAGAAGCTATCGACGGGTGTACCGTGCTCGGCCCGGAACAAGGCTACACAAGAGCAAGGAAGATTCCAAGGGACTTGTTTGTCCAACCTTTCAAAGTAGCCCGTAATCTAATAGAGGGCGTGATGGTAGAGGCAAAGAGAACCAAGGGCGACGTCTACACAGTGGCCCACCTGGTGATCAAGATGCAAAACTGCTCAATAGCCCTCGACCATTTAGGTTACAGGGCTGACCTAGATGCCATGCACACGTTGGAAAACATAGTCCGTCGCCCTTCTCCCGAACTTCAGGGTCGGTGGGCGGAAGAAGCAGAACGGATAAGCCGTAGCGATTGGGAAGCTAACTTCGAAGACCTGACCGAATACTTGGACAGGCAAACCAAGATAGCTGACAGCAGGTTCGGCCGGCTTACCCGGGACAACAACCGGGCAAACAAGCCCAGTACTAGCCAAGCTCAAACCCCTGCACGGAAAAATCCAAAATACCAACCTTGGATCAATGCGCACGCCATTTCACGTGATGCCACGGCGCAACCAAATTACAGGTCCTGTGGTGCTGGCCATGGACTACCAGAATACCCCAAGTTCGGCAACACCACAATAGACGAACGGTGGGGAATGGCGAGGATGGCAGGAGCATGTTTTATTCGTCTCAACACGACGCACCGGAATCGATGTGGTTACGAGGGCTGCACGGGCAGACACCATCGGTTGCCGCACCAGGCTAGATTAGCCTTACCCGAGGCGAGTACCAAGCCCAGTGTGATTTGTTCAACATCGCGGTCTGCCAACAAACCGGTACTTTTAGGCGTAGTGGCCGTGGGAGTAGTGACCCCAACTGGGGTGGTCAAAGCTTTGGCTTGCGTCAACAGTGGATCTGAAACTACCTTAGTGAAAGAGTGGTCTGCTGATAAATACCGGCTCGCTAAAGGTGCGACGTCGTTAGCAGTGAGCACGGCGAGCGGAGCACAAGTAGGGACTGCCGGCAGGTTGAGACTGCAACTCATCTCTCTAGACATTAACGAGGAAATCGAACCAACGGAGGCATTCACGTTAGCGGATCTCCCCATGCGAGCAACAAGGTCGGTGAACGCAATCTTGACTAGAAGGCCCCGCCTGCAGGATATAACCGTTGTAG
Source organism: Fasciola hepatica (assembly GCA_948099385.1). Taxonomy (NCBI): domain Eukaryota; kingdom Metazoa; phylum Platyhelminthes; class Trematoda; order Plagiorchiida; family Fasciolidae; genus Fasciola; species Fasciola hepatica. Next base: position 642,628 of record CANUEZ040000166.1, read on the forward strand.
ACTGAGAGGACGACGAAGTAGATCTCCTCATCGGCTGCGACATGCCAGAGGCACATTGGGTACTTGATCAAAGGTTGGGCGACCACCAGGCGCCCTATGCCGTACGCACGGCTCTGGGATGGATGTTATTTGGTCCAATAGGGGTACGTGTTTCCGTGAATTACTTATCCGCCGAAAAGGACCGCATAGAGTATCACCTGCACGGGCTGTATGAAAAGGATTTTCATTGCATTAGAGACGAAAGACCATCTTTGTCTCAAGAGGATCAATTAGCTTTACAAGCGGTGCGGCAAGGCATTAGAGGCCTTAAAAACAGCTCGAGATTCCCCTCTCATGGCGCACATCTGCTGACCCGTGGACTGATGACCGAAATTATGTTCTCCGCCGTCTACTACGACTGAAAGGAAGCTTCATTCGAGATCAGAATCTGTGGGAACGACACGCAGAATCTATGAGGCGAAGCGAAGCTCTCGGCTACGTTGAAAAGGTGCCGGCCAACACCGACGGCAAAAAGGGTATTTGGTGTCTGCCTCATCACCCGGTTATCAACTCCAAGAAACCCAAATCTGTGGGTGGTTTTCGACTGTGCGGCCAAGTTCCAGGGCAAGTCGGTAAACGATCGCTTACTACGAGGGCCTGACTGGGCCACACCATTAATCGAATTTTTGTGCCGTTTCAGAGTGGGTAAAGTTGGCTTGTCCGCCGGCTTTAGGGAAATGTTTCATCAGGCAAAGATACTGGCAGCAATACGAGATGCATTGCGTTTCCTGTGGTGGGAAGAGAGCGACCGAGACAACGCAGTGATGGATTATAGGATGACCGTCCACCCCTTCAGAGCCATATGGTCACCATGCTGTGCGAACTAAGCCCTTCGGGAAGCTGCGAACAAACATGGAGATCTAGTCCGTCGGCCGGTGGTAGATAGCGTCAGCAGGAACTTCTGTGCCGACGACTATCTCGGGTCATTCGATGATGTGGAATTAGCTCTAGAGCAGTTCAGGGGCCTGACAAGATTGCTGGAAGAGGGCGGCTTCCGTCTAACCAAATGGATGTCGGACGCTTCAGAAGTGCTGAAGGTCATTCCGTATCACGAAAAGGCTGAAAGGGTAGGAGATTTGGACGACTTTCCACTTCCTATCGAGCACACTTAAGGAATGCAATGGGACGCGGAAACGGACGATTTTGTTTTCGAGCTAAACGTTCCCGAGCTGCCAATAGCCCGTTGTGGCATACTATCTGCTGTCTCAAGTTTGTTCGACCCGCTCGGTTTCGTCTCACCATGGCTGCTACCCAGAAAGTTCTTGCTGCAGTGGCTGTGCCGTGAGAAAGTTGATTGGGACCAATCACTGGACCAAGAAGACCGGTTGAAGAAATTAGGGGACATAAGGATTCCACGATGCTTGACTCCTGGCCATACGACGAGAAAGGGAGAACTACATGCCTTCTCCGATGCATCCGAAGTCGATTACGGGGGCGTGGTGTAAGGACGATGGTCCACAAGAGGTGGGCAATATACCACGAGGATCCTGTTCGCTAAAGCCCGCGTTGCTCCACTGAAGTCGGTCTCGATCCCACGCAGCCGTGTTGGCAGTCAGGGCGGCGCTATCTGTGAAGAGATGTTTCGACCTCTATATTTGGTCGGTTAGCTTCTGGAAGGATTCAACGATAGTACTTTACAACATTAACAACTTCCGGAGCCGGTTTAGTACTTTCGTTGCTAACCGACTCATGATTATCCACGATGAATCAGCCATGAACCAGTAGAAGCATGACAGGTTTGGCGATAATCCAGCCGACCTGTGCTCTCGAGGCGCGACCAACTTCAGGCAATTAGACACGTGGACGAGAGGGCCAACCTTCCTTCACTTGCCCAAACAGGACTGGCCCGTGTTTGAATTAAAACCTCCAACGGAGGTAGAACTGGAAATCAAAGGCATAGTGATAATGGCCAACGTCGTTGTAGCGACATCCATTCTATCGCGGTTGTTCAGGTTCTCTTCCTAGATGAAGGCACTTCGTGCTTTAGTCTGGTTATCCAGGTTCAAGAGAAATTTACTGGTCATGAAAGGGCTACCGCCCTCAGGCCGGATACGGGTCGCCCCGATAAGCCCCGATGAGCTGCAAGCTGCAGAACACGATATTTTCAGAATGATTCAACGCGAGGCTTTCGACCGAGAGCTCGAGAGGGCGGAAAAAGTGTGACCGATCCACAAAGAAATACCATCTCCAAGATGCGAGCTGAAGCGTTTAAACCCCAAACTCATCGACGGACTGCTGCTGGTGGATGGTAGGCTGACCAACGCCTACCTGAACTTCGACACAAAGTATCCTATACTGCTGCCTGCGAGACAACCTGTAGTAGAGCTAATGATTCAACACTTCCACGCCGTGGAGGGACATGCCGGGGAAAGTCACGTGACGAGCGTCATCCGAAAGCGCCTTTGGTTGTTGAGAGGACGAGAGACTGTAAAACGCGTAATCCGACGGTGTGTGCAATGTAGGAGACGCAATGCCACGACGGGCAAACAACTCATGGCCCTTCTACCGGAATGCAGGGTGACTAAGGGCTGGTGGCCGTTCAGTGACACCGGGTTGGACTATTTCAGGCCCTTGTGGATCAAGTGTGGGAAAAGATTAGAAAAACGATATGGATGTATCATGAAGTGCATGAAGTCACGCGCGATAACCTAAAATTCGCACGTTCGATGACGACCGATTCCTTCATACGGGCCTTGCGGAGATTCATCAGCCGAAGAGGCGTACCGGCCGATATATACTCTGGTAATGGGTCGAACTTTGTGGACTCCCACCGGGAATTGCATTGTTGGCACGAGAACATAAACGGGGACGAACTGCAGGATCGAACCATGGCCCACTGCATACTAAAGCATTTCAACCACTCACAGGCCAGTCACCGCGGCGGCCTATGGGAAGGCCAGACGGATATTGCTGTCAATCATGGAGCAACAGCCGCCCGACCACGAGACGCTGAACACTATCATGACTGAGGTAAAGAGAATTCTGAACAACCGCCCTCTGGTTCCAGTAATGAACGGCGACCCCACCCACCTGGCGCTCACCTCGAAAGAAAAATTGACGTTAACGTCGAACGAGGGTTTCCAAGGGCCGTTAAACCTTTGTGGGAGCTACCTCCACGGATGAAAGCAGGCGAATTATTTTGCCAAGGTATTCTGGAGGCGCTGGCTGCGGAAGTACCTACCGGCTCTGCAGAATCGACAGAAGTGGCTGGTGAAAACGAGACCGTTCGAGGTTGGGGATGTGGTGATGATCGCAGACGAACGCACAAATTTCAGCACCTTGTCCTTGGGGGTATTTATGGAAACCATCGAAAGCACTGACGAAATGATAAGAACGGTGAAAGTGAAGACAGCTAACGGAGCGCTAATTCGTGAAGTACGCAGTATTAGTCTACTCCAGAGCGAAGGCGGGGAAGTTGATAAAGCTGAGACCCAGTAGACTATTTCGCACCAGTCATCGAGTAGAGTAAAGAAACCCCATATATGGAGGCAATCCCGACACACTGGGGTATCGAACCATCATACACCCCGAAGCACACTCACCCACATTGTACTCGTTATACCACACGGTCTCCGTCAAACACGTTACAGTGCTCACAGTCTTTCTTTGACGCTGCAGAATGCCTTTTTTTGATATATGGTGGTACATGTGATTCCATTATACATCCAGACACATACGCACATACCCGATGCAAGCTATGTCCCGCAGCCCCTATCAAACATGTGACGGAATTAGCAATTGGTTTTTGTTGACTTTACTGAAATGTCCATGGCATATTTGGAAGTAGCCGCGATTACATCATACACACACTCACGCAAGCACAAACAGCCAGTGCATGACGGCCCTTTCAAGGACAGCAACTAAGTTTCTTCTTCACTCCCGCCATCAGTCAGTTGTTCTCGTGGCAGATGTAGAATAGCCTCGCGTCTATGTGGCCAACGGATTAGATGCGGCCATCAGTAGAACGTTGACGACAAGCATTAGAGGCGCGCACTGAGAGCGGGGCCTAGGTAGGTAGAAAAACTCAGTACCTTTATACCAAACCTTTGACTCTGCTAAGGATTCGGGAAGATTTTGGTGGGCGGTGTAACGACCGGTCATGGAAAATCCCCCTAAAACCTCTGCGGTTCAGTGTTCTTAACATCACTCACTTGCTTACGCTATTGACGTGTCTTTACGAACTGTTTGTTTTTATGGACCAATCGTTGTTTGTTCGCGCCCAGAGCGCTACTTTGTCATATCCTTGTTCTGGACCTGCGTGACGCACGTGCTCCTTGCTCACACGCCGCAATTTGGCTTCTCGTTTGTTGAGTCCTTGTGATCTCATTATTGAGGTTTGTATCTTTTTTGTGTCATTGTTCATTCAATAATCTAGTATCGCAGAATATCACGGATAATCGTCTTTTGGTTTCGGGATCCGTTGTGAATTTGGCTATGCATTGCTCAGACGTATGTTACGGTCGGTTGTTGCACCGAACCTGTGGTAACATGACGTTCTTGTTCCCGAGTATGAATCTGCTTTCTTGACTTCTTTGCAGAACCAAAATATTTCAGACGGTACTTGATACTTGGAGGTCACGGCACGGCGAGGACACCTATGTTTTTTCTGCCATAAGAGCGCACTTTCGTTCCACGCGGTCAACCCACCCCATACTTACAATATACTCTCCCGCAAAACCTGCTTTGTGATCCAAGAAACAGCTAAGTACCTACCGTATCTTATGGGATTCAACCTGTGCACACCATAGAGCAAAATTTCTTCTATCTCACCATTCCTCATCGTCCCAAGTCTCCTAATCCCAACTGTATATATAGCGCGTCATATAGCTTACTGCCCGTACCACATTGCTGCATAGGTCTCATCTAGATCTTTGCGCACATAGCACCCAGGCACACTCCTAGTCTGCTCAGATCTTTTGCTTGTCTCTGTCTAGTTGACCGATTTCCTGCTACCTTTTTACCTCCGTCATATATTCCTACTTATCACGCCATCCCGGTCCCCAACCAGCATTCGGAAAATCCGTATCTCTCAAGCTGGCGTATCCAAACACACTTAACCCCTCCCAAAAACCAGGCCGTGCTCTGTCACCCTCGTTAACGTCGACGGTGAAGCTTCTAATAGTCCTAATGGCCTTAAGCAGGGTTTCGTCAAACTTATGAACAAGGTAGAGCTGATTGATGAAATCCTTTCAAAGGTTTCACCCCTGGCTACTCTCCTTGATCCTGTAGCCGCTACATCGCCCAAGAACTTAGTTTCGGTGGGACACCTCCTGGACTCCGTGTCTAATGAAATATTCCACCGCATCGCCAACTCCAAGAATGCAGTGGTTTTTATTGTCCCAGACAGCTTACCATTTTCCTTGGCGAAGCACAACATACTAAGTTCATGCAATATGGCTCACTATAGATGCCATTGCAGGAGGATACGTAAAAAGTCACAGCGAGATAGTTTCCCCCTGCTATTCCAATTCAAGGACGACCTAACAGCTACAGAGTTCATTAGCAACAAGTCGACAATTGCTGCTTTTTAGCCGTATAAGGACATCAAGACATTCTCTGATAAAACCCTCCTCCGACGGGAAATACTTCGCTCTCTGAGAAGTGACTCCGCCTTGCCCATGCAGGCTGGCCCCACTGTAACCGACATGAAAGTTACCCAATGCCCCTCTGTCAAGAAGTAAAAGGCGAGCCCAGCGCCTCACCCTGCCTGCCTGCAAACTGTCGACTTAGGTATGTCTAACTCCCCACCCCCGCTTCCGCTTCCATACAAGCGCCCTTTTTTACCATCTCCCCCGGTAGCCACTACTAGCAGTAGCTGTCGCTCCCCGACCACAGGCCCCAAGCGGCACTCCACTTCAGTATTAAAGCCGCGCTCCCCGATCATAGTCTCAGAGCCAAAACAAGACCCTGGTACAACCATCAGCCCCAGCGGTACTACTTCCAATCCGTCCTCCGAGCCGTTGACAAGTGCTGTCACCCGCCGCCCTCGTTCTAACGACTCTACAACATACCCACCAGCTGCTAGCTCAGCCGCGACACCTCGTTTCTATCCTCATAAGTGCCGCTCCAATCCCCCCATTAGCCTACTTGGTACTCCTACCAGGCCCGCACTTGCGCAACTAATCACCCCACCCATTACCCCCCACTCTCAATCGGCTTCTGCCTATGGCGTACTCTCGGATCCTCCAGGTGATAACCAACTGGGCCACCACCCGGATCCGTCTAACGCCATCGTCCCTTTGAGTAGGAGTGACCTTCAGGGCCTTGCCAGTGCCACTCACACTTCCATTGCCTCGCACCCCCTTCCAATGTCTTTCCCCCTCTCTGATCGAATGGGTGACACTAATCCTCCATCTCCGTTGCTACCCTATATCCCTCCCTGCCCCCCAGACACCAACCCTCCATACTATAGCCCCAGCATGCCTCCGCTGTTCCCCCCTGCTCACCTCCACCAACCCTCATCTAACCCTGAAGTACCACGTACACACCCCAGCAGATGCTCCAGGTTCGTACCTGTATCCCGCCTCCTCGCCCCACCCCCACCCCCACTTACCGGCTCCCCTGCCCCTCATGAGCCTTCAAACCCTCCCAAATTTCTCCACTCCCTTCCCGTCCCCCACCCCACACTACGTCCCAGTTACTCTCCCACATGCCTTCACCCCCATACGGACCTACCGGCCTTATACTGACTCTGTCCAACAGGTAGGTTACCTGCAGTCAAGATCTCGTTTATTTTCTGACCGGTGCCCTCCGCACCCGTGGCCATATTGCTAGTCGCTCTATGGACCATATCGATAAACTTTCGCTGGCTCATATCACTGATCGCTCCCCACTCGATGTCATGTCACTTAGAACCTTACACCACGCACTTTCCCCTGTCCACCCCGCTTCGACAGATGATCTTAACCCCTCACTTTGCCATATGGTGCCTCCTCCCCCTGCACCACTTGACACCCCTCCAGCCCACATCAGCAGTCTGTTTCACACCCACCGTGTTGATCACCCACGGCGATCGGTGGTGCCTCGGGCTAACGCTATGCCTACTTTCCGTCTCCCACCCAAAAATGTCCAACCCCATTCCACTTCTATTGGCGCTCTGTCCCCACTGAGGCCAATTTCCTATTGTCACTTCGATCCCAATAGTCTTGCACCTGGTATCAAAGCTCTGCGCACACCGACACTGAACTCTTTCTTATTGGCGCTCGATCAATAATTAGAAAATTACCGCATCTGCAATTACTGTCATTTACCTCAAATGCTGACATCATACTAGCAACTGAATCCTGGCTGTCAGACGATGCCTCGCTTGACCTTATCCGCATAGCCGGGTATCAATGCTTCTCGAACACCAGCCAGCCGAGGCGTGGAGGGGGCTGTTTAGCCTTTGTCAAATGCACTATCGACGCTAGTGTTAATAACTACCCCTCTCTTCTCCTTATTGAGGATTCGATATGGCTATCTATTCGCGCCTCCGGCCAGAACCTCCTCCTTGGCTGCATCTACGTCCCCCCGGGTCTGGAGCCTACAAAAATCGACTTTGCCGTGGATGTCCTTCATGCTGCGCTTGACTATCCTGCCAGTGCAAAAATTATTGCGGGTGACTTTAACCTTCCTTCAATTTACTGGTCCCCTTATACTAGCCCTCCCGCCCTCTCCACCTTCCCTTCCTGTGTCCGTCTTGGTGGATGGACCCAACATGTCTCCTGCCCTACATGGGGGAACAACACCTTGAACCTAGTATTCTTTACTGATGTTCCTGATATGATCACCCAGATCACTGATCACTTCCCGGGTAGTGACCACCGTATTGTCAGGTGTAAGTTCGGCTGCTTCATCTGTTCCCATCCGATGCAATTCCCTCCCTCTGTTCCGATCTCATACCATTCCTGTGGCTGGCTCCTGGTGCCAATGATAATATGTTCCCATAACTGGGACACATTTTTTCTTTCATCCAATCCCCTCACTGATGTGAACTCTCTCTACTCCAACCTCCTACTCTGCTTAAGTGCCGCCAACCCATACGCCGATCCACGCTCCAAGTCCAGCAGCTCGCGCCCGTCACTTTTAGAGCGTAAGCTGTCTAAGCTGCAACTTACCTTCGCTAGATCACACGACTTTACAATTCTCCTGAGCATAAACCAGCTACAACTGAGGCTGCTTTGCATGGTCGATTCTCATCTCAGAAAGAAAGAGGCCATCGCCCTAGCACACCCAAACAAAACTGGCTACCTTTCCAACCTGCTTAGTAAAAGTTCCAATCAATCCAATCACACCTCGCCCAAGTTCCGCATCTGCGGCTCATCTACTGCTAATACTCCAGCATCTATTTCTGAGGACTTCAATGAGCATTTTTCTTCCTTCCTTATAAGCTGTCCTGGTATTCCCCCTCCTACAATCCACCCCTGCACCTCTGCCTCTCTTTCATCGTTTCCCTTCACCTATCTAGAAATTGAAAAATCAGTTTCCTCTATTACACCTTCCTCGAAACCGGGACCAGATGATCTCCCACCGGCCCTCCTCCGTTTCGGTGGTCCTGACCTCCTTTTGTTGTTACTTAAAATGTATACCACCCCCATGCTTCACAGTTTCGTTCCACTTCGATGATAATCTATTAAACGACCCAGATAACTATCGGCCCATTAATCACACCCCAGTAGTCTGCAAAATTATGGAGAGAATTATCAAAAACACATTGTCCAGTACCTCTTATCTAACAACCTGCTGAACCCTGGTCAGCGTGGTTTCTTGAGCTCCCGCTCTTACGCTTCCTGCCAGCTGTGCTTTCTCAATGTCCCATCGTCTGCTGCTGACGCCGGCAACTCTGTAATAGTCCTGTACCTCGACATGTCTAAGGCTTTTGACCGTGTTCCCCATGTTCATCTGTTGGCCAAAATCCGGTCTCTTTGTACCACTGACCCTCTCCTCTCCTGGTTATCCCCCTATATCTCTCACAGACCACAAGCTGTTCTCGTTGATAGCCACTTATCTTCTGCCAAACCCGATACTAAAGGCTTCATCCAAGGCAGTGTCTTAGGCCCACTACTATTTCTCACTTATATCGATGACATTTTCTCTTCTATTCGACACGGTACACCCTTCCGCTTTGCCGACGATATGAAAATGGTGTACTCCTTCCGCCCTAGTGACCTATCCGTGACTCTGTGCAACATATCGCATGACTTACTCGTTCTCCAAACTTGGTGCATCTCGTGGTTCGTGAAGTTCTCTGCGGAGAAATACTTCCTCCCACCATACAAGTGCACTGTAACACCCGGCCAAATTTGTCTGGACGGCCTGCCCATCCCCATACACCCCATGGTTACCGATCTTGGCGTATGCTACTCTTGTTCCTTTAACTTCTCAGAACGGGCATCGTTCCAAACCCCTAAGGCCAAGCGAACCCTAGGCCTGATCAATCGGTGTTTCTTAATACCGGCCAGTCGCCTCTCTCACTTGTGAGACCGCTCCTAGAATATTGTCCCATTACCTCCAGTCTCTGTCCACGTTCCTCTATTGCATCTCTTGAGGACGTTCAGAGTACTTTCACCAGAAAGCTGTTGGGCGTATCCTAGCCCTAACATACCGCCAGCGCTGTGAGCTCTTACAAATTGGGCCTCTATGGATTCGTCGCATGAGGCTCAACCTGATTTTCCTCTTTAAGCTAATCCATAACCTGGCCTACACCTCTTATCTCATCTCATTCGCTGCGCCCTGTTCCTACCCGATTCGACACCATGTCTTCTCTCTCACTGTCCCTCATTCTAATCTCTGTCTGAAGTCCCGATTCTTTCTGTCAGCCTATTCCAAAATCTGGAATAAGCTGCCCCTTAGCTTACGCAGTGCCTCCTCAATGTTCGCTTTTAGGCGCGCACGTTTGTCATACTTAACAGTCCCCAATGCTATATTGCTCACCAATGAGCTCGTCTCCGCCGACCTGGCCTTCGAAAGAGGCCTCACACTGTAACTCTACTACCTCTGCGCCACAGGCCACTGGGCACACCCCGTGCCCGACATCTCCCCACTCTCTAGTGCCGCGAACTAAGACCATTGCTTTCACTGATCCATAGCAAACCTACCCTCTGCCATCATAAGATAACCCTATTGCTCACCTACGTTCATCCTTATCCATCATATTCACATTTTCTCTCCTCAGTATCCGTTGCTTCTCAGCTGGGGCACACCCAGACTGCGCTTCTCTATCCCTTTTCCCTTCCAGTGATCCTCAGTGACGGCCAACCACTTCGGGCACTGTACTTACCATCTCCCTGGCAGGAGCCACACCGTAGTCTACCACCCGCTGTTCCCGTTAGATCTCCTGTCCATGGTCTCACGTCTTGGTCAATTGTTGCTGAATCACGCACCCCCATCGCGGTCGTTTTGTCCCCTGTATAATTATCCATGAACACTCGTTCCACTCTCATCATTGCGGGGCTCGGTCAGATCCACCGCTATGGCCGGCGCACATCGGGCGTGCGGGCCGTCTGCAACGATGTGCGAGCGCAACTAGACTGGTGGATCACACCTCCTGTATTCACTTCACGAAGTGTTTTTCAGGTTGGGTGCCCAGCGCACGGCCAGTCCCACCCACTAGCACCGGTTGCGGATGGCGCACTCTGACTTTTCTCGGACTACCGAATCCAATGCTGTCGGTTGAAAATTGCATGCTCCTCATCCTTTTTCCGCCACAGCTTGTTCAACTATAGCTCTTATCATCTGTTACCACTTCCCACTTTTGTCGCCCTACCACGGCATGCACACCTTCCCGTTTTGTCCTTCCTCCTATCGCCTCTCTCTACATAAACTTTCACTGCATTGAGTCACTATCGTCCTAGCCACTCTTCTCTGTCGACGCTCGCCTACATCTCTTTTCCCACCTGCCGTAATTGCTGGCTTCTATCCTCTATGCGCTTGGCGTTACCCTCTGCTCAGAACGCCCATTGATAGGTTCCTTAAGCCTGTCGTTCTGTTAAATCCCTCCTTGTTCTCCCTCCTCATGTCCAATGCCATGATGCACCAATCACACCCGCACTCATGCCCAATCCGCATATTAGAACTTGCCGCTCCAAACTTCGCATCTTTTACAGTCGTATTTATTATCTAATCACCACCACCATATCTTCCTCACTTGGCTCCGCGATTCCTCTGCGGTTCTTTCCAGTGTCCTGATTAGTATCCACCTGTGCAATTGTCTTCCGGCACACAGCTCTCCAGCTCCATTGCCCCAACTCCTTTGCGCATTCATTTTTTGTGGCCTTTTTGTTCTATTACTGGTCCACTTATCTCGGGGCTTCCCGCTTCCTTGTCCGCCTCCTTCGTGTTTCATCTGCAGTAAAATGATCTGATTGGTGATTTCTTGCCTGTGTCCCCTCGGTCATTGCTTTCATCCATTGATCCATTCGTAGCTAGCCACAGGCATTTTTATGTACCTTCCAGTGTGGTCCGCTTTTCCATGTTCCACCACTGTAATGACAACGTTACGTCACGGTGTTCTTTTATAGTTCGAAATTGTTTGACCCGTCACTACCCGATTCCTCTGGTCCATCACTACATCTCGCATCTGCATTGATCAAATAATTAGACCCATTCTTACCTGTTTTCCTTGATCCTGTCTTTCATCTCCACCTGGCAAACGCCCCAATGCTCAGAATAGCCCAAGCAAATCTATAGACTGGAACAAGCGCCCCAGCATTCACAAAACTGATGAAGGTTCTTCCGACTCATCCACCCGCGAGCTCATGTTCTCCACAAGTCTAGATGACCCCATTCTTTCTACTAGCTCCATGTCGGGTTATGCAAACGTACCTAAAAATCACCGCACCATCAACCCACCTCCGTCCACACCCATGCATCCCGCTACCTCTGGCATTTTTGATAACCCAACCAGGCCCCTAAGCTCACCCGCTGCACTCACCCACTCGCCACCAGAATGTATCTGGTTACCACCTAGGCCACCACCGCTGGTTAGCCCGTCAGTGCAGACTGACCCTCAGAAGTTAACACTTCGTCGCCAAAAGAACAAGACCCATCAACATAATGCACATGCAAACCATAAGAAAAAAGCTCAGTCGAGAGACATTTTACCAGCCTCTTGTGTGGCTGTGAATCCTACTTTTCCATCTCGGCTAACTGCCTTATCATTTCCACCCTAGTTTTACCCACCTTATCCCCCCAATCACCGCTCCATTACATTACTATCCGCCACACCAACTGCTCTATACCTCTACTGCCACCCAGTCACTCCCTGGGAACCATGTCCGTGCATCACCTAGCTTCCCACTCCCACAGGACCCACCCATTTCTCTTAGCCTAGTACTGCCATCCATCCGTGGCTGCTTTTTTCCTGCCGGCCCCCTCCGAGAATATTCCCCGCATTCAAACTACTCTCCTAAACAGCACCTCCCCATCTCTCTTTCCTTACACTATCCCCCACCAGGTTATAACTCGTCAAATCCGTGGAACAATTGAGGTCCTCCCCCCATCCTTGCCCTATTCTCCACTGGAATTACCACCTTCATCACCACTACCAAACCCCCCACCATATCCACCAACATCGAGGCTTGCATCGTCTCTTTCCGTCATACTCGCAAATGCCCTTTCATTACTGAACAAAACTAAAGCCATCCGCAGCATCGCTCAGCCCTCCAACTTTGTTATTATCATTGTAACTGAAACTTGGCTAACTGATTCCGTCCCGTCAGATCGAGTCTTTCTAGTTGGCTACCAGATGTTCCGAAGGAATAGGCCTCGTAGTGGAGGAGGCTGTCTAATTTACGTCAAAAACATTCTTCAGGCCATTCCACTCACACACAACTCTCGACACCGTTCAGGATTCTCTGTGGTTACCGATTCCCTCACCTAACTCCTATCTTCATATTGGTTGCATCTATCGGCCACCTGGTTCCAACCCTATGGGCCTTACCAAGATTATTGACGCGTTCAACTACCTTTCATTGCTGTTCTCTTCCTGCAAACTCATGGCGGGGGACTTCAATGCACCGAGCATCTGTTGGAATACTCTATCTACCCCAAACAATTTATTAGATTTCATGTCATGCATCCGCGTAGGGCGCTGGATCCAACATGTAACAGTCCCAACTAGAGGTAACAACATCCTTGATTTGTTGTTCACGATTGGTTTATCTGATGTTTCAGCCAGTACGCTCGACCTCTTTCCAGGAAGTGACCACAGAATGGTGTCCTGCTTCTTCGCGGTTCCGCAAGCTTTCGATAAATCCCACCCACCCAATCGTTTCTCTTCAGCAGTCAACTGGGACAATCTTATCTGCACGCTTCGTTCGTTAGACTGGGACGACTTATTCCTGCAAAGCGACCCCCAGCTGGCTGCTGATTTACTATATTCTAACCTATCATACTTGCTGTCCAAAATCACTACAACTTGTATCATATCAAACCGAGTCCGTAGTTCAGTCCTGAGCCGAATGCAAAACAAATATCTGAAGCTCCAGAAGGTGTATCACAACAGTAGTGACTTATCGTCATTCTTGCAGCTCCAACGTCTCTCGTTAGCAATCAGAATTAAGTCTGACGATATGCTAAAAAAACAAGAAGTATCGGCCTTGCAATGCCATGATACTTTCTCAAAGTTGGCACGCCTAATGAAGAACAGAAATCAGAGCAAACCGGCAGGTATCCCCTCTCTCATTTTGGAAAATAACGATCACATTACCTCACCTGTAGCGATAGTCCAGGCTCTTAATTCCTACTTTGCTGTATCCAAGACTACGGACCCCCTTACTTTACCCCCATGCATAGACCCTGTCGCCGAGCACTTACTGTCTGATTTAGAATTTACTCTAAAATAGGTGACCAACCAGCTTATTCGTGTCCGGAAGTCCTCGCACCTTGGCCATGATGGTGTTCCACCGACACTTCTACGCCTTGGAGGAACTGATATCGCAGCCCTACTATTGAAGGTCTACAATCTATCCATCAAGTATGGCATATTTCCCTCACAATGTAAGACTGCGGTCATCATCCCAATCCATAGGAAAGGACCAATACATGACCCCTCCAATTACCGCCCTATCAACCACACTCCGATTGCTTCTAGGTTGATGGAACGCTTCATCAAACAGCGGATGTCCGACTTCCTATTGTCCCATAACATCATCCATAGTGGGCAGCATGGCTTCTTAAAGTCATGTTCATGCATCACTTGCCAATACGACTTTTTTAACCTCATAACGGCGGCCGCCGACAACAGTCAATCCATCATCATTATATACCTTGATATGACAAAAGCGTTCGACCGCGCCCCTCACGCTTTATTACTAACCAAACTCAAAGCTCACGGCTTTTCCGGTTCGCTTTTAACGTGGTTAACATCATTCCTATCGAATCGCTCACAAGTGGTTTCCATTGATGGGTGTTTCTCACAGCCTGCTCCAGTCACTGATGGAGTTATACAACGCACTGTACTCGGTTCTTTACTTTTTCTCATCTACATAAATGATATATTTCCCATCTTGCACCATGGCACCCCATTCCTCTTCGCTGATGACGTTAAGATTGTCTATGAATTTCCTCGTCACAACCTCAACATTATGCTAGATGAAATTTCTGGTGACCTAAAGCGACTCGGGGATTGGTGCAATTCATGGAGTATAGACTTCTCGGCCTCGAAGGGCTGCTACCCAACATTCAGATGTCAAGTGGCCTCCGGAACCCTGCTTATCCACGACCTACCCATCTCGTACAGCCCTTTAGTTCGAGACCTTGGTCTTCATTATTCTTGCAGTTTAAGGTTTTCTGAGTTTGTTCCACTCCAGATTGCAAAGACGAGAAGAACCACTGGTCTCATCTCCAGAACCTTTCGGCTAAATGATTGCAAACTGCTCACTTACACGTATCACGCCGGGCCTCTCCTTGAATACTGTCCTATTATCTTCACCAACATGACAAAATCCGATCGCATTTCTCCGGAGTCCGTGCAACTTCAGTTCACCAAACAATTATTGGGATTTTCCTCCAGTTTGTGTAACAAGGATCGATGCATCCTACTCAGTCTTGACCCTCTATGGCTGCGTCGCATGAAGCTCAATTTATGCTTCCTGTTTAAGCTGTGCCACCGTGTACTGAACCTATTCGTCTCACTCCCTCCACGGATTATGTTCTACGCCATTGGTCATTGCAGTTCTCTATTCCTAGATCAAAATAAGCGTAAAGATCTAACTTCTTCCTTATAAAATACTCAAAGTTATGGAATAAACTCCCGCTAAACATCCGCGAGAGTCTCTCAATTTCCCAGTTCAGAGGCTCGCTGAATCACTTCTTGACTGTTCCCAATGTGATCCTTCTTACAGGCCAGACCGTCACCAAGGAGGTGGCCTACGAAAACGGGTTTGATTACTAGGATTATTGCACCAGAACTTTCATTTCTCGCCCGATGACAAACGCCAGTGCAACATACGTCCACGTTCCTGTGCATGATAACAATTTTCTCTAGCGCATCACCACTGATGCCCTAGCAATTCTTTCTGCATTCTTCCTTAATTGCTCTTCAGAACTTCTAATTGCGTGCAAACAATTTATCCTTTGAAATGCAGACGCAGCAGCCCACCCGGTTTACGCTATATTGCAAGCCCGAGGTAGTACTTATCAACCCTACGCTATTTAAACTCTCCAATTTAAACCCAGACCAAAATATGAAATGTGCCCCTGACCGTTCATATAAACCCAACCAGTGTGCCAGTCACATTTGCTCACAGTCTGTTATTTCAAACCTATCTTATCGCATTGTTGCCAAACTGCTTTCTGCGTAAGCAAGCGGTACTGAGGGTTATCATTTCTAACTGCTCTAAGCCGTGAGAAACTAGGTCTTTCATTAGCATCCGAGCGACGCCATGCCAACGTGCAAAATCATAAATCCTTGGGGATGCATACACCGTTACCAAACTAGTGTACGCAACTCCGTTAGCCTGCAGCAGTATAGAACAAATCCACCGTGAGCCTATTTTTACTTAGAATATGGAGTAGTTGCCATTGACTGCTCAAATGAAACTTCATCCATGCTTCACTCACACAGACGTAACCAGTCCATTATCTATTGTCTTCATATATCATCATAACCCACAGCTGGAACCACGTCCAGACTGCAACCCCCCTTTATTTCAGGTCTGTTGTCTCCCACTATTGCAGTCACCAAACCGGATAACCAAGGACGCCACTTTGACTCGTACGGACAGAGACTCAAGTAGAACCTACCATAGCAACTGGGACCGAAATCAAGCCACCCGACAGGAAATACTCCCAATTGCTTATCAGATCATTCAGCTTTTTCTAAAACAACCAACACGAATTCCAGTTCATGCGCATCTTGCTAATATACCACCACACTCAGCTGATTGACCGACACATACTTTGCCCTGCTAGATGAAACATACCCATATGATGTCGTACGTTACCAGAAACGACGCTGAATATCACTGAAGGCAAATGCGTCAACATATATATATATATATACATAAATATATATATATATATATTTGTTAGTGAAACAGCATATTACCGCTCAAGTCCTTGCGGAGATTTCACACTTTATTATCCGTTACCACAGTCCACCTTTACTCCGAACCGTAGCCGGTTGGAAATTGACTCTCCACTCCTCGAGGACCTTCCAGTTGCGTTTTCTCATTTCTGAATGTTACCTGTTACTGATCCTGAATCTAAACTCACCTGTTTATGGACTGCTGTTTCTCCCACATCCACCAGTGTTCACTTTCCCGAAATTGGTCTCGGCACCTTTTCCAAACTCATTCCATCTATTGAACTCCGGTAAATCCGACATTCAGGGCCTGCATCGTCTTCATGGATCGCTATCCTCTCCGCATGCACCGATGTTCCCGAGAACACTTCTTTACAATTTTTTTTCTTCTTCCTTTTCTTCTTGTTCAAAATTTACTCCATCTGTAGAACCTTAGAAGGCCTCCGGTTCCCAGCTTGCATCATTCTCATTCATAATGCGTCCTTGACACTGCGCCAACGGTTTTTCGATATCCCCACCGCCCAGCCCGGAATCGAAACCGGTTTGAAACTGCCGCGCAAACCATTAGTAAAGTGATCCATTCAAACTGTTGCTGGCTATGTCTATCTATCGCTGATACTCTCGACTTTCATACTTTGAATTTGTGAATATTCCACCTTATTGAGTAACGTGTCATACCATGATCATGCGCTAGTGCGTGCGTCTCGACCATGGCCGAGAAATACTCCATTATCAACTGCTCCTCACAGTCTTCATCACTTCTGCGCTTCCGCATTCTATTTTTCTCTCCGTTGGGCTGCCATGTGCACTTGTCATGGAGTTAGTTCACCACGACATTCCAAAGTTAATTCTACAACCATTTCATCTAACCTTACCTACTCCTCCTAATGATTGATAATTTCTTTCTAGGACCCCGTTGTTATTGCTCCCGCTTCTCTTATACCTATATATATATATATATATATATACAATATATATGTATATATATGTATATATTTATATTTATATATATAAACTTACGCCGTCTTTTCTGTGCCTCCGCATTCTCCACTCTCTCTGATGATCCACCAAGTTCACCTGTCATGAAGATAATTCACCACGATATTCCAAAGTTCATTCTACAAACATTCGACTTAACCTAACCTGCCCCCTAATAACTGATAATTTCTCTCTAGGACTCCATTGTTATTGATCCGGCTTCTCTTATATGTACATGTATGCATGTATATATATATATATATATATATATATATATATATATATATATATATATACAACCGCACATATGTATATATGCATTCGCTCTGTATCCTGTAGTTCTCCACAGGCCATCTCTCTTGCCATCATCCCGCTGACCACCATGATATGCAACCATTCCTTCTACATCTATAACCCACATCAACTGTGTCCAATTCCTGTGAACTATTTTTTTTACCTGATTCACTTTTTAAGTCTTACTTTGCTCGCTCCTGTTTTACAATGAGTTTTGTGCCCTGTTCGCCGACCATCTATTGCAGAGTACCAATGCTTCGTTGCCATCTAATCCCTGAAGTGAATCTCACTCTTTTTTCATCGTCTCCCGCTATTACAGTTTTTTACGCTGATTTCTAGCCATTCTCATGTATATCAGTCAGCCTTCAGATGTCCCTGTACTGACCAGCCGAATCCCCCACTTGACCTTGACTTTTCAAACTCACCGGGTGTCCATTCGAATCCGTCCGTGGGTCCATTTAAACCTAGTACATTTCTTTTGGTGTGCGTACACTTCCCTACTTTCGTCCCACAATACTCCCCATTCTTAGTCCGTTTTTTTCAACTCCTGTCATGTAAATTTCTACTTTTTCAAGGGTTTTGTCTGTTTATTCCATCATTTGTAAACAGTTGATCATGCACCTGGTATGCCTCGGGCATCTCCGAAATAAACCATTTTTAATATTATTAATATTATTATATATCTATGTGCACGCGCTCTGCATTTTGCAGTTCCTCACTGGCCATTTCTCTCGCTATCATCCCAACGACCGCCATCATAGGCATCCATCAACCCTACATCTGTGCCTCACATCTACTGTATCCAATCCTTCTAAATCGTTTTTGTCATATGATCATCCCTCTACGTCTTGCATTGCTCGCTACCTGTTTTACGGTGAGTTTTGTGTCCTGCCCGCCGACAATCCACTGCAGAGTACCAATGCTTCATTGATACCTAATCCATTGCAGTGCACCTCACTTTTTTCTCCATCGCTTCTCGCTACTGCAATTCCTTATACCGATTTCCAGCCTTTCTCATGTTTACCAGTCCGCCTCCATATGTAATTACCCGGACCAGCCATTCAGTCCATCTGACCTTGACTTTCAAACTCACCGGGCGTCCATTCAGATCCGCTCTTGAGTTCATTTAAACTCCACACAATCTCTATGGTGTGCATACATTTATCCTATTTTCATCCTACTTTCTTCCCCCTTCTGAGCCTTTTTATCCAATATTTTCATGAGAGTTTCCATATTTCCATGAATTATATCTGTCCATTCCATCACCTGTATCAACAAGATCATGCACATGGCATGCTTCGGGGGTTTCCGAAAGGAGCCATTATTATTATTATTATTATTATTATTATTATTATTATTATTATTATAAATATGTAAGGATCATTGTCTTCCGTGGGGGTTGGTCCTGTTTGATCTGCAAAGTACAAAGGGCAGAAAACCCCATGAGCACAAAGGCCCCGTGGGTGTGTCAACAGGGTCCTACACTTATGTTTGTCGAACAATAATATGGCCGCTAGCAGCCTGCTCTCTACACTGCTCTCCCCCTCAAAGAAGAAACACTGTCCGCAGTGTTACTTGCTCCGTCACCACACGCAAACCAGGAGTGATCGGTTCATGGGGACTATTCATCGGGCAGGCCATTCCACGAGATCAGCGTTGGCTACAACGCCTCAAAGTCAATCAATTAATAAGGTCTCCTAGTCCGTTCGGTCCCATTGGCAGGGTCACCAAACTGCAGTATGCAAGAATCGATGCCTTCCTTGGGGGTGGCTCATGTTCGATCTGCATAGTACAAAACAGAATACTCCATGATCACAAAGGCCCAGTAAGTGTACCAACAGAGTCCTACAAGTACATTTATCGGACAATAATACGGCTGCCTACAGCTTGCGCACCAAACCCAGAGCTTGCAGCGCAATAAACTGGACGCTTGTTGGCTTAATTCGCAAGTCCCGTGACCTCCCTGCCATGAGCCATACAGTCTTCGCGTAGTGTTAAACATATACTGTGAGCCTAACCGACGTGGACTTTATACTACTCCAGTATACTTCCACGAGCGTTTCGGTTATCTGAGTTTCACCAACAACTTTGACGGAAAACTCGTAGCGTACTACCTTGTCTATGTGGTACTCTAAATTATTGTCAACAATATCTAAGACGACACTAGCAAACTAAGATGGGCGGAGGAGCTTGCAGTGATAAAAAGGCCCAAAAGGGTATGTACATTAAGAGTTAAAATGAAACAAAAGGTGTGACACAAACTCACAGTTGTTCAGTGTTCCTGCGATTAGAAAGTGAGCGCCGAAGAGCCAATATCCGCCAATGTCTTCAGTTCAGTTCGGTCAGACAGCCATCCGCTGAACAGAACAGGATGGTATTGAGCGAAGTGCCAAGAGACGCCATGGAAGCTTCTAAAATGTTTTGTTTCCCATAATTAGTTCCGACCGATATAATTCCAAGACACTCCAAATTAGAAGAGGAGACCGTGCCAGAATGAAAGATTTATTGACAGCCTTTTGTATTGCGAGGTGATGATGCTCAAAAAGGTGTGCGTGTTCTACATTAAAACGTCGGTACAACAAGGGCGTGTTGCACCAAGAGGCGTTGAGAATCATGGAAAAAGTCGGAAATGTACAGGTTCCTACAAACTAAAGCAACGATGAAAGTTCATACTGACTCATCCCTACTCACTTTGGTTTGTTTTAATCTACCACAATATTCACTTGAATTGTAGCAACAGTAAAGCAAGAGATTAAATTTCGTGAACGTCGTAACCAGTTTGACAAACCTCAGGATTTTGCGTAAATCTAATACACTTTTGAACAATATTAGGAAAAGGACTCATCATTGATGGCAATTACCTGGTGATTCTATATTTTCCTCGTCTTCGTTTTCCGTAGGACAGTTAATGGAACATTCAATTCAGTATTGAACTGAATTGATATACATTATTCACGCCCTACAGTGACAGTTGAAGGGAAGCATGGTAGTCCCCTGAGTTTTTACCGATTGGTTCATCCATTCTATCTTCGAAAATAATATCTAATCTGTCTCTTAGATGCGTGAAAGACTCCCCTTTTAGCAACCAGCCCGTTCGTAACATCGGTTTTCGAACGGTTTTCGGTCGGTTTGTTTAGTAGCCATTCTATACGGATCAACAATGAATAATTACGAAGCGAATTGACGACCGAAGTAGTGTACAATGCTTGGTCGGCGTTTTTTTATTGTATTGCTGTAATTCATCGAGATGTCCTGAAAACCTCGGCATGCATCGCTCTATTTTACTCCCTTGAAATATGTAAAATAAGGTTAGCCAATTAGAAACTCATAAATAATGAGATACCATTGAGCATTGTGATATGTAATTTGGGTTAGTGAAAGAAAAATAACGAAGCATATCACGTATTTCAAACGATTGGTTTTCGAGCAGTTTCTGAGGGGCTTCAGACTGGTTTCCTGAACGGTTTCTGAACGGTTTCCGAGCGGTTTGTGCTAATCGTTTGAAATACGTGATATGCTTCGTTATTTTTCTTTCACTAACCCAAATTACATAACACAATGCTCAACGGTACCTCATTACATATTTCAAGGGAGTAAAATAGAGCGATGCACGCCGAGGTTTTCAGGGCATCTCGATGAATTACAACAATACAGTAAAATAAAACGCCGACCAAGCATTGTACACTACTTTGGTCGTCAATTCCCTTCGTAATTATTCAATGTTGATCCGTATAAAATGGATACTAAACAAACCGACCGAAAACCGATCAGTTTCGGAGCGGTTTTACATCATTTTTGCTACAAGAGTATATGGGCTTTCGTGAAACCTTCTGATTATTGCAAAAATATCCATTTCCTAGCACTGTAAGTTAATTCACAATTTCAAAGACGCTAACAGTAATAATATGTCCATCATTTTGAACGTTATTTGTGAATTCTCTTTACGTTTATTGTTCGTAGCTACCAACGATAAACTGGCCGAATACTCAGGAATATTCGGTAATTTCTGTCGCTTTTTCCAAATTACGTTTTATAATGCTCATTTATATCTCCTCAGTTATGATTTTTTGAATAAGCACCTTCATTTTACCTTTTCAAGTGCATAAAATAGAGCGGTATATAATGAGGTATTTGATAGCCTTTCAATTAACTAAGCCAATATGTTGAAATAAAATGCCAAGTAAGCGTTTTACATTACTCCGGTCGTCGATTTCCTTCGTAGCAATTCATTTTTGGTCCGAGTAAAATTACTAATAAACAGACCGATCGAAAACCGTTCTAAAACCGGTGTTATGAACGGGCTGTTTGCTACAACAGTAGATAAAGTTGGTGGTACTAGAATAAAGTGTGACATTAATAAACGGTAATCAATGTAGTAAAAAGTGGAAAATGGGCATCCATTTGCAGAGGAAAACTGGTCAATAGGGTGAGCCCATCCGGGTCCCGGTAGCGATACCCATCTTTTTACGGAGCCACCTATCATGTGTTCAGCAATTTCCCATCCGGGGCCCAGATAAGCCTCATCTGAATGCACTGCTTTGGTAGCACATCGCTACTAGGGCCCAGCGGGGAAAAGCCCAGCGCTTGAATTCTGATTGGAAATCGGCATTCTCCTTTTGTTTCTTATTCATTCATCACAATCACATGTGCTGATGTGGTGAAAGAGTCAAACAGTCAGTAATATTTACTCAAGGGCAGGGACTATAGGACCCACTTACCAGTGATATATAATTGTTGCATTTGTGAATGACCAACGAACATCATCTGCCTCTTCTCCCTAGTGTGCGCAAATCTTTTCGCCTATTATATTTCATTCACTTGAATAGTACATTACTGATCAAGCATACATATAAATAATTAAGCCACATCTGGGGAAAAGATACTGTTCCATTTATCACATATTGCGTTTGTATTGTGTTTGCAAAGTTTGCACAAGTAAAATAATCTTTGCGGAATAAAGTGGAATCCGTATCAACTATGTGGTGTATCATGTTATCAACAATCTCTTGTAACTTAACCTATATGAAGGTTTATTTGTAGTACGTCACACTAGTTGTATTGACCTGCGGAAATTGCAATGTATATCCTAGACCGACTTATATACGACAGACCCTGCCACTAATGTGTCCAGCACCATAGAGCCTTCTTTCTGGAGCACAGCATCAGAAATAGGAGTGGACATTGATATTAATCTTCAGAAGAACCTTCACTGAACGAGCTTTTTGACATACTTTTTTCGAAAAGTCATTTTTTTGGTTCCCCAAAGTAAATCGGCTCGCACATGCTCTCTTTTTATTCCACGATAAACATGAGTTACAGTAGAAAGGATAAATCCCATAGCATAAATACTTAGTGTAAAACAGGTAGTAAATTTGTGAACAATCATGTAAAAACCAATTTGTTGATTTTGTGCTTAAAAGCAGAGGGATAATAAAAAAGAGGAAATACAGAGTGGAGTATAGTGTTCCGCAACTTATAGCTACTTTAAAGAAGAAAAGTTAAAATTCACAGTGCGATAGGTTGAAACAACCACTTTGTGTGGATGGCTTGTCGTCTACGCACGGGAGGGAGTCACTAAAAAACAGAGGAATAGGGATCATGTAAGTAGGTTTCTGAAAACATAACTCATGATAATACTTGTGAGAAAAGAGATAGCAAAGTAGCTGCCCGAGGATGGGCTGATGACTGCAAATCTAAGGTTACCGTGGAGTCACCGATGAGGTAAATGGCTGTGTTGAATGCGGTTGAGGAGGGTTAACTAAGAAAACGAGGTCCCAAAACTGCTATCAAAACCCAAAAGTAGAATGAATTTGGACCTTTTGTAGAACAAAACGCTGGATGAGTGCAAAATAATGCCTAGCACGAAAAAAGGAAACAAATATTTTATGCTATTAAGGCAAGTACCGTTACATGGGAGAAATAATAAAGGAAACTAGAGGACGAAAGGACAAGATATGGGGTTAATAGAGGTGGGGTCGAAATTGAGGACTGGACAGTACAAATTGCGTCCTAAGAAAGTGAACAGACTAACGGTTTAGCAACACTGAAGGAAACACGATTGCCTGTGACTCAATCAGTAATCCAGTCAAGATTGAGAATCACTGACACAATAAAATTGGAACGATCGCGAGAGATTTTGGCTGACAAGGCGCAGGGAGACGAGTAGAAAACAAAGCAGTGGACGGTGGTGTAGTGTTGGATGCGATGGAAAGAAGGTCAATAATGAGAGGCAAAAACGGTGTGGAGAATGGTACAAAACCTTGTGGCAAAAAGCACTAACCTAATGTGTGTATGAAAGAGCTTTATCGACTCGGATCGCAACTGTGCGTTTGATGAAAAGACTTCAAGTCCAGAAAATGGGTTCAGACGATATTCCAAATTAGGCTAGTTTTGAAAACCAACCCACAGTATCAAGGTTGACAAAGGCCTCGATGATATGTAGCGACAACGAATGTGATTAAATGTGATTGTTCATCGCAGAAGATCAGATATGCGAAGTGTATGTAAATAAATAACCGGTGGATCGCTGAAAAAAAACCCATACTGTCGGTCATTCGTGAGTGATTTGCGCCCCGGCTAGCACAGAAGTTGTTTCGAAATTACAGTTTTCATAACTTTGGATAAAGCTCATGTGAGGGAAACGGATCGGCAACTGGAATGTTGGGAGTGATCACTTCGATCTGAGACGGAGGAAACATCTGAAGTCCTCCAAAGCGAGGGAGACCTTATTTTTTTAACAGCTGATTGAATAAACGATGGAGAATAAAAACAAGTTTGTAGACAGGATGGTAAAAGCCTTTCAGGCCACGAGGTTGTGATGTGTCAGTTGAACGTAGAACTTGATAGAAGTTCCTGTCGGTGATTGTAACCTTAAAGAGATTCACTTGAGGTCGAGTGTAAAGATGCGGTAGTTGTTATGTCAGAATGGAGGTACGTATGTTCTTGATGAATTCGAGATGGGTGGAAATAAAGATGGGTACAAATTACGGGAGACAGCTTTCACGAGGCACCAGAAGGAACGGCTACCAGAAGGACACCGTGTCAACTCCTTAGCTTTACGGTGAACTAATTTACTTTCAGCTTTCAGCGTGTTCGTAAGTAGCCGATGTGCGGAGCAGATGCAAAGTAAAAATTGTAGAATAAAATGATGGTTTGGATGTTGGAAGTTCGATGATGCAGGCACGATCACCAGGACCATCGAATACCCATGTGGGAATTGGATTAGGTGGAAAAGTGTCTTAGTGGTGGGAAATGCCTCTATTTTGTGTCTCAGGGTAGTGGCTCCAGATGAGCGAGTAAGCAAGTCACTGTTGTGGACACTGAAGTCCCCTAATAAAGTTAGAAATACTCTCTAATTTTTAGAAATTCGGTTTACTACTGTGAACGGGGTTAATTACTGGTAGCAGTGAAATGTCGGTCGTGGGCTTTGTGCGGTTTCATGCTAAGCAGTAAAAGGGTGCTCCATCCACAATGAGCGCATACGCTTGCGTCTTATCAGTTGTTAACCAAGATGGGTTAGTGATGCAGACGTCTTCGTGCTCACCGTCAGAGAAAGACGACGGAGAAAAACTGCAAACTAGTAGTTAAATGAGAGCATGAGCGTGCAATTTACATGGGGGGATTGTTTACTGTGACGAACAAAAGATAGTCCCATAGCTTGTATTTTGCACAGCAAGAGGTATTTATACAAAGCGGATGCGTTGCATGAACGAACAATATAGCATTTCCAAAGTATGTGGTAAGAGAGTAGCAAACTAAACAGCACGATCAATGACATAAATAAATTTGTAATCAATCTTATGTGTGCGATGGTGAAACAGAAAGGAGAACGACACAACAAGGAACCATGAGGCGCAAAGAACTATATTCTTCTCCAAGGAAGTTTGTCGGAATTAAAGCATACCGTCCCATCTCGTGCAAAAGGGAGGTTCGAAAGGAGGATGGGGTGACCAAAAAACCCTAAAGTGGCCTATTAATGAAGAGTAGCCGTTCCGAATCGCATCAACCGATACATACATTCATATACTGCTTCTGCCCTATGGCGATAAAATGCCGTAGGCCTTGGTGCTTGCAAATATTACAAACTGAATACTGACTAGCAGAAGTTTGACCATAATGAAACAAATTTTGGTTGGTTTTTGGTAGCTGATACAAGGCAAGGCGTCTTTAACTGCCTACCATTTCCACATTTTAATTGTAAATTTCAGGACGAACACTTGGGGTCTGAATAATTCACTGCAGATCGCCAAGTTGTGATCATTGATTTGTTCATCATAGTGCTTAGGTTTACTTGAAATATGAAAATTGTTCACCCTGTAAACAACATAACCCAAAACCTAAGCCAATGGGGCGGGTGCTGTGCAGTGCGCTCGAAGACTTTAGAAGCACTGTAAATAACCAATTTTTCAAAAAATTACGGAAAATAATGTGGCGAACCTAACAAAAATGTTTGTCTGATTTACGTTCTCCTCCACTGTATTCTATTTATGTAGCTGTGGCGCTAGCACTGTGTATGCCTCGAGGCCTGGGTATATTAATAGCGTCACCATTATCATTATTATTATTGTTATCATTATTATTATCATTAAACCATTGACCAATCTATTTGGGCACATTAACAGCATTTTTTCAAGGCACGATATTTTGTTCATCTACTTCGAAACAGTTTTCATCAGACCGATGTGAATTCGGTAAACTCAGCTGGGGAGACAAAATGCGCAAATGATACGACCTACAGCATCATGTACCATTAGAAATTCATGCAACAAGATGAAGCAGTCAGCAATAATACATGACTTGCAGTAGAAGTACAAAGACTTGAACCAGACGTTTATAAATCATCGGTGTTACCTACTAGAAAGAGTAGGTGAATCTTTTCCCTCCTGATGGAATTCTTGAACTCCAGCTAGTAGATGGCTTGAAGTACTTGAAAGGTTTGACAGTGAGCCGGAGACAGTATAAATCTTTATATCGTTTTCAGTCATACCCGATTGTTTTGTAATACATCGTTGAGACATGCGTTATGTTTTGATGGCCAGAACCACACTTCCCATAAGTTAGCACCGTTTTCGCCTAAAAAATATATACCATTAGCATCAATGGTGAGAAAATCGGTGTCCAGCGAAGCAAGATTCATCCTGACTCGCAGCACGATTTTGATGCTGCTACCTCGGAAAAACCATAGCACAGTTAACACCAGTGCAAACATGGCTGTCAAAATGACATTTGCCTTTAGTGCCCTCACGTCATGCATTCACGGGTAATGCAGTGAACTGCCCTAAGCATGCCGTGTAACCGTGAAAAAGGAAGTGAATACTAAGAGGGATATGCTGAAAACATTTACACCTGCGTACTAGCACATTGCTTTGTTCGTGAAGGCGACTCTGAACTAGTGATAAATTCTCATCAAATGAGCAGTTCAACTGATTATCTTCGTGCGCACAGGTGGATTCAGTGCTACCATTCAGAACGACTAGTCAGTACGAATGAATACGGTGAGGTGGTAGCAGTCTACGTCAACTCGTCTTGGAGCGGCAACTCCACTTTGGTTCTTAAGTGCTGTTCAAACGGTATCGACTACTCGGTTATTCAGGGTTTCCAAGATGTACTCGTTTTAGAAGTACAATCATAGCAAACATGTACACCGCCCACTTTGCTCACACTCTTATATTGATTCTTATACGATACACTGATACTATTTCTAGTCCACTTCTAAGATGAACATTCACGCTATTGTTGATGATTTCAATCATGCTAGCAAATGTCTCCTATTTTATTTGGGGTCAACAGATGCCAACTACTCACCAGCGAGAGGGAATTCTGTGTTGACAGAAGTAATCACCAGTCACCTTCAGCTGTTCCCTCCTAAACTGTAGGCATCTATTCCTACGAGCGACCATAGCTCCTGCTGAGACCAAAAACGCATCCACATTCTGCTAGTAGATTTTTCACAGAAATTATTCAGGCAAAATTTTGCCACCAAAAAGTTTCGTCCAGTAACTACTCTTCAGTGAATGCACCCATCGGTGTTGTCTCTTCATGGCTTTCCTCCTATTCACTCTTCCGAGTTACTGAACCCCTTATTGATACTCGTGATGTTATTGGTAACATCTGTTGCGTAATAAAATGTTGTTTTCTGCCGGTGGTAGGGTTATCTCTTCGTTACTAAAGTTTCTCAGAATGCAAAAGAAACGCGCCTACAAGCCTCGCTGAGGTACACAAGTCAAGCATTAGTCGCACCTTATCAAGGCAGAGATATAACGATGGGGTCTGTCTTTTACCGTGCAGTTCCTGAGAACCAAGAACCCCAAGTTTCTATGGCGCAGTATAAAACTACTCCAAGGTCGGAAAAACTAAACCATACAAAGAAGGTTTTGATATAGACCACCTCAATGCTACTTTTATACACCGTTCCAGAGGCTGTCCTCCATGTTTCCCCTTTGGTACTGTAGACCTCCAGCCTTTCTTGAAACTCGGTACTTTAAAACTTCTCAATTCTGAAGTTCCGTCTTCTGAACGTCCGGATGACTTCTCCCTTCCAATTCTCAGGCATGGTGCCGCCCAGTTCTAGGAATCCACGGCAGTTTTGTCGGATGAATCCTTATCGAATTGTTCAGTCCCTGATTTTGGGTGAAAAGTCACCATTATTCCAATTCTTAGGGGCCCCAACATAACTGGCACAGAAAAGCACTTTTTACCCGATAAATGCTACGTAAAAAACATTAAAAGTTGTTCAAAAGGATATACGTAGTCCTCTTCAAATATACCTAAATTTTTTTCTCGACCCCTATCAGTTCGCAAGCAATCCTAAAAGATCCACTGTTAATGCTGTAACCTCCTAGCCCATTTTCTTACTAAATTCCTGAACAGATCCGACAGACGTGCCCAAAGCGCTTTTTGGTTATTTTTCTGCCTTTGATTCAGTGCCCTGTTCCTTTCTTCTTCAAAGGTTTGAAGCTCTCAATTTTTCTTCACGAATTCTTGCCTGGCTCTAACTATTTCTAAGACAAAATTCAGAAAATCAAGGTAGGTTACAAATGTTTCAAACCCGTTTTCAAAGATCTGGAGTACTTCAGGGTCAATGTCTCTCTTTCAGTTGTCCGTGTAAATCAGTGACGTACCAGTTTTTTCCCCTAGCTAAAGTATTTAAATGCACTGAGGATGAGGTTCTTTTTCAAGTTACTTCCGAGCCCTTCAATTTCAGAAACTTCAGTGAAAATCTATCTCAGATAGCCTATTCTCCACTTTGTCTTATTTAAATCCGACCCCTTCAAAAAGCCTTGAATATGCCTTTACCAATTTCTGTTCTCCCCTTCCAAAAGATTTTATTTTTCCAAATTCCCTGTCCCTATCTAGAGTGGGTTCTGTCACATGCCCGGGAGTTAGCTTTGATAATAATTCCCGACGGATAACTAACACTCAGAACTCTACTGGAAAACTGCGATGCCTCACTTTTCGAATATGGACATTCAGACAATTTCGGTTACCGCAGAGGGTTATTTCCAAAGTCACGTACCAGTGTGTTTTTCTTATCCTGCCTGGTTTTTCTGCAGACTTCCCAGTCCTCTGAAGTAGGACCTTTAAGCACTACACCGTGGCTTGGTAGTCGTAAGTAGATTTTCATCTATCCCCATTGACACTATTGCGACGGAACTTGTTGATCAACATGTTGAATCATGTTTGATCTTATCCCAAAAGCTAGGTACCTTATGACCCTACTCATCAGTTACGCACTAATCTGTCTTTGATCGCTCCCATTTATCCAGTCGTCCTGTTTTCCGGAAACCTTCCTGGAAAATAAATCTGCACGAAAACTTCCCTGTGCTCTATCTTGCTCAGGTTTCGACCTTTGGGGATAAGAAAAAAGCTGAGCTATTCGCACGGCTTTATAATCAACTTATTTTCCTATTAATCGCTCACTCATATAAACGCACTGCAGTTGGAACCGATCTATGGGTATTTACCGGAATATTTTGCAACTTGCAACATCTTGCCTATATATATATATATATATATATATATATATATATATATATATATATATATATATATATATATCATCTGTAACTTATTGCAAGCACAGAGGAAGGAGAAGAAAAGAACGAAAGTCGCAAGCGGACCCACAAGACAGTTGAATCGGGGAAACTTTTACTCACTCGATGTAAACTACCGCGCCATCACTTCTTATATCAAATGAGTTGGAAAGTGAACTTCGCAGTGGTACACAAAAGTCCCAGTGTCGCTTCTAACCAATATGACACAAACAAAAATAAGAAGGTGGATAATCCAAAGATGTTCTCCGTGTATTCACAGTTATCTTATTTTTGCGTCAGAATTGCGGACGAATGCTCTTTGCCCAAGAGTGCACGAGGCAATCACAAATGTGATTCGATGATAGCTGCGTGGTTAGTCATAGCTAAACTAGAGAACGACGAAGCTGCAGCTGCTGATTGAGATACTGAAAATTATGTGATATTTACATGAGAAATTCTGCCCTCCCATATATATATATATATATATATATATATATATATATATATATATATATATATATATACTTTCAAATGTTCGGCACGTCGTCTAACGGCAAATAACCACAACACATTCAATTGAAACAGTAAAAGACATTTTTGATACCTCAGTTCTCTCAACTACCAATAAAAAATATGCGAATTGACAATGATTGCTTGAAATCGTTAAGAATACTTTAGATCTGTGTTCAGGAACCACGGGCACACCCCAAGAATTTCTTATTTCTTTTTTGGCTACTGAGAATGATGACAGTAGTTAGTTTTGAGTTTTCTCCAGCTCATGCAAGAGCCACCGGATTGTCTACGCAGAACTAAGATTAACAAACCCGGTACGTAAAAACATAAATAGCACCGAATAACGCCACTGCGTGCAAAGACGAGTATCACGGCCAGTTGCAGAGAAAACTCATCTGAAATTGGCACTCAGCAGTTGTTTTATTTCAAACAACTTCGAGCTATTTAGTTTCACACACCTAGCCTAACAAACTTACTAATGAAGTAATTTTTATTAGTGAATTACCCATGGACGAGAGGTCTATAGAAGCACATAATGCGCACATATAAACCTCTATTTAATGCTGTGCGTGTGTCAGTTTGCTTGTGTATGGAACAAAGTGATGGGGCTTTCTAGGAAGCATTGTTCAAAATAATTCACACCTTTAGATTTAAAATATTCGAGAGTATCCATGTATCTTAGGTAGTAGATAAATAGTCGTGTGATTCCCAAGGCGCCTTAAACCAATTCCAGACATTACTTTGTGACGTATGCAAGAAGCTGAGAAATCTATCATCTGGACATAGCACAAGGCATCCTCACCTCGGTGGAATTCACTTTCCAGTAAGTGATACGAAAATGATATAATTGGATGGTTTGCATAAAGTATCAACAGATTTCAGTATGGCTGTCTAAAATCAACCTAAATGTGCATTTGTTTGCAATTAGGGAAGTAAGACAGAAAATTCGTAAACTGGGACCACCTAGTCGCCTAAACACCCACTCTGCTGGATTCAAAATTGGGTTGCAAAGCGTCGCAGCCGCCCATTTATATAAATATATGCTGCAACAAGAATGAAGGCCCACTTAAAAGATGTTTTCCTTTGCGAGTCAAGGATTAGAACAGTTGTTTTGAAGTGCATATTTTATGCTGAAGACGTATCCTAAAATATAAAGGCTTATAACAAAGTGATTGCTTATAATAGAATTGTATTGCTCAATAACACAGCGTAGTCGAAATCGTTGGTAGGTTGTCGACGTTTCGGTCACCACGGGTAACCTTTTTCAAGACTGGCTTTACAACCGAATAAAACTGGATTGCTTATAACTTTTAACTTTGCCATACGTTGTATTTTCCTCGTAAAAATAGTAAGAAGAATGGAGAATGTTGGAGAAACAGAGTATGGCACACTAGCGAAGCCCTCCGTTTCCGAGTCGGAGCATATAACAGACCCAGAACCATCATGTGGTAAAACTGGGACATCGTATACAGAAGATCAAGAAGCGGAAATCGTTGGTTCTAAGGCTGCTGAGGCAGATCGGACATCGTCGGATGAAGAACAGAGCAAACCAACGCGTCCTAGTTCTGATGGTGAAAC
Organism: Fasciola hepatica; assembly: GCA_948099385.1. Lineage (NCBI taxonomy): Eukaryota > Metazoa > Platyhelminthes > Trematoda > Plagiorchiida > Fasciolidae > Fasciola > Fasciola hepatica. The sequence goes on from CANUEZ040000166.1 coordinate 674,566, forward strand.
CGATGCAGGTTACGTCAGTGTAGAAGAACGTGTTGCAGAATTAGAGCAGCAGATTAAGCTCTCCGGTGACACAACCGATGATGTTCTGGAAAAACCAAAGTCTCAAATGGATTTTTCTTTGCTAACAAGTGACTTGAAAAATCTTCCATATCCACCCGGTTATTCGATTCTGAAGCGCAGTGAGGTACTGAAAGAAGAAAGACAGCGCAGAAGCACAGAACAAGAGGCTGAATCCAGACTGCCCAGGTGAACCGTTTTTGGTACACATTGTTGCTTGTGTCCTTTTTTGATTGAATAAGGCAATATGACGTAACTATCTTAAGCTAAATTCTAATTTCGTGGTATAAGGTTATGAACTTAATGGCAGAATAACTGATTTGCTTCGGGTTCTACTACAGAAATAATAAATCGTACTCGTTACGTAATCCTGAATCAACTGTCTGCGACATGAACTTATAGTTTTACGCTTTTTTTACCATCCAGAATCGGAACTAACAAAGTGAAACATTCCGACTTGAAATCATTGAGGTGGTTCTGAAATTTGACCACATAAAACGGTTTGCAGACTGTTTCCGTTTATGTATTTCAATGCAAGGTCATGGGAGATTGATTAGCGCAGTATGAACAGTATCACGTAGAATCTCTTTCTATCTCGATCGTCTGAAGGGGATTTTCAGAATGTGACAGTTTTGAATGCAAGATATGGTGATATTAATGAAGTTCATGAAAGAACCATTTGCATTTTCTAAAATGAAGTTTGTCAGAAATAAACTGCACTACTTAAAAAAATATATATATAATTAAATCCAAACGGGGAACTTTAGTTTTATTTTACTTAATCACATTTTAATCATCCGTTATTAGAAGCGTTTACCATTCTAGACCGTTTTTTGTAACTTCGGACGAAAGTTGATTATTTTCTCCCTATTTTTTGTAGAATGACCAAAGAATTTTTACGAAAACATTGCGCTAAGCACAAGCTGTACCAAACGCCTCAGCTGAATGACATTCTTTATCTACATTTCAATGGCAAGTTTGTCACGTACATAACTTCTGACTGGTTCACTTGGGAGGGATTTTTAAATGTTATGTTGAATAAACGGTTTGAATAATAATGATTACTGACCGATTCCCTTTTAGGATTCGCCAAAATTGAAAATCTCGAAGAGTACACAGGCCTTCGATGCTTGTTTTTGGAAGTCAACGGAATCGATCGTATTGTTGGTCTGGAACAACAGAAAGAAATGCGCTCCCTCTATTTGGCCAAAAATTTGATCCGGCGCATTGAAAACTTGGACCATATGCAACATTTGGACACTTTGGATGTGAGCAACAATATGATCGCAAAAATCGAGAACCTTGGTGAGCTACATTGGGCAAGATTTTCATAAATATGCGGATGCGATATTTAGTTGCTTTTGTTTTAAACAGCAGTTAAAAAATGCAATGGCAGCGGTGGTTTTGGTGGACACTTCTCTTTATCTTTGATCTTTTTATTTGATTTCTCTTTATTACGTAATAATGGTACAGTGCTTTAGGAAGGGGGTCGCGGCCAGTTATAGGCTGCCAACTGGGGAAACCGACCGACGACAGAAGCGGGATTCGAATCGGGACAAAAGGATTGAAAGCCCATCATGACGACCGTTCAACCATCACCGAGTAGCGCTAAGCATGAAAAGAATACGCGATGAATAAATGCTGTGAATCGTTAATTTCCTCGAATAATATAAGAAACGAAATCTAGTTTCCTCTTGCCACACATTTAGAAGAGGATACACATAGTAACCCTTTTGTCAATGGAAGTAGCATCTAGCGATTTGGAACAAAACGTGAGGCGAGCGTTATCCTCAGCCAAAAAAAATTTGCGCGCAAGTTGCTGGTGGCAGATATTGAGGGATGTGGTATCGAATCATGGCTAGTGACTATTTTGTTATCATTTCCTACCAAATCAGGCTGTTTGTGAATATCTAGACACATACAGGCATGCGGCATTTTCTGTTTTCTGAAATTCTCGATTTTTATATTCGCGTCTGCACAAGAAGAATTCAAATTTCGCTCAAACCAAAGTCAAACTACGCAACATTCAGTGTAGCATGTTTCATTGTCGCTCTTCTAACGCCGAAAGAAATGTTTAATTCGACGGTCATGTTGATATTATTGTTGTCGGCGTTACTGTTGCCGATGGTGATAATGATGATGATTAAAAACTGTTCTAATGCCAACGCTCAAATAACCAGTAAAACCATGGGAGCACTCCGTAGCTATTTCGCCAAGATACTTCGAAATCATCAGTGGTGGATATCCACCGGGATCCCACCGGGACTCGAACTCAGGGTGAACCATTGTGAGTCGAACACCTAACCGGCAGGCATCCGGGTAGGCTATCAGCGGTTTGCAGCAAACAGATCATTGTCAGGTTGGACGACGCTTAGTATATTACCTCGGTCGACCTCTACGGTCGGTGGGACTGGAATGATACTCGTGTGTATGCGTAAAGTTTTGTGCAAACTGTAGGTCATCATATGAACGCAATGGTTAAACGACAACGGCCATAATACCTTGTTTCATGAAACACAACTGGAAACCGTTTTCAGTAATAATAATAATAATAATAATAATATTAATAATAAAACATTTAGTGACCAACAGTTTGTGCTGCTCATCATCGTTTCGGTAATTCCGTCAGAAGTTTAAAATACCCTGTGAACTTGTCGTGCGATCAGTCTTTCGAGCTTCAAAGCAAGTTGCAACTTCGTCAACAGGACTGAGATATAAAGTTATATTCTTTTTGTTAATAATTCAATAGCAATCGAATTATGATCAATAGAGCTTTGGGCCACAGTCTAAACAGTGTCATGTACTCTACCTTAGGCAGACTATGGACTGCTTACAGACTCCGACCACCTTTAGCGAATGGTCTGATATCACCACGTAGGGTTTTCATTCGCACGTACCAGAACGATCGCCACCCCTGATTATAATCCACTAAAGCGGGTAATGGTTTCAAAAGCTTGTGCGTATGCGGTACGGTATTGGATTTCTTTTAGATGAAGCCGTCTTTCCATCTGTCATAATCTTGATTCTCTGCTGTTTTCCTACTATGCACAATTCGTGGTTAAATAAAAAAATCTTGGTGTCAACATTATACTTGCAAACGATTAGCAGAGAACCATCAACGTGCGTGCCATATCTGAGTGGTTCCTTTTTTCTTGCTCAGTCTGAGACAAAAAGTTAGCACATGTATCACCCATTAGTTCGCATTTCAGTTCCGTCCAGTTCTTCCGATTATTAAAATTACACTTTTTTGCTCTGTTTTGGCCACATTAACTATTCAGTCGAAAGCGAAGTTAGTCAAAACGTAAACAGCAGATAAAATACAAAATAAGGGTATTAGTTAGAACAGTGTAGATAAGGAAGGAGTTCGAGTGCAAGTATGCCATTGACCGAGGCACCTAGCCATTTCACTTGATGATTCCGACCATCCGGTATGCGGATCTCGTGAACCCCAACCCAGATGCTTGATGTGCTCTACTCACATAAACCACTTGGTTTTCATACCTTTCTACCATATCATAAACTGGTTACCCTTGCCCATCCTTCGGAGAATCCGCTGAATTCAATGTATTCACATACTTTTGGCCGCGTAAGGGTTTACGGTGAACTATCCGGTCCATTCGAGAGGACCAGCGGTGTCCAACAAGGATGTCCTATTTCTTAATTCCTGTTCAACTTCATCATGGACGAGATAATGGCGAATGCCTTGCGAACCCTTTAGGGTGTGGGTGTCGAACTAAAAAATAGTGAAAAGTTGTGTGACCTACATTATGCGGACCATCTTGTCTGCTTGTTGGAATGCATGGAACACGCGCAAAATGCACTAGATAGACTCGCAAGAGCTGTAGCTCCATTCGGCATGCGATCTGCACCTTCAAAGTGTAAAGTGATGTTGCAAGACTGGATGTCATTGGTTTCGAGCTTGAAGCTCCATGAGGAGGTGCTGACAGTTGTCGACCGCTTCACGTACCTCGGAAGGAGCGTGACGACAGTTGGGAGCACGATAGTCGAAGTGAACGCTCGTATATCCAAGGCTCGAGCGGCGTACGCTGGACTGAAGCATTAGTGGCGCTGACCTGATATTTTACTGAAGTTGAAAGGTCGTATGTACTGTGCCGCATTGTGTTCAGTTTTGTTTTATAGTTGCGAGACTTGGGATTCTGCGTGCAGAAGATATTTGTCGTCTTCAGTTTTTCGACCACCGATGTTTACGTAGTATCACTAAGATAGGATGGAATGACCGACCGAGTGAGCAATGCTGAGGTCAGAAATCGAGTATTGGGAACTAATTCAAAGAATATTCTGTCACAGCGTATCCAGTTTAGTAGACTTCATTGGTTGGGGCACATGGTACGTGTGGCAAGCACACGGCTATCATACTGTGCCCTGTTTTCCGTTCCTCCTAGAGTGTGGAATAAGCCACGCGGATGTCAACAGATGACGTGGCAGCGAAGAATGAGAAAATGTACAGCAAACTTGGAAAAAGTAGGTGCCTTACGCCTTCGTGGTTAGTATCCAAAAAATCCGTCAACCAGTTGGCCAGATACACTGAAGAATATCGCAGCGAACCGTGAACACTGGCGATCATGTTGTCACTTTTGTGTTATACTGTATATTGCGTGTGTTGGCTGTATAGGCGTTCCTCTGTTTCCTCACCTATGTAGGTCCAAACCCTGTCCATATTGTATATTCATTCTTTCTGCTGTCAGGTGCAACATGGTGAGAAAGGCAGTGGCTAGTGGGGCTCGCCCAGCTGTTTAATGCTGTACGATGATGATGATGGTGCTGATCCTCCAACCACAAATACAGTCAAGGGTTGTGACTAGGAAAAATTCTTTTTTCTGTAAGTGGTGTGGTATTGTATCTGGCTGACAGGACAAAATTCCTCCGGAGCACAGTCGGTTTCGCGGCTGTTCCCGCGCATCAGGTATGCGTACTTGGTACTCTCCTGTCCAATTATCCCTTAATTTGAGCACTTCGTAAAAGATCCATCACATCATTCTCATTTGAATTGTTAGGAGCGCAAATGGATGAACAGCCCATTTTTAGAATCACAAGGTTAGTTCGTCGATTAACAAGGCTAACCTGTCCTGCAATCCAGATACAATACCGTACTACTTACATCAAAAATCCAGACTTGAGACCGTGTGTCCTCTTTCTGAAGGTTAGACATGTCCAAAGTGCACGCACAGCGAAACCCCGAAGTGTAATTCTCCTTGAAAACATTAGAAAATGAAAAGCTAACAATTATACTCACTTCTAATCTGCAGATTGCCTCCTTTCTTCCTCATCTTCCTTCTTCTACTACCTCCTTTTCCCCTTCTTCCTCTTTCACTTTTGTGCTTTCTTCTTCTCTTTTCGTCCTCCTGCTCCTATTCTTCCTCTCCTTCTTCCTCTTTTTCTTCTTCCTCTTCTTGTTCTTCATCATCTTCCTTTTCTTCTCCTTTCTTCTTCTTCTTCTTCTTCTTCTTCTTCTTCTTCTTCTTCTTCTTCTTCTTCTCCTTCCTCTCCTCCTCCTTCTGCTTTCTTCTCCTTCATTTTCTTCCTCCTCCCCTTCTTCTTCATCTTCTCCTTCCTCCTCTTCTTTTTCCTCCTCTTCTTCTTCCTTTCCTTCTTCGTCTGCTTCTTTGTCGCCATTTTGCGGTTCTGGATAGAGGTCTAATTTTACGCATTTTTTTGTTTCGTTATTCTGTCATGCACAATCTTTCTTGGCCTATCAAACTATGCCTTTTCATGGTCTGAACATTTCTTTTATTTCCCTTTTTTCTGGAGTTCCTTCATAAGTGCAGTAGTAGCCCGATAAAAAAGTGTACGGGGGCCAGTTCGATAGATTACCAATCTGCTTGTTGTTCGCTCTTTTTTGCTCGAATCTAATTTTTGCGCGTTTTCATTCTCACGTATTATTTTCCAGATATGCTACCGAAATTCACAAGACTTGTGATTGCACACAACAAACTGTCTGAGTTGGATGATCTGATTCATTTGGTGAACTGCAAACAATTATCCGTGCTTGATATTCAACACAATCAGATCAAAGATGCCAGTGTGGTCGAGGAAGTATTTGCTAAAATGCCCTCATTAGTGAGTCACGTTACGCTCGTTTTCTGTCACAGTATCAAATTATTTCCAGTTGACAATCAAACTTGGTTATTATAGTCTATGCCACCATGTCTTTCAGTCTTGCAGTTTATTATTATTATTACTATTATTATTATTGTTATTGTCATTATTATTATTATTAATATTATTTCATTGGTTTAAAAATAGAATCATAGTGTTTTCAGAGGTTGGGTGCCAATTACGGAGAATGTTGTCGTTTAGGGTTTTAAGCAAGAGGAAGAGATTGTAAATTTTCTTAGAATGATGCGTCGCGCAGTCTCAGCACACCATTCATTACCCACAATCCAGGGGAGGCATCTGCTATATAATTGTAGTTTATCTAGCTTATCGGAATTTATCAGCAGTGCATACTCATCAGATCACAAGTGGAGCTGGAAACCGACACATGGGACTGAGTCTCACGTGTTAACCCTCAAGTTATGCGCAGTGGCTCCCAGTGCTTTACATCATGTCAACGTTGCATGCAATCACACACATAGATCACTGGTCCAGGTCGTCAACAAATGGTCACGCGCGATCAAATTCTGTGGTCTTCGATTTAGCAGTCAAGGCCCAACTCCGGATAAGGCATCCCTAATACACCATAGAAGATGAATCGTACACTACTTGTGAAAACCATCACACTGGCAGTTTGATGACAACGATAGCATTGCTCACAGAGCGTTAGATCAAACTGAATGGAAAGCGAATGGTCAGAAATATTCCCTTCCACAAGTGGTAATGATGAAATGATGTAATTGCGATGTAAATAGGCCAAACGTTCTCCCTAATTTTTAAGGTAAACGTTATCAAACTTTACTCTCTCCCTCTCTCTTGACTGTAAGGGATCTGTTGAACTCTCATATTTTGGACTAATTGATGCAAATGTTTAGCGCAGTGTGAAACATGAATTCTATCTTTTTCGTATTAACTAAGTTTAGAGGCGATACGTTCATTGCGAAAAAAAACGCTATATGCAATTCAGATAAGACTGAAATTCGCTTAATTTATACGAAAAACAATGCTAACGAAATATGCCCCCTCATTTCCTGCACCGCCCCCCCCCCCAGCGCGTCCTGTACAACCAGGGCAACCCGTTTGTCCGTGAAGTGAGAAATTATCGAAAAAGCATCATAAATCAATGCGTGAGTTTCATTTTCACATCGCAGACGTCTCAACTGCCTAGAAATTTGAACGATTTCACCGTATTCCTAATGAGAATTTGGCTATTTTCTAGTATTGTGTCGATGCATAGAAACGGAGGCATTAATTCAACGATGGATTAGCGGCATAGAACTCCTTGGATCCGATTAGTTAAATTCAAATCTACATGGTTCTGCTTCACATAGGCTTGGTCAAACAGAATTGTAATTTGTTTCGTAAAGATCCGGTTGAATTAATACTATCAATGTTTTCTGTTTCGGTATCTCAACTGTAGCATTAAATCAGCTCATCGCTGGACGGAGCGATAAGATGACGGGATGGTAATAGAAAATTTTCATCAGAAGTCAACGGGAAACGGCCGGCTTTTAGTGAGGAACAGTTCTCTTGCCACGGAATATATCGAATAGGTTTTGGATGCTGCGAGCTGTCGTGGTTCCGTTCATACACTTCTCACTGGGAATAGAAACGACAACTACCTGTGACAGGACTCTCTAATCAAACATATGCGGTATGAAGTTCTTCTAATTCCTTGGGGTTCAAAGCACATCAGAGAGCGACTTGTCAAATCATTGACAAATAAAACCGTGAACTACGACGTGCTGCGGTTTGATCACCATGCACAATATGAAAATAAATTTGAATGCAAATCAGTATAGATAATTTCTAGACTTCTTTACAACAACCAGATGGGCACATGCTATTTCAATGAAACAAAAGATTTTTCAGACCAATAAAATAATGACACTGATCAAATCAATCAACCGAAAATTACCAAAAACCCCGTTAGAATCACACTCACTTCCGGCGTTAATGCCACTTCTGCTTGTTCAACAACGATTGGAATTACACAGAACAGGTTAAGGTAGTTCCTTTGCGCAGCTCAGAAGCCTTACCATCGTGGATGGAGGATACGGGAAGATTTTCGGTCGTTGAACACCGTCATTACTGTGTCAGCAGTGCCACTGTCAGATGCAGTGTATAGGATGCATGATACAACCCTTCAAATCAAACACTAAAATTCCATGGGATCTGTCGTTTGGGGTGTGCATTGTGCATGACTTTAAGTAGGCTAACTTAATGTGCATTTTTTCTGGGGCAGGTATCGGTTTGAAAATGTACCGGGTGTCGATTCCGTGGCAAAAAGGGAAGAAATGATAATGCGTCAGTGAAACTGGCCGTGCAAAGCATGTTAGGCCTCGCTCGTTAGGTTCAGGAAATGTACCTTCTAACTGGTTAGAGACAACGTGATATATGATAGTGTGTCACGCAAACAGACTTTTGGAGTACACAATATTCTCCGAGTTAGTTAAGGGTTGAAGGGTTCGGTTAAATTCAGTCCAGTTCAATCAACCATCATTCTCGCATTTCTGTATTCTGGTTTTAGTTGCTACATCACAGGACTGTCCAGTTGAGAGTAAAATGAATAGAAGCATAAAGTGAAAAAAGAATCGAAAATAAAGTAATGGGTTGAAATTATGAAAACAAAGAAACACCACTGGTCGCGACACTTAGCCATATCAGTTATTGTCTCTAACAGCCCGGTAGGCGGGTCTCGTGAGTGTAAATACGGCAGTCTCACATACCCTCTTCGGTCAAGTACACCGGTCAAGGTTTTCATACATTTCGCCATGTCATGGACTAACCACTTCGACCTGCCTCGTAACCACTACTTGCCTCGGAAAACAGCTTACGCCCAGGAATTCTGTCGGTAGGCATGCGTAGTACATGCCTCAGCCCCGTTAACTGTTTTTGAGTCCTGTTCCCATGAGCGTCACGTACTTCCCAGCATCCTGGACCGCATTGCTGATACGGCGTTTGCACTATATTCGAGTTACACTACGGAGACATCGATGCTCAAACATTGAAAGTCTTCACCTATCTTCCATCTTTAACCACCATGTTTCTCAGCTGTACAGAAGATCACATCTAACCTCCGTAGTGTACACTCGACTCGTCATAGGCAACCGGAAGTCACGCTGGCCGCTATAGAGGATTGAGGTTCGAAAAAGTTAAACGCACCCTCTGTATACATCACGACATCTCATCGGTTAGATGATCACTTAGTGACCAGGTAACAAGAGGTCTACTTCAGCTAGGGCTTCTCCTGAAAAGACAGGGTTTGGTGTAGAGCCAATCCAGTCCTGAGGCAGCGTTTTACACTATTAAGGTGCGAAATGCATTCCAAACATTACTACACTGTTGTTTAGGCTATCTAGGAAAACTTGCACCTTACCTGGACCTTCACCTAGGAGAACAATATCGTCCGCGTATTCCAACTCAGACAGTTCCCCACCGAACAAAGATCGATGGCGCTATTCTCACGCAAGGATAGGGCTATTTCAAGAATCATTTTCTCGCAAAATTGAAGAAGGGAGGTAAAGGGCAACTCTGACGAACAACACTTTTTTGGTGCACTCGGGTGCCAGATTGCCGTAAGCACGAACTCGGTTTCATCTGTCCACATAAAAGCATTGGAAAATAGGAATAAATTTCCTTGACACACCCTTCAATGAGAGGCAGCGCCAGATACTGTGCGGTCGACCGAATCGAACGCAGCCTTCAGATCAACGAAGACTGGGATTATTGGCTAATGGAAGGTTCGTCAGTGCTCTAAACATTTTCGAGGGGTAGAGGTCTGATGGGGGGAGGGTGGGTGGGTTGAGGTGGTCATTCCATCATACGTCGAAAAGGTACGAGATAACTTACAGTCAGATTTGGCCGAGTGGGACGTGTTAGGCCTCTGGATTTGGGTCCACGAGATCCGGATGCATCAGGTGGCATAGCTAAGTGCCACAACCGTTGATATACTTGCATTTGGGCCCTTTTATTGTCTTCACTATTTTCGCCCATAACTTTCTTTTCTGCTCGTTTGCTCCTTACGCTTCTGTTCTTTTGTCTGTCGACCAGATGATATCGTGGTTCAAAGAGCTGAACTTAAATGAAGTGAACATCTTTTCGTGACCACTGGAGTTGTGGTATTTGGGAAACATTTATATAAGCTTTAGAATTTTCGTGATACTCATTATTTCTCCCTTCACTAATTCCATACTGCTATTCCTAGTTTCCCGTTGGGTATTTTGTGAGAGATTACAAACGGAACCGTTGCATCTGATGCATGATTGCTGGTTATCATAACTGATTCAAATCAAAACGCGAATGTATGACTAAGTTGACCATTTGCTGTAGTTCTCGCGTTAGGTACGGTTGTGTTCTGCAGACTTAAACACTGTTTCTATCTCAACAATCCTCCAATGACGGGGAGATAGGATACGACTGCACAACAAAATTTATAGTTCAGTCAGACAAGGCGCAGATTTTGTTGAACTGATAGAGGGCCTGGATCAACAGCAAACCAGTAGCCGCAGGCACTTTGATTTATCGGAAGCCAATCGGTGGCCCAGTCAAGCTCACGTCTGAACGAGTCTTCGCGTGCTAGCCAAACAACTTTGACTGTACTTAGAATGTCGGTGTCAAATCATTGGACACATCTACATCCAAATCATTGTTTATTCGGTGGTATTCACAATAATCAAAAATGTAAAAGAAAGGCTCGACTATTGCACACAAATGTTAAAGACCATTAGGTGAACAAGTTATTATTCGCAACCAATCCTGCCTCGGGAGTCATGCTGCTTTTCAAAATTCCGTTGTTTTTTACACGTAACTTTCCCACCCCATCATTTCTGTATTATCAGCCAATTATCGACGACTTTTAACATTTGGATTGCCTCAAAACATTGTCAAAATCTGCCAAACATCAATAAATTATCAATTATTCAAGTATCAATGAAAATTTCTGACTGGCGTTTTCTTCGAGAAAACTGAGTGAGAATTGACATTCAAAGTGTATGTTCATCGGCCGTTATCAGGTAAATTGACTGTCATCAAGTGTGCATTGGATCAAGAAAGAAAGGCTACACTCATCTAAAGAAATAACAGCATTTTTTCGACATACTGAGATAATTTACAAGCGTTTTTCGAAGGAAATATGGTTGTTTCACCTTACTGACTTAGGAACTACCCTGTTCTCTGACTCTGGTTTGCAAATAAATCACAATGCATCCATTAAAAAAATTAAATTTCATTGTTCTTGTAATCCCGTTATCTCGAAAACTAATACCGCGATTTCAGAAAAACCTGACTTATTTGGACGACCGGCCAGTGTTTCCGAAAGATCGTGCATGCGCCGAAGCTTTGTAAGTTCAATTCCGATTGCATAAATAATCTCGCATGTCTCACTGATTTCAGTTTTATAGGAGGCGCCGAGCACGAGAGTGCTGTTCGTCAAGAATGGAACAACGCTGAGCAACAGAAGCTGCTTGACAGTTGTCGATGTAAGTGGCTTTTCCAAACATTTCGCCCGCCCCCGTCTTCTATTTGACTTTATCACACTGTTCATCCGCAACGGCTTTGCATTCTCAACTCCCTCAGGGTTAACAGAAAAGCGTAAACTGATCGAGGCTAGACGTCGTGAGCGGGAGCTAAGAGAACAGGCCGAAGCAGCTGGTCTGTCCGCGGAAAATATTCACGTCAATCCAGGTGATGTGGACTGGTTGTACGGAGATGTTAAACCACCCCAGGCACCAGCTGGTGAATTAGGCGAACAGAAAGAAGTTCAAGAATCTCCCACTCATGACAGTGCCTGGATAACAAACAATACAGATAATGAGTGTGAACAGAACGAAGAGGAACAGATTGGTCACAAAGCAGATCCGAAGCAGGAGGAAGTACCCGTGGATGGTGTTACGGCGGGCGCTGGGGATTTGGGTGAAATGCCCAGAACACATCCCCGAGAGGGACCGATTATGGCGGCCAAGATGATCGAGGAAATTTATGATGAACTTGCGGTAATTCGTCAGAAGCGAGAAATGGAATCCAGTTTTCATGGTCAAAGCGCTGACACGAATCAGATCGATACTGAAACGAGTAACAGGCAGATGGAAGAAAGACAATTACCAATATCAGTAATTGACCAAGCTGGTGAAGACACCACGCCATCAGAACAAATGGAAAATAACTTGAAAGATACAGAATCGGAGGATCAACAAGCACTCGAAGAAGTCCCCGTGGTAAGTGTGGGCAGAGCTGACCTTGTTTGTCCCAAAATGTGACTTCAAAACCATACTTCGTTTTGTAACAGACTACCGAAATCGAAGAGCAATTAAGATTGTAGCGCCCAGAGATAATCACAAATCAGCCTACAGTTTCTGCTTTATTTCTATCCGTCACGTTATTCCCATTTGAATAAAGAACTTACAAATATTATGAAAATGTGCTCGTGAGTGAAACTGTCCCCATTATTGATATTTTTAAGTGGCAGTAGGGTGGAGTATAAACACTGATTTTCGGTAGGTTTTACACCCCAAAACTCGTTATTTATTTGCATGGCTAATAAGTTTTGTGTGGAAAAAGTTAGTAGAATGTGCTGCTCTCTGTCTTCCTGAATTGAACCGTGATACTTGTCAGTAGCATAGTAACGAAATTACAAAAGTTGAATTCATTATGCAAAAAAAAATTAATTCCCCATTCTTTCTTGGCATTATTTGGAAGAGATTTATACTTTATCTAGATAATTTCATTTGGGAAAACCATCTGATCTATCAAACACTTCCGATTCAGCGTTTCTGCAAGATCACAACCAAAACCAGAGCACAGAATTTCGAGGCTAATGATTGAGAGCACTGAACTGAACTAGGAAATTTCTTCGGGCCACGTAGTACAGCTGGGTATGGGAAACTGCCTACAAAAAGTGCAGCACTGTATTGTGCGGCGGGGAGGGGCTAATTACTGCTTAACGCTATCAATGTCAGAAGTTTGTTATAAAATAAAAACACATTAGTATACACTAAGTCAACACTACAACTATAGACACGAAATAATGGAATGAAGTGCCCGATCATAGTTGGTGAAAATATACCCATTCTCACAGATTTTAGCGAAAATCGATACAATACATGACAGATGTCAAAAAAAGCTCACAAGAAAAATACAGTAAATTTCGTTACGAACAAGTATGTCCACTTTCGAAGAAACATCCTGTGATTCTCAAAATGGGATCTCCATCCACGCACGCTCCGTAAGATACAAATGAGATTACAGCCGTAAACGAAATATAGAGTGCTCAAGTTTGGAAATGACTGTGCAGGAGAGTACCGGCTATTCATATCTGATGAACAGCTACAACCGCGAAACCGATTCTGTGCTTCAGGGGAAATTTTATCCTGTCAAGAAGATACAGTGCAGCACTATTTACATCAAAGAACTACATTCCGTTTGCCACACGAAATGGGAACGTCAGCCAGCTGTGTTCACATGCATTCTCGAACAGTCTGCTAGCTACTATTGAAGTCCCATTATGCTATTTTTAATTGTCTCAAACCAACCACTGTTGGAATATTTCAGACCGAAACCACAGAATGTTGGGCACTTCTGTTCCAGCCTATTCGTGCACCTTTTGTACCTCATCTATGACACTTGTCGTGGCATTTGACATCCGTATTCTAAAAATGGGGACATATTCTTTGGAGGATGGAAATACCTTTCAAGATTACTTTCTCAAGACTGGCAGGAGCGTGTGCTTACAATTATCCTATGTGGTGAGCAGCTTGATGCAAATGGTAGATTCAAGTTTCTCTACTAGCGAAATTCGGAGCAGTTTTTGCCCACAAACGACACACTTGAAACCGCCAGAACATCCGACTTTACTTCAACCACGCTGCTGTTCGTAGAGTTTTGCCTTACGGTTGAGATCTTGACACTGTATTTGAGGATAGTAGAGAGTTTTCTCTGTTCCAATACCTATATATATATATATATATATATATATATATATATATATATATATATATATATATATATATATATATATATAGTTGGGTAAACTTGGCGAGATGATGCTCCGAATCAGACGTTACTCCAGTTTATTCAATGTTAGTCAACCAATTTGCCTGGTGGCATTTAGGCATGGTGGCCAAAATTACTTGCTGGGCTTTTCCGTTATTCATAGTTCGAAGATCGAATCTTTCTGACTGCTGGGCAGTGAACACGGCCATTCGGTTTTACTGAAACGATAAGTAGACCTCACAAATGTTTCAGTTCACATTACACTGCTCCTGCCATGGGCATTCGTGTGATGTTACTTACTATCAATAATCGACCAGAAGCTTTCTCCTATCAACTACCCACAAGTCTAACCAAGGGGGGAATGATATTCCATAATGGACATCATTTTCGATATGCTCTACTCGAAACTAACTGAAAAACAGAGCAAACTAGACGGACAAATTTTCAACATTTTAAATACAATATGATCAGTACATAGCAGTCTTTTTCCGGCGAAGAAAAAACAGTATTATTCGAACTGATATTTCCATTCCATTTTTTCTCATACCCTTAGTCAGTCGTAGATGCGCATCAATCGTTTTTTGAAGTGAAGTTGAGAAAGGGTAGAGGTGTGTACCGAATGTGACAACGGGTTAGTTGATATCCCGTCTGACTCCAACAGGTGAAAATGCATCCGCAGCGTTGCACACAGTTTACTATTCCCGCACTCGAGTGGAAGAAACCACGCAGAGTTCAGCCAGGAACTTGGAAAATAATCATACCATTTACAAGGAGCGATAAGCAGAGTAGGCTCTTCTGTGCTTTCATGGTTTGGATCGAAAAGAATACATCAGTTGCTTGTAGACACTGCGATGTATGGAAGCACATTCGTGATTAATTACAATAACTTTTTTAAGTTCCTGAAAGCTGAGTTTAGCGCTCAGGTCACACATGTTTCATCACCAGCTGGAATGACACCACTGACGAGCATATGTCAAGCAACCAATCAATCAGTAAATCAGTCAGTCAGTCACTCTGTTTGCTTATCAACCAAATACGCTGCCATTTTAATACGGTCTGGTGGTTTCAATTCACTTCAGTTTGAACAACGGATAGCAGTTCATTGGATGGAACGGTTTTAGTTATTACCTTTTGGTAGGAATATTAGTCAGAAATGGAACCAGTCAAGATTATGAACCAGTGAGAAAAGAACCACAGGCAACGGCGTGAAGCAGAGGAAAAAATTCGTGAGAACACAAAAGCGTCACCTGCAACCACATCTCGCCATATACTTCAATACCTTGAACCAATCAGTGAGTAGATCGCTTGAACTCGACCAAGGAAACCTAACACGCCTTACATGATCAAGTCCAATGAATAGGTTTTTCATACCTATCGTCCGTGGCATGCAAAACATATCCCAACCACATCAACCTGGAGAGTTTTGGCGCTTCATCCATTCGTTTGTTTGTTTTGTGTTGTTTTGTGTACCCAAAACGCTGCACCTAACTTCAACATTGCTGATCCGGTATTTCCAACTGATTCTGGGAGCACTATTATGACATCGATGTTCGATTCCCGGTAATTTTTCGTGCATCCTGCACTCGCGGTGGCCAAATTTCTGAACCGTACAGAAGAACTGGCCTAACTGCTGCGGCGTTCACTCAGCCCTTCACAAGTAAATCTGTCACGTGAACACCACAAATTACCGGGGTTGATACGAACTGAACGCATCTTTAGTATTCCCAGATAACGTCCGAAAATGGCACATAAATCCAGAATGTGTAGTTTCCATGATTTCCGTGGTGGTATTTCTTTTTGTGCTTTCCGTATTTAGTAATCCTCACCTTCAGTTCATATCACATTGAGCAGAGAAGTTTTGTGAAGCGTACCTCATTGTCTTCCACGGTAAGATGTTCGTATTCCATAGAATTGCAACTCATGAACTGTTTAACTTTTGTATCTGTCATTTCTTTGTATGCCTACGACTGTGTAAAATGAATGCAGATTACAGACTGTCAGCTGCATCTGTGAAATTGTGCCCAAAATAATGAAAATGTGAGTGAAATTTTTCTACCGAAAATTTTGTTCGTTTGCTCAATCTACAGACAATCGATGATAAATCCGATTCAGAAGAGAAAACGTTGGTTGAAGATTTTATTGTACTACATTCCAAACCAAAATCGGATCAAGATTCGGATATGCAATCCGTGTTTTCCACTTCCACAAAGTCAGCAGATTTCAGTGTGGCTCAAATGATTCCTCATCTGATGGTCACAAGTAAGTTTTGCATCATCGTAGAATTGCATTACCGGGGTCAGTATATGCATGAGAAAAAATAGAACTACGGCGTGATCTGAAGATGTTCGTATGGTGTTTTGTTCAGGGAAATAAGTTGCTAATTCTCATAATTACAAATATCAGTTTGAATGTGATCATATTCTAAGTAAATCGGCAATCGCGGAGTATTAGTTTCGGTGAACGCTCGTTATCGAATAATTTACCAACTTCCACTTAGTCTGACAAATTCTAGTTGTCAGTTATGGTGTGGTTCGATCCAGATATTAAAGATTTCGAGGGATCCCCATAATTTTTTGATCCGATTGAGCGTCGGGTTTCTGGTAAAAGAAAAGACACACTGATCACAGTTATCTCATTTGGGTGTCAGGAGTGTTTCAATGGTCGCAGATGCCATACTCCATGTGTGCAAAACAACACGACGGATGATTTCATCGGTGCGTATTCCTCTAGGATGTAACTATTCTGTTCTTCTTCAATAGTCTAAGAATTCTCTGTGTCTGAATCGTTGACTTTTCCACGGTGAAATTTTCTACGTCAAACTTTGAGTGTTCGCTATCACTATTCTCAGTGACCAGAATGTTCTTTTCATTAGATTGGCCCAAATAGTATTCTTCGATTTTCTGTATCAATCTCGTATGGTCTTCATTCATGTCAAAAGAAAGATTCATTAAAATACGTCTGATTTCATCTCCCGGAGTATGCCGACCGGATGACCTTTCGACTTCAAAAACAGCCGCGTGAAGATGGCGAAATCTCGAAATTCCTACCTCTACGAAATTCATCCTCGTGCCAAACGGTTTTCGTCGGTCATTTTCAGTGGTACTGAAAGCAACAAAGCACATGTTCTTGACGAATTCATTGTCAAGCAACCGCGGGGTTCTTCAGGTTCTTCTGAGAACATGTTTCAAACTGTTTCACTTAGGTGAGGAAGAATGCTTCTTTGCTACTGAACCGTCTCGTTTTAATAGCGTTGATCCTTGTACCCAGTCGTTGCACAAAACTTATCGGTCCGACTGGTGCCAACGACCGAACTTTCCGAAAGGCTGGTTTTCAAACTAAACACCGCTCGAACTGGATTTATCCCTCATTCTGTCGATCCGCCCCATCGATCTTCTGGTCTGTCTCTCGTGGCTCTGTTGTCTCACGCCTCGGGCTCGGTACTGAACCAACTCTGCCTGCGCATCCCTTGACTCACACTGATGGTGTTGGTCTGCTTGGAAGGAAAGGCTGCATGATGACCACGAATTAACCAATACTACAACACTACAAAAAACTTTTGCATTTTATATTTATATTATAGTCGTCCGACATCGGATTAGAATCTGACCCTTCGGTTGTGACTGGACCGATTCATAGAAATTGAGTCGAAAAATCAATGGAATATTCCTAACTTCCAATTAAATATTCAAATTCATGAGCTTAGAACACGAGTAGTAGGCGAACATATGTTTTCGATGATTTCATTCTCTGCGTTACACAGCCGGGTTTAGCGGTGACGTAAGCTAATTAGCACCGGTTACACAATCTGGCCATTCACACGGGCTTCCGTCCCTCCCTCCCCCCTTCACCCTTAATTCTCCGTACCAACTTAATGAGACTTTTTCCAACACTTCTTATTAATTTGTTTTCACATAAATGTGATTGCAATGGCTTGAGAATGAAATCATCGCCTACAACTGGTGTTCTGAGTGCTATGATGGGCTTTATTCCATCATATGCAAATCATGGTATTCATCGGGAAGAAAGCCTCAAACTTGCTCTATCGTAGACCAAACAGCTGTACTGTAGCATT
This sequence comes from Fasciola hepatica, assembly GCA_948099385.1. NCBI lineage: Eukaryota > Metazoa > Platyhelminthes > Trematoda > Plagiorchiida > Fasciolidae > Fasciola > Fasciola hepatica. Next base: position 692,798 of record CANUEZ040000166.1, read on the forward strand.
ATGGTCCAAGTTTTACTTCCTGTGGGCACGTTTCTGTTGGATGCTATGTCCTCAAGCAAACTAATGGAGGGCTTGGATACTGTAGAGTAGAATTCAACCTAACGATTCACCATTTATTTTGTCCATCGACCAGAAAAGGCGTATCCGAGTTCACGGGATTGTTACCAGTTATTCGCATTCCCATTACATGGTGGTTCCGTAACGACAAACTGGAATTCATCATGGTAAAAGAACAAACAAATCCGAGTTGCCTAGTCAGCAGTTTTAAACAGTTAATCACAAAACTCAGAAGGGTAAAACGAAATGTGTTCGAGTAAAGATGGTTGACTGCTTTGCACGAAGATCAGATTGAACTGACTAATCAGAAAACGCATCCATTGAAATTTTTTGAAGAGATAAACCACTCTGGGCACTGAACATATCAGTAACCAGACACTGACAGCAGAAAAACACGGACGGGTTGTTGCACGTAGAATGTGGGGATTCGGCCATGCGATGGGGGGTTGGTTTCAAGATTTAAACCTTAGAAGTGCGGTGTTCGGTCTACTTTCGTCGTTCGAAAGATTAAGGAATACGACCAGCATTCTGGCAAGTTCGCCAGGATTATTTCTTACAGGATACAAGTGGTTTTTGATACAGGCGTGTTGTGTTTGCCTAAACAGTCGCGTGCGCAGCTTGTCTGACACGCACACGTACACCCCGCGGACCGTTGACCCATATTCTTCCTGCGCAAGGACATACGTCTGCAAGCAAGCACACACGCAGTGTTGGTACCATTCGTCATCCATCCCGGTCTATGTTGACCGACCAGACATTACCACGTGGCGATTGGCCTTGGGTGGTCTGATCCGATGGTATGTTTTGCTCGCACTGCAGCTGTGGCTCATTTATTTGCACAATTGCTTCGTTTAATCTAAACGCATGCCGTGCCTGAACTTACGTTCTTTTTCTGTCCACTGATGACCAGACACAGCAAGTTGGGACAAAGTTTCTGACGCTGCCTAACCTCGGAGGGCCCCGACAGATATTATTTCCTATGGTTCATTTTTATGTATATTAGCCGCAGGAGGTCAGTTCTTATTATCACCGAGATTTCGTTCGAATTCATCACCAAAGTGGTGTTAGTCGACGGCACCAGCTTAGGTGGGGTTAAATGCACGGCAATGGGACCATGAGATCGGTTTTTAGAACCAACGGCAAACCTAAACAGGTTTAGGTGGTTGGGACATGTGTTACGCATGCCCGCAGATAGACTACTACCTCAGTGTGATTTCTTCTCCGAAGCGGGTTACGGTCGGGGGATGATCTGTGGTGGCCAGTGCATGCATGCATATGGAGAAAAGGTGTGAAAACTCTACTGAGCGGGCTCGGTGGAATTGAACGTGTTAGGCTTCCGGGTCGGGATCCACAAAATCTATCTACCGTGTGGTTAAAGGCATTACGAGACATAAATAGGGTGATGCAGTCATTGACGTAGTTTCATTCGAACTCTCTCTCGCTCCCTCTCTCTATTAATCTACTTGATCTTTACTTTTAGTATATGAGTAGTAGGAGATTAGATTTTTATAATGGAAGATTGTGTATATTATGATTCATCATGCAATTTTAACGGTCAACTCGCCATTGAAAACTACGAAAGCACTGTACAGCTGTTTCATCCTTGCCAGGAATTACCAGCAGTGCACATCCACCGATCCCCAACAGGAACTCAAACCCGGGTGAACGATTTTCGGTTGAGCACCTAACCACCAGGCAATCCCGGCTAGCTCCCAACGGTTTTTTCAATATGTACACTACATGATATAGCACCCTTCCGTAACTGGCTTTGAACGGTAACAATCCTTTTCCCGTACAGCGATCGACTCCTGTGGTAGATGAATTCTCCGCAAAGACAACGAAGGTATTCCGTTGTAAACAACCTGCAGAGTTTGGCTATTACGTGTACTTGGTAATTTATTCCTTCGGCGTCGACTTAATTCACCCTCGACTTGATTCTGGTGATTGATGGCAAATGAAACAGGGAACAGGGAATTGCGAGCTTAACGACTGAAAGACCTGATCTTTACTGGTACCTGATAGGGTTGAGTGGTTAGGAAGTGAAAAGCGTTTTTCTAGATAGAAAGCTTTGTTTATTAAAGTAGATGGAAGTCCACTGAGGTCATGTTTGTCTTTAGACTAACTAGATCATTTCTATATAATATGATTCATCATGCAGCTTGAACGCTCAACTCACCATTGAAAACCATGGAAGCACTGTACAGCTGTTTCATCCTTGTTGGGAATCATCAGCAGTGCACATCCACCGAGCCCCCACGGGGACTCGAACCCGGGGTGAACGATTGTGAATCGAACACCTTAACCACAAGGCTATCCGGGCTGGCTCTCAATGGTTTGTTGAACATCTACACTACATGATATAGCACCCTTCCGTCACTGTAGGTTGTTCATAACGGAATGCCTTCGTTGTACTTAGGCCCCTACAGAGAAGTCATCCATCATAGGAGTCGATCGCTGTGTGGGAGGCGGGTTGTTACCGTTCGAAGCCAGTGACGGAAGGGTGCTATATCATGCAGGGTAGATGTTCAACAAACCATTGAGAGCCAGCCCGGATAGCCTTGTGGTTAAGGTGTTCGATTCACAATCGTTCACCCCGGGTTCGAGTCCCCGTGGGGGCTCGGTGGATGTGCACTGCTGATGATTCCCAACAAGGATGAAACAGCTGTACAGTGCTTCCATGGTTTTCAATGGTGAGTTGAGCGTTCAAGCTGCATGGTGAATCATATTATATACAAGTCTAATCTCCTACTACTCAATTGCAAATAGATCATTTCTGTCATCCATGTGATATTCGCTCACTCGTCTATCATGGTCGAAATGTTCGTTGAGAAAGTGAGACCAGTTCGCCTGTACTATCCGAAATTCTAAGCGCTGGTACGTATAAGGGTAATCACACCAAAATAAGCCATCTGCGTTTGATCAAAGTGAACTAAAATGGAGCAGATAGATCATGTTTTGTCTAATACTTTTGCGAACGGAATCCGGTGCGTGAAAAGAGGAAACATGTATCTGTGCTTTCGTTCGTCGCATCAGGTGAACACAACACACATCCGAGCATTTGTACATGTATTTGGTAAGGTGTTTGCGTAGACAGTTGTCCACTGACTGGGGATAATCCACAGGTTTGTGTGTTGACACATGTGTGAATTACGCAACAGATAATAGGCAGATCTCGGCGAAAATATTTGGAAACCTTTATTCAACAGAACAGTAAAAATAGCAAGGGTACAGTACAGGAGAACAGGAAAAAAAGCCATAAAGAAGAAGAGAAACGGTGCCCTGTTTGACGTTGAAACGTCTCAATTTTTTCTTTGGTAACATAACCTGCGAAGTTTCTTCACACTGTTTGAAATGCAAGCTGACCACTTCATATTTGCATCGATGGTCGTTCCCTCTCCGATTTAACAGAACACGCTCTAGCTAGTGGTTCATTGGAAATAATAGAAGTGTCCCAAGGATAAGTCGGCCTAGAAAAGGTAAATTTGAATTCAAAGTATTTGGGTGGATTTATGGTTAAATGGAGTCGAACAAAGGAGTCGTGAATAAGAGGTAGTTTACTGTAAAATTACTGAAATCGTGGGTTCCAGAAATAAACTGACAGACAGCCAAGTCATCGGCCTACTTAAATAACTGTAAGTACTAGGAGGTAGTATCTTACATTATAGGATTTATCATGCAGTGACAAAGCTCAGTGGTGAGTTGAGCGTTAACACTGCATGATGAATCACATCATGTTAAATAAATGTGACGGAGACCGGGTTGATAGGCCACTAATATAGACAGAAAATAATTCGGGGGAAATGAGAGCTCCGTGTAAGATGTTTGCATATCTTACACAATGTTACACTATTCAGTGTGAACTCCGTGAGCTTGGATTTGTGTGTAAAGTGATAAACATTGAAAGGCCTCGGTTAATCAGAATCACTGTAAGCAGTTACTAAAAAGGCTGGCTGTGTTTGCTCAGATGGTGCTTTTAATATTAAATATTACAGCAAATGAGTTCTGCAGTAAAATTAACATGCAGTTCTGCAGCCTTAGACTTATTGCTACTTCGGCGTATGTACGTCCGGGTTGGAGCTAATGGTACAGTGATGTCACTGGTTATGCTGCCCTCCCGTTGTTTTCCCAGGTTTGCTTGTCAAAGATTATGTTGATCAAAGGCTTCCCTAAATGAACTTCAAGGAGCTGCAACACAAACTGGATTATTAAACTTGGTGGTAAAAAAGTCCACCTTTCTGCATCGGAACGGTTGTGCAGTACCAAACTTTCTGATGGTACACGCTCGAAACACACATCTTTCTACTACAGCACCTCGCACTTCGTCAAAACGCGAGAAATTTTAATTACCATATTCCCGAATCATTTTCTTCGAAAATGGAGCGTATCCTTGACTTGATTCGACCTGAATCAAGGAGAACAACGCGGTTATTTATTACTACAACCTGAATTGAAGAAATCTGCAAGCGCAATGTGACGATTCTCTTCCTTGTTCCCAATACTGTTAAGCTGTCGTGACAATCTCCCTAAGGCAGAGTTGCTATTCTGTTTGGAAGTGCAAAACCTAGCTCATCAAGTCCATAAACAATAAGCCTCCACGCTGCATGCGACTTAATTTATCAGCTGATCGAACGTTGTGAGCAGTCCCACAAAATTTGAGTCAATGCAACAACCGATCAGACTAGCCAGGTATCTTGGTAACCTCATCGGCCCGATTGGGAAAAATTGTGCAGGACGTCTGAGTTCGGGATTGTTTCATATTTGATTTAAATATCATGTCGTTCATCTTTGTAAGCATGACTGTCATTTGGCCCGCTATGCTGACGGCCTTTTGATAGCATTTACTGTATGGTGTGATAGGATTTGTGGGTGGAAGTCAGGTGCGTAGACTGGCCATGGAAATTTCATGCCAGAACTCGAGGGTTACAACAAATAACTCATACTGTTTTTGTTACACAGAAATTAACTTTACCGGTTCTTCAAATCTGAAAGTTTTTTGACCTCCCTTAATAAGGCCTGATGGCAAAGCTGGTTTTATGCTCTAGTTAAAAGTCCAAAAGCCACTTCCAGAATAGATACCTTTGCTTCTTTACTTAATAGATAATTCGAATGAACAAAACCGCAAAGCGATGGATGATGAAGAAAGCAATTCCATAACCAGCATTAGCGTAAATGAGAGCCCGTCAATTGTTGAATTGGATATAAAACCACAAGGAATGCAAAAGAGTAAGTCATTCAATTCAACAATACTGGATAGCGCTTCGTCCTCTTTTTTTGCCACTTCCAAATACATGGTAACTAGACGTTTACTTTCATTTGTGGGAAGAAACCAAATAGGTCAACACCATTTGCATTGCAAACCAGTATCTTTTTTGAATCAGAAGGATATCCACACCATATTTCTGCTATAGACGACTTCTTGAAAATGCAAAAACTATGTGACTTGGTACACACGGGTGACGCCGTACTTCTGAGTGCACATTCAGGGAAGCGGTAATTTTTTCTAAACGGCCCGGATAACGGCATTAATATTTGGAATGCAGTTTGAACCTTCGAAATGTTTAGTGATGCTTCAACACTAGGTAGTCCGCACCGAAAACCCTGTCCTTGCAGAGGAAGACTTAACTGAAGTAGATCAGTTTTGTTACGCATGCAGTTACATTCCATCTGATGGTCGGGTGTCGGTTGCCAGATATAGTATCTTTGTGTTTAACCAGTGTTCGATTAGCCACCTGTGAATTAAATCAAGGATCGAGCGTCAACTGGGGTAGTAAAGTGCGTCTTTTTATACGACTCACGGACGTAGTTCTTTAGGGTTTAAGACAAACATGGAGCGTCGGTATTCCATCATCGATTTCCCCTTTGCATTGCTCGAATTCTGTGAGAACACCGTACTAGCAATGCTGAAGTTATACATGAGATTCTTGGGATGAGAGGTAATACTGTGGAGCAAGTGTTTAACCAAAACAGATCGAGGTAGTTTGGATATGTGCTACACATACCCGCATGAGTCCAGTAAGCCTGTTCGCGATATTTAGGAAAGGTCTGGAAACCCCAACTGGTGTACGATATGCTATCCACGAGCATCATCTACCGGATGGTCGCAGACATAAGACGACAGGGCTGCATGTTGAAGTCTGTGGTATAATTGCATTCAAACCCTTGGCTCAGCAACACTTAGTTTCATTTATAACCTCATTTTCAATTCTGTTGTTTGCATCGGGAAAAATTCATGAAAATTCCCCTTCAAGGATTGAGAAAACAGATAACGTGAAGAATTATTTTCAGTTATTCATTATCGAGCCTATCCATTTTCATGTAGCAACGAAGTTCAGCTTACCAGTGGAACCACTGTATAGTCATTAATGTGTCCGAATCGAGATCGGTTCGGAGTGTATCGAAAAACCGATGCGCCACGTGAAATGTTATGGTTAAAAAAAATTTACTGTTCAATAACACAGCGTAGTCGAAATTGTTGGTAGGTTGTCGACTTTTCGGTCGCCACAGGTAAGATTACCCGTGATAAGACAGAACCTAACTGTAGATGAACAATTTGGATTCTTCAACAACCTTCAAGTCACAATGTGCGTCAGAATATCCCAACCAAAATGATTTGAAGCATGTGTTTGCAACTGGAGTCTTAGAAACGAATTCAAAGCTTCACCTAAGAGGATTAGAAGTCACACAACAACAGCTAAGTTCCCTTTGCTAGCAATGAATTGTTTCGAACTGATGCGTGAAAATTGGAATTTGATGATCAGTATCCAGAACTCTGTTAGTTCATAAACGCAACCTTAATGTTTCGTCACAACTGTTGCTGGTTTGTTGGACGAAAATAGTTCTACACTCCATTCATAATTTAAAGACAATGAACAGAGAAATTGTTGTACACTCACTTCATTCCCGTTGCAGAATGTAACTGGCTTATTGAAGAGATTCCACCAACGAATCCGACCCATCCTGCGCGTCCACCACTAATTATTGAGGTCGATGTTCCGGGTAAGGTTTTGGGACAACTCGGTTTTGAAGTGAGGTTTAGTAAATTTGCCAAATGTTGAAACGATCCAAGTGGTAAAAAGCGTTGACTTTGATGGGATTCAAAACCACACATGGTAGCCATCCACGCTTTACTGACGCGTGCGCTGCATCGGCTGAGTTACGAGGCCACACCGAAGAACTTCGGAATTCTCGCGTATGGATCATACAGTTTATCCACCCGAATTACAGTAGCACATGACATCAGACACAGCGAAGTAACTTGTAATTAGACTGCTCACAGCAGGATTTTCAGACGAATCAACCAGTTTACACCAGCTGAATACACGGGTATGTTTGGTTATGAAGCGGTTTGGCTTATTTGATAAATGCTGAATTGATCTAAATGTTAGAAATCGCCGACTCAGCAATGTTTCAGCCTAGAACCAGGAATAACGAAATCAGCAGAATAATGCGGAGTAGCACGAAGTCAAACGGTACGCCGCGGGTCTTCTAAGTGGGAGTTGTAGGAGCATGTAAACACAATAAGTTCTGTTTTTTTACCATCATCATATCTAGATTTCCGACCGATTATGTAAGAAATTGACAATCGCATTAACTTGTATTGCCATATTCCATGCTAGTTGCATACGGGGAAACGAATTCACTCAGATCACAGTGATCTACCGTCACCTTTATCGGTGCGCATTGCGGATGCTGTGACCTCGCGACTGGTGGTGACAAGTTTTTCACCCGAAACGTGAAGCTGATCGATTAGGAGCTCATGAAAATCATTAACTTCACCACTAAGAACAAAAGGATTCGTTTGGGAAATATTTTCAGCCCTAATGTGGTCTTGTATCTTAGCTGTGGAAATTTACGCGGTACCCAAAGCGGGGTAAGGCTTCATGCGAGGGTTCAAATCCCACCAAAGTCGATGCTTCTTGACGTTTGTATTAATTTAAAATTCATAACTGTCCTCTTTTTTCAACAAAAGCTAATTCATTGATGAATAGAAAACAAAAATTAATTTAATTTTAAACGACCATTTTCCACGATTTTTTTCGTTCTTTATTGTTTGTTTAGTCATAATCTATCCAATAAAGAAAGAGGATACAAACTACGAAGCACCAACCGTTCTTGCCCATGTGAAGATCTGATAATTATTTGCAGGCCGTGTTCGGTTCCCATAATCTTGTGCACCTGCAGACAAATGCGAACCCCCCCCCCCCCCGCATACATCGGAGCGATCGATAAATATCTCTCAATTGAGCACACCGGCAACTGTATACATACATATATACATGCCCACACACACACACACATACGACATACACCGTATTGATGTTAGTCATGCTTCAGCTCGGACAGTGTTGACCAATCAGATCTCGGTGTGCACCAGTTGGCCTTGCTTTGTTTGAGTTGAATGCATGCACTGTTTACGCTTACGTACGCAAGTTGCTAACTTGAGCGTTTGTTTATCTGCTTGTCATCTGGTTTACTTGGGTGGTAACGAGCGTATCCCTTACGTACTGTGTGCTCTCGTTGATCGCGAATACAGTGCGTGTGTAAATGGACCTGTACGGCAGATGTAATTCTCATCACTAGAAATGGATCGATTGTGTCATTAACTTCCGGGCTCAGAATTGGATTAAAAACCAATATTGTTTCGCTCAACGCTAAGAGCTTCGGACCCGCTTACGTAACAACTGTTTTGATGACAAAACTAGCTCAACCCTTCGTTTGGTTTGCGTTAGACGCTTTGAAGCATACGTTTTCTAACACCAGTATAAAGCAGACAATACGATTATTCAGATTAATTCCACGGACAGATTGTAGAAATCAGAGCTACATGGCTGGGACTGTGCGATCAAAGGCTGATTCTTCGTTTGGAGTGCATATCGTGGAGTAGGTTGTCAGTAGGCTTTTGAAGCCAGCCGAATTTAAATATTGTTCTTCGGTGCCGCGGGAATTGCGACGTTAACGGACTTCAGTCGGCGGCAAGTGTATGTAAATCCCTCTATTCATCGTTCATCAGGAAACCATTCTTTGGCATTTCATGAAATGCAACAGAATTTCATATGCATTTCATCACCATGAAGTGGTCTAGCCCGGATTCAGTCATGAACGGGTACGACATTACTAAGTGTTCTCGTTAAACGTACGTTCAAAAGTGCCTCTTTATCATTTTAAATGGTTAGATAGTTTCAGACAGAATTCTAAAAGACTCTATAGCAGGCCTGAGAGCGCTGAAGACCAGATGAATCTATAGTGAACCCCGAAGAGTTGTTTTTGTCACTTTATAAATAATAAACAATGGGTATGATTTTTAAGTCAGACATTTTATAATAATACTGAGTATGCTCGGATCTGGTGTCCCAAAATTTAGCTTGGTTTGCCATCCCAAGTTCCAGATAACGATGATAATGTCAAGGCTTCAGATTACTATCACTGATAATATTAGCGTTGTTGCTGTTATCATCATGATAATACTAACGCTTATTAGAAAATCAGTCAAGATATACTTATGGAAATATGGTTTCCCCATAAGAGCTTTTTGAACGGTGTCTTTTATACTTTTAGTAACTACGTCAAACGACGCGAAAATTGAAGAAAATGAACTTGGCTTTGAAGTGGAAAGTGAATCAAATGATTCGGTTCAGACACAAAAACCATTTGTTGAACCAGTGAGAAAGCAAGTGAGGGCGAGAGAACCAACTCCAATTGCAGATTTAATTGAAGGTGAGCAATCATGTCATCATTGTCGGCATAGTGTTCTGATCCGACCAACCAACTCTAGTAGGAAGATTCTTCTGCCTTCGAACCATCTCAATCTATTAGTGTAAAATACTGCTAATAAGTAGAGTGTTGGTCCTTGTATCCAGTCCTTTTACGTATCGGTCCGACTGGTGTGGGCGACCAAGCATTCTAACTGAGTGGTGTTGAAACCTAACACTGCTTGACAGGATTGGTCTTTCATTCGATCGACGCACACTATCGGCCCGCTCTCCTGTCGCTCGTGGTTCCATTATTTGAAGCCTTGACCTCGATGCTGCGCATCCCATCGCTCACTGTGATGGCGTTGGTCTGCTGGGAAGGACAGGCTGCGTGTTGACCACGAATCAACCATTATCCTCAGTCAGCCTAACCAGGTTATTACCCAGTAGTAATCTTAACCGTCTGTTATATGCGAATATGATAAGTCTGTGCTGAGGGACAATATTGTAGTCTGATACATCTTTCGATAAACGGCTTATTTTCACTGGCAGACAGTGCGTCAGCAACTGCCCAGAACCGAGCCCACGGAATCACGAGCGACAGGATAACCAATCGACGGAGTGGATTGATAACATGGGAGATGAATCATTCCAGTAGCGTTTAAGCCTAAAAGCTTGGTCGCCGGATATATATATATATATATATATATATATATATATATATATATATATAATATATATATATATATATATATATATATATATATATATATATATATATATATATATATATATATGACCCCTGTTACTCTGGCTGGGAATTTAATCACTCGTCTTTCGCTGTTATGCGTATCTTTGTGTGCATCAGTTGCCAGATGATAGGTATTACGAAGACTTTGGTTTTTATTTACTCTGAACTTTATGGTAAGCCCGCGAGGTACTTGATTGTATCGAACAACAATATGATTTGTCATGGGGCACCGTAGTACACGTGTATTAACACAAATTCCATGTCGATAAAATATTTGTTTACTTCATGAAGTCATACCAACAATACAAGGGAAAGCGAATAATTCATTAGTCGGTAGATATAACTGTAATGTCAATATGTACAGTGGGTTTTTTAAGTCGTGAAGAAATTCTACAGACTTGGTCACGCCCATTAAAACCACATTCTGCACCGGACTACGTGTATGCTTGTCAGTAGGCAAATTAGTGAAAACTCCACTTGGGATGTGAGCTTCGGCCGGATTGCATAGGCCGTGCATTTGCATGCTGACAAAATTCTTGCCAATAAAAGTTGCCGTGAAACCAAGATTATCGACGGATGGATACCAACATTTAATCAACTCCTTTGAAGTCCACAAGGTTAGGAAGCCGGTGGCCCCGATTGCTTTCCGACAGTCCTTTTACATGCACTAACAAGTAGATCTTATTAATACCAAATCCTTTTTGAATATATCGGACAATTAACATGTTGGATCTGTCGCATTAGTGACAGAATGAAAATTACGATCCATATGGTGCATATAAAATTCCTTGAAGGCATGTGAATCTTATTGCAAAAGATCCCTGATGTGAACCATAATGAGTGTTACCACTCACACAGCAGATCAGGTACTGTAACCTATCTAACGCCATAATTTTCTTTCGAATAATCATCGGGAACCGTGTAGTATTATGATGTTCTCGATGCTAAGCGGATGGACTCAGCCTTATCAAGGTGTCAAACAGAGATGGATGATGATTACTTTTGTTCATTCTGATGGAATACAAAGTAAGTGCAATTATTGTGTGCACGATTATTTGCGTGTATATTGTAGCATGTGGCATAATTTTCGCTCTCTCTTTATTATCACTAGAACTCCAAGGGAGTCCAAGGAAACACTTGTTCCTAGTAAAAGATGAATCACTTGGTTTTCGTAACAATTTACTGAAGTTTCGTGACTTTCCCTGATGATAAGTTTCTCCCGTCTCCCTAATGTTTCGCTGAAGTGGTGTTTCATTGTTGTATTCCATTTCCCTAGAAACTTTTGGTATGTCTGAAAAGATCTCACTATTGGCTTTTGAATTTGGTCCGACCAGTTTGTGTGAGGCATTTTTTTCTGGCGTTATGATGGAAAATGTCCATACATACACGTCGCTATTCTGTCGAGGTTTTTCCTTCGTCTTTCCAGTGTGTGGCAGCTTTTCGCTTGTTATCGTAGAGTATCATATCTGGGAAATTAGAGAATCCTGAGCATGTCTACAGTTTTATTGGAGTTTTTTGTTCCCTTAACATTTTTCCCGGTCGTCTAGTGAAAGATTTTGTCATTTTGGAAAGGTCCATTGGAGTAATATCACGATTCAGTGTTATCTTTCACCTTAAATTGATCGGTTTCCTAACAGAGGGCACAATTCACTTCATTCGAAAAACCGTGCAGCAATACCACAGTTTACTTAACTCGACGAAACTGGAAACAGTTGCAATCTACTTGTGTTAAAAGCAAGCAGTTCTAGTGAACCACGTAGTCGCCTAGATTTCTGAATAACATCAGTACGACTGTATCGTTAACGGTGCAGTAGAAAAACATGGAATAAGTCTGGTAGTGACATAGATCAGAAGTTAGAAGACACTGTCGCACAAGCTACTGCCCACACCCATTCATTTCAGAACAGATGTACTAAAGACTGGTTTTACTGTTAATGAACCACTAAATCAATCAGAAAGCTGCTTCGAAAGTGAAATGATTTGGAAGCGAGACCGTAGATCAGGTGGGAGACAGGTGGTCCACTTTTTGTCATCTGTTTTGATCATCCACTGTAGTACACTCCAAATTGAAATGACTAGCTAGTTCATCAGTACTTGTTCACAAACATGAAGCTACAAAAGGTGCATCTATATGTTCGCCATAATCTCCTCAGTTAGTCGTCCGAAACACGGGAAGATCGAAGTGAAGTAATTAATCTTTAGTTGTCATGATATGCACTCGTTCATTTCAACCTGTAATGGTCGTAATAAACTGAGTTGATAGTCCTTATTCAAACTGTTCCCCCCCTCACCCAGAACTACGCGAACGGAGTTAACAAGAAGATCAATGCCGCGAAATAGCACGTTACTTATATTGCAAAGTGGGTTCGTATAAATATGTTTAATCAGAGAATATAATTGGTTGACTCAAAGATGACCAATCACAGGGAGCTTCCTTCGGAATTGTCCTCGGCGATCCTCATTGGTTGAGGCTCATCCGTGTACCTCGTTACGAAGCTGTAGCTGGCCGTATCACGTGTGACAGCTGCTGAATCACCATAGAACCCTTAATCGCAACCACCCTAATTAGATAAAGAAGTATTGGGTATACCAACATCCTCAGCCAGATATGATCTAATCTCACGATCAGCGCGAACGCACGTCACTGCTACTTCAATCAATCCGGCCAGAATTATCACCTTCGCGTGCCGATTAGTGTCGGTAACTCTCGAAAACGATGAATCTTCCTCAGACTACTGTTATTTTTGCGCTTCTCAACCTTCAGTTTGTCCCGACAGTATACCAAGTGTACATTAGGCTGCCCTAATGGGACCAGTATGTCGTTTTGTAACTGTCACTAAAACCATGAATGATAGATGTCCTAAGACCCCTCCAATGCTGGCGATTCACACACCTCCGACAAACTTATCCTGTCAACGTCGCCGTCAGTCATTGTTGGGGCACTGCACCCCGTCACATTTAGGCGGCGAATTGTTTTTCTGGTCATGCACACAGGCACAGTCCGGTGCACTAAAGTCCACCAATGACTGGTTTCATCCTACCCTCCAAGAGATTATCTCACCACTGTCTGTGTTGCAGTTGGCGAACACATGAACACGCGTATGGGTAGTTTTCAAAAACGATGATTTCCCGACGGACCTATTAATTTCATTTTTCGCAACCTTCAGTCATGGAGCAGCGGTTATCTTAGTACCTTCAAGTGACCATTTCACTCTACTGGCCGCCCCGATCGGGCCCTAGTTTTCCGTGTCTCATTTACCCAGTCAACCCAGTTCACATGTGTCATAGATGTGCAAACATTGACCGCGGTACTCAGCTCAGCCGTGACACAGGACCACACGAGCCATATGCAATCCAGACCACTGCACTTGTAGTTCAAAATGTTTTGGCAGTGGCCACTCTCTTTGTGCATGCGTGCATGTGACCACGAAATAAAACCGGCTTCGTGCAGCAGGTGGTAAATTCAGTGGTTATCCATGACAATTCGGTCTGAACAGCATACTCGTTGTTGCTGTTATAGCCTAGGCAGTGCAACCTGACCCATCAGATGAAAAACGCACCGCACTTGATCTTCGAATGAGATTCAGGTTGTCACTGTGTTCGAACATATGGCCCAGCAACCTGTTTCTTCATTGTGCTTTATCAAAAAACAGATGATTCGAGGTCGAAGACGTCCTTCCACTAGTGTCAGTGGGAGTGATCGAAACACCTGTTGTCCATGTCTGGCGGTCGAAAAGACCACTGATTAGACAGGCCTTGAGTGAAATCCGGGTGGCTGAGTGAGCGCATCTCTGTGCCTGCGCACGTGGGCACAAGGTGGAATCAATCTACAATACAGTGGGGCTGGTTACGGATCCTAATTGACGTACGCGTCAACCACGCAGTGATGTGGATATCCGTTGCTGAACGCGTCTTTGCCAAATCAGTGGATTGTCTTAGTCGCCCACGTTCTAATGCGTCTCACGTGACATGTTTTTGACGTCTTTGTGAGTGTGCAACCACCAGGAGGATACAGAGCAGTTTTCGTAAAATGTGTTGAGAAACAACGGCGAATGTGAATGTAGGTTTAACGTAGAATTAATTGAAAATACCCTGCTGAAGAATCAGAACAGACGGCAGATAAGGAGATTGTTTTCAGGGTTTCACAACTGGCATAATATAACGAGTTTTATAGACATTTATGTCCAGATCAGAGAAGAAATAACAAGAACCTTGGTAATCATGGTGACAACAAATGACATTTTCGTGTCTTCATAGTTACAGTACTATCGGTGTCCTGAGAGATAGTGTGCGTTGATATTTATCACTCAAAATTGCCTGAGCTATCCAATTCGAAAGGTAAGTCAGCACAATCCGCACACACAACTGACAACATGAGAATATCAGTGCTCAACGGCACTTCAAGGTACTTCGAAGATTGAACGCTGTGTAATTGAATGTTGCGCGGAGTATACATGCTCATCATTCGGGAAGGCTGAGTGAGATGGGCTGTTATTACACTCAGAACACTACGAAGGGTTACGTGAAAGATCACTTTGTTCATAGTAACTCACAGTGTTTTGAAGATTATCAGATAGGTTATTTATTCCTCTGGTTGGTACAGCATGGCAAATGCTTTCAACGTTAGCATACTAGGTTTCAGTTTCTGAGACGCCATACGAGAGGTTGCTTAGGAAATGTGGTGTCCCTGAACACCTTACTTTTGTGTCCTGGTAAGCGGATTAGGAGTCTTCCTGGAATATGAACCCAGTACGAGATTTCAGCGAAATTTTGAGGAACGGTACAAAACTTATCACCAGGAAAAGTCACGAAATTCCAACGAACTGCTACGAAAACCGAGTTATTCAACTTTTACAATCAGCCAGTGTTCCCCTGGACTCTTTCGGCGTTCTAGTGCCAATTATGAAGCAAGACGAAGTTTGTCAGAAGTTACACTGTACGCACAAATGATCGTGCACACCGTAATTGCATTTCTTGTGCATCCTACCAGAACAAACTTTATTGTTTTCCAAAGTAGCTGCAAGGGCTGTTGCAAGGGAGAATCACCGCGTGTGTAGTGATTATTATCCATCCCTATTTGACAACCTGATGAGGCCTTTTGAATTAAATTAGTGCAGTCAAACACAATACACATACATAACCCGTAGTCGGATTGGTGGTGTTGATCTGGTTAATTAATAAAAGACCGATCTAAACTGAACACCACTTGTGTTCAGCAGTCAGTAGTGGAACAACAGCATGTATGTAAGAACGAACGCGTATTCAAGTACACCATACGATAAGCAGTAGCTTGGATTGCAACGTCGTGTTGTATTGCAGTTGGTTAACTGATCTCTGGTTGGGAGTGGGATACCGCTTGTCGCTGAAGCATGTAGCAAGTTTTTATTTTGCTGACAAATGAATTCATCGGTTTGTTATTTACCACGTTATGACATATTTACGGTTCCCGATGAGTGACATAAAGAAAATTATGACAGTATAGAGGTTACTACATCTTTTTCACTGTTTGAGTGGTAATACTCCTTATGTTTCACACAAGGGATCTTTTGAAATAAGAGTTACATGCCTCCAAGTTATTATATATATATATATATATATATATATATATATATATATATTCACTAGAATCTAATTTGAACCGTCTGGAGTGTGAATGGGTACTCTTCATTGAAGAGCCCACAAATGAATCACAACTGTGATTTCTCATAGTTATTCGTGTCTGGGTCACTGCTAACCCATTTGTGGGCTCTTCAGTGAAGAGTACCCATTCACACTCCAGACGATTCAAATTAGATTCTAGTGAACATATAACATCGGAGTGTACAAGTATGAAGACGAGTGGGCAGAGGAGTACCGGGTACGCATACCTGATGAGCGGCAATATATATATATATATATATATATATATATATATATATATATATATATATATATATATATATATATATATATATATATAGACTCTCTTTTAAGACACTTGTGTTTGAGGCACCCTCCTCCGTCGACCACGAGAATTCTCGTGTCTTTCAAGCAAGGCGTTTTGACCAAAGACTTAGCCACCACGGCTGACAGAATTCTTGACGCGAAGCCCACAAACACCATGGCCGTTACATCTTCTCAAACACGGATTTCCGATTTTTTCTTGAAACCCAAAGAACAAATTGTCAACCGAACCTCCCGGATTAGCGCTGTTTATCAGGATGTCAGTTAACAACATTCCGTGTCCTGCCCTCGATCATTTCACGTTCGCTCTGCATCTTCATCCCGACTATTATGTAGCTGATACCACAGACGTTTCGGGGATGAAGCCCGTCGGCAACAGTCACCGTGCGATTTCAAAGTAACGGCTTGGGGAAACGAGACAGTCAGTCAGTAATAGTGATCACTGCCGCTAGCTCCCAATTTGGTCTTTTTTCTACATTTTTGACCAGTCCATTAGGATATGGTTTCGGACTGACGCAGGTGACAAGACCAATGTCATTTCTATTTAGTCTAGTGAACACAAGCTTTAACCTACCTCTCTGACTTTGCAAGCAGCCAACAGCTCGCCAGTAAAGACATACCTTTGAAAACCACTGATACTTGACCCGGATGTACACCTACAGTTCCGCTGGATTTTCACGACTGTCGACATCAATCACCCTATTCTCAAGGTTGATTTTCTTTCTACCTTTCTCTTGTGGCTGATGTGAAACACTGTGTTCTTTTGGACGGCAATATGTCTATTAAAAATTACGGCACAAGAACTTCAACCAACTCCCTCGGAATTCGTCCCAGTACACCCGGTATTCTCCTCCGTTTTCGACGATTTTCCGGCAGTCACCCAACCACAAACATCCGCATCACAAGCACCACACAATGTCCAAAATCACACTGTCATCAAAGGTCCATCAGTATCGGCGCGTCTCCGCCAGTCACTACCCGAGAGACTATCTGTGACAAGCAGTCCTCGGGCATCCTCACTCCAAATGGTTCCAAATCACAACGTACAGCGATTAGCATGACCTTAACAGCACAACAGTACCCGACCGTTACCCAAATTCACATATTCACAACTTCTCCAACAGTTTGTGCGGCAAACGCATTTCTTCCGAACTTGATCTGGTACGAGCATATTACGATAATCCTGTCGCCCTTGAAGAGGTTCCGAAGACCATCATTTGGGCTGTATGAATTCTTGCATATGCGTTTTAGTTCTCCATGGTCTCAGTTTTGCCCTTATATATATTGACGACGTCCTCGTCGCTAGTATGGATGAAAACCGCCATCGCGAGTATTTGCGCCAGGTTTTCCGATGCTTCCAAGAATATGGAATATCAGTCAACACCTCTAAATGCTTCCTTAGTGCCAAATCCCTGGAGTTTCTTGACCATCATGTTGACAGTGAAAAGGTATCCGACCACTCCAAAACAAAGTGAATGGTATCCAGAACTATCCGGAACCCCAATCATTCAAGAGCCTCCGTCGTTTCTTGGGTATTGTCAACTACTACTGAGGATTCACACCAAACTGTTCTGATATCTTGCAACCACTCACCGAACTTTTGAAGATAGGGCTATGCACGTTCTCAGTAACTCCTGAGGCTAAATCAGCATTTCAATCAAGAGGTATCGAAAGTCCCCACGCTCACACAGGCAAGCAATTGTGTCAACTCTATTCTCGTGTTGCAGACAGAAGCCTCTCGAGTAGACGTTGCTACAGATAATTAGTGGTTTCAGGCAGCCGTTGTCAAGCTGTACATGTTAGATTGTTCACTTTTCTGATAAACGCATTTGCAGTCACACCATGTCTGTCTTTTCACAACAGGGTCGAATGAAAGCTGCAGTGTTCACACCAGTTCTGTGTGGTTCAGAAACATGGTTACTGCGTCCGGAAGACACGAAAAGTTTTGGCATGTAAACACGGATTCCGTCCTAGATTTGCTCAAATCTGGTGGGAACACCCTGTCAACAATGCTGAGTTTCGATATCGAGTCTTAAGTATACGAACCAAATTTGTGGGTAACACACTTAAGCTAATCAGGTGAAGGTGGATGGGGCATGTGCAGCGCATAACTCCAGATACGATTCCTCAGAGTGCAACGTTCGTTGAGGCATGTAGCGGTAAGCACACGCGCACGCACACTTTGCAGATCGTTGATCCATATTCCATCCACGCATAGGCGTACGTCTGTAATCGGACACACGCGTACGGTGTTGATGCCAGTCATGTTCCATCCCGGACTGAGGTGGCCGATCAGACCTTTTCACTAGTCAAACGACTGGCCTGGTCCGATTGCACGCGTTATTTGCACTTACACAGGCGTGTAACGATGACTCACCTGTTTATCCATTTGCCTGCGTTTTTCGCAGACATGGTCACGCTCGTGCTTGACACATGCTGTGCATGAATATGCGTTCGTCCTTGACTAGGTGTTTTCGTTGTTTGCTGATTACCGGACACAACAGCGCTATTGAGGTTATGATAGTTTGACGAGTGTGGATTTGGCCATGTAGTGTGTTAGCGTTCTCTATATGAGTAGTATGGCGTCATATCTGTATGACAAGACAAAATTGCCCCAGAAGCGCACGACCGGTTTCGCGGTTATAGCCACTCATCAGGTATGTGAGCCCGGTACTCTCCCACCCAATCATCCTTATGCTTGAGCACTCCACAGTTGGTTTACAGCTGTAAACTCATTTGAATCGAATGGAGCGTGCATGGAATCTCACGGTGATTCTTCCAAAGTTTAGTCGTCGGTTAACACGGCTAACCTTCAGAACGAGGATACACGGTCCCAAGTATGGATTTTCGATATGAGTAGTATGGAAGAATCACCGTGTGATTCTAAAAATGGACTCCCCGTCCATACGCGCTCCGTTCGATTCAAATGAGATTACAGTTGTATTAAGGTTCCTTGGTAGGGTCCAGGAGACCCACCCACTCAGTGGCTAAAACTGGAGGATATGGCTTAGTGTCCCAACCGAGGGCATTCTTTTATTCACTAACATACGTTATTTATCAAATTAATTTCACTGCTCGCAGTTCTGGCCCTACTATTTCCCCATCAAGGTTCCCGCTAAGAGATAGCAACCAAGTCCGTTGCACCCAGTGCATGGTTTATGGTCGTTTAAGTTTAACTGAATTGACAGAAGGACTAGTGACAGAAGAAAACTGTAAGCTCTTTGATGAGGCTATCTAGCACACCTGACGTAACAGTGTTTCATACTGATCCCGACTAAACTTCATGCAGCTACGAAAATTACTTTCCCTAATCTGATGAGCCAGAAATTAGGGTGGCAGTCTACTGATAAAATAGTGAAAGCCATTTACCGTTTGCGGCTTCTACATGATGCAAAAAACAGAATATGAAAACGTTCACCGACAAACTCATGTGTGGAAAATTCCGTAGCCTCCTGGTTTCGAACTAGGAAGCAGGCTCAACTGCGAGTGGTGACGGCGAGTGACGTAGTTAGTCTTCAATGTTCGCGGCACACTCACATCCACACTTTATTCGGGCACCTAAATTTTCACGTCTCGATTTTTTTTCATCCGGTTTGCTCTTGTTCAGAGTTCTGCTTTGTGCTGTGAGATGGTCACAAATACATGCCAACGCAGGTAGTCAGACGTTATCATCATGGACTTTGGATAACAACGGTCCGGGTTCGTTTCCCACTGCCACCGGTCACTTCTCCATTTGACAGCCTTTCATTGGCTGCGTTCCCCTTCCGGAATTGTTGTAACTTGTTGCATAATAAACAATAATGGATGTAAAAAGAATATTTATTATTTTTTTAGATATTGCATTGGTTGTTTATGAAATCGGAGCATCCACTGGAAAATAGGGGATCGCTTAGGAAATGGTTGTCAGAACTGCACAGTTAAACAAGCCTTTTCCAAGACTTGAAAACAAGGGATATTCTGTCTTTTGACCAATTCCGATTTGAGTAAGACACTACAATGAGATCCGCCCCACCCTCACCCCATTTTGGTATTATCGTTATAGTCGTGCAACTGATAAACACACACACTGTTGATAAACCACCATGCTGTCGGATGATTTATTACAACCAAAGAAAAATAATTGATAAAAATAATAAAATTCTGTTTGACTAATTCCTTTTCTTTTCTGTGATTGCTGTAACATAAGAGATGACAGCAGTTGTATACGTTCGTAAATAAAAATAAGAACAGAAAGCAATTTCGATTAAGGTCCCTCATATGGGCTATCTTGCTGGTTTGCCGGAGATCCCGCTGCTTCCCCTCCACTAGCCTGTATGCCTCATTTTGTCTGCTTCTATATATTCGCCGTCCGTTCTTTTGTCTGTGGCTCTCGGTTGGTTGGTCGTTTCGATTTGATATTCGCGTCATTCCCTTGCCTCAGCATTCCCTGCTACAATATCAGTTTATGACTCCACTTCTACTGGTCATGAAGTTATTGATGACACCTAAGCTATTCCTAGTCGAGATAAAAATGCCCCGGTATATATATATATATATATATATATATATATATATATATACATATATATATATATATATATATATATATATATATACCTGATTTGAAATCAAGCGTGGTGCCAACATTACAACGACAACTACAAAACATGGGATGGGGAGTATAACACAGTACAAGCAATTGGTGAGAAGATGAGATTTTTTGCCGTTTTCACCGTATATTTTTTGATGTTTTCTGTAATTGTGTTTGCCGAAATGACATTTTGTGTTTATGGGACACGTCAGTTCAATCGACCGCACGGTATTCGCGCCACTGACTTCTGTTCTGAGCCACGTACCTCAAATTTGCTCAGCAACGACAATCCTCATCCCTTGCGCCCCAACCGCGAAGAAGGGGAGCACCAACCGATGCGAATAATGAGGCTAGCTTCTTCATACCTCTGCATCAATTCTTGGCTCGACTGCCACGTCGCTTCTTCCGGCCTTGCCCAGCAAGTACGAATAGAGCAATGAAAGGTAGACGATGGGTGGGCACATGCAAAAAATATTCGATCCACCGGAAGCGGTGTGCAGTGATCACTTCGTTTGGTGGGCTGCTATCCACGACCAACGTACGACAACTCACCTCGTCATTACTCACTCGATGTTCCAACCAAACGCGAGAAATGCTCCAGAGATTTGGGTTGCCATTTTTTGTCTAGACAATGTCATTTATATGGTAGACTTTTCGAGTCTTAAAAGTATTTACCAATCAAATCAGTCAATTAGATTGATGTATTCGAAACTGTTAGGCTTTTACGTAACACATATCCATGCACCTCTGCTCCAGTTGACAAAACCAGCTTTCTGTGTGAATAATGTGTACTCAAGCTCTTTCCTCCACTTTATGATTTAGTCCTATAGCTTTCTTTTCTGTTTCTTTGCTGATTATGCTCATTTTTGTTCCGCGCTTGACCAAACGATGCTGTACGGTAGTACTCACAATCATAACAAATAAGCACGAGATTATTGGTTGAAAGAACCGAAATGAATTGAACTGAATGTGCGTTGCTAATGAAACCGAAAACGTTGTTCACCTCTTCCGGTGGGATTTCGCTACTTGAAATGACAAACGCTTGGTTTCTTAATGAAGAAACCATTCGGAAAACCCCGAAACCTTTGACTATGTATTGATCTGCATTATTCACTGAAAAATTGGATTCACCCCACTGAATGTTGCTTAATTAAAATTGAACTTTTATCCATTTTAGATGATGTTGAAGAAAATTTACTTCTATCCATGACCGAAGTGAGTCTTGCGACTGTGAATGTGTAGTAGATCGTTAAATACAAAAAAATGCATAAAGGATATCATTAGTATTTTAATTGTTCAAATATTCGAAACTAGAATGAAACCGGACTCATCATTTTTCAATGTCACTTAAAAATTTATTCACAAGCACAAAGTGAACGTGGGCGACATATCATCCAACCAACCAACCAGTTATTCAGACAGCCATTGAGTCAATCTGCTAATCAATTAATCAAAGGCACGTTGGAATAACATCAAATCGCGAAATTGTGGCGGAACTGCTCAACCGTTTAGCTAAAGTAACTGCAGGGAGCACCGAGTCAAAAAGTGTTGTGCATTACCAAGCTTAGACAGGGGTAAAAAGTGTAAGCATACGGTGAATTCAAATATTTGCGTGCATGTCTGGGGTAAGCACACACAAAGTTAGAATAAAAACGTTTGTGCGTGGACGTGTCGGATCGATAGACATTCTGAACCAATAGGCTGACGCCAGTGTGATCGTATTGCTCAGGATTTGTGGAGCGAAAAGCGATTTGATGAAAGGTCAAAAACACGACAGTTCTGGCTCACGCAATAATGAATCGCCACACTACAATACTCCCCTCCCAGAGCATCGATCGAATGGATGTAGACAGTCGAGAGAAAAAAAATGGTGGAACTGCAAAACGAACGAGCTTAACAACCTTTATACCGGAACGTGTTGTGGCTTGTGGCGGACAGTACGAACTTTGGGGACAGTGGGACTCAGCGGGACTAGTTACAGGAGCGAGTGGTTTTACGGAGGATCCGAGATCAATGTAATCTCTATCAAGATACGCTACTTTTAAAATTCCAGTCCCAACGGAATCATTTAGGGTTAACAAAGAACTCTACACTGTGAGAAATTATACTATATGACCCTGAGTAAGAAGGTCTAAGAGGCGTTCGACAGAATCATAACGAATGAAAACGCGAGAACGAGTTTTTAAGTCTGGAAGTATGTATATAGATCGGAGTCCCACGAAGGGAGGTCACTGAAGATTGCAAATGAAGAACAAAGCTAGAAGGATCTACAATGTCGTGCGTGGATTCCAAAACCTCACCGATTAACTGGAGAGGTTTGGTGAACACCAAATCAACGGGACAAATACAAAATCTTCTTTTATGGTGGTACGGATGCACAATATTGTTAAGGGACGAGCGTCTGTCCATTTGTTCGTGTTGAAAGTAAATGTGAAAGAGACTTTCGGTTGACGGTAAAATCTCTCGACGAGTTCATTAGATGAGGGATGATAGGCAGTCGTGTGAATGCGTTTACATTCAAGGACGGAGGCGAAATCACGAACGAATTTAAATTGATAATGAACACTTCTATCAGTGTTGATTATATGAGGAACGCCAAAAACAGAAATCTAGTGATGCATGGAATTTTTGGATGCGATTTCAATAGGTGTGTCAACAGTGGGTATGTTCATTGGCCAACAAGTTAAATGATCGACACGAAATATTCATTTCTTACTGAATTTATTGGCATGTGATTCGAGAAAAACATTACCCGAAAACTGCTTTTCTTAACAGATATCCAGGTACATAACTCCTCAAATACCAAATCAATACAACTGATGCGTACGTGTACAGCTCGAGACAGTTAAAATTCCTACATCTCAAGTTATGCCACTTTGGATACTGCCCCTTAACTGTTTAATTAGGTTATCGCCTTGATCATCAGAAGCAACATGATCTTTATGGTTCTCTCTGCTACTTGTTCTGCATGCTAGGAGTATATCAAATAATAGACAATTTATTGTTTGGTAGATCAAGAAAACGCTCCTTTATGAGTACAAGCCTTCCCGTTTGTACCAATTCACTTCTATTTTCATTTTCTACCTGATGCAAAAAAAATTACATGACTATGCGAAGGACAATATCAGATGCGAGATTCTCTGAGATAAAACATTACAAACCACAAATAGGTGGGTCATACAGTGCGTACAGTGGGGATCCTAGCATACTACAATCATTCAGGAGCCGAATAAATAACCGTTTTGTTCAGTTAGCGTTTTACACCACTTATATGCAAAATGCTGCTGCGCGATTGAATTGGCTATACAACGTGGAAATCATCTGATCTTATAAAACAGTTCCTGTTACCTAAGCTGCCGTGTTCCACCATACAGTCAGGTGTCGGATGGTGGATAATATTCTAATCAGGAAACGTTTTCGGCGTCCACATGATATTTTCATTTATCGAAGTTCACGTGTTTGCTATGGTACAGCTGCTGTACAGCTCAAAAATGGCCTGTGTAGGTGCGAGGCCCGCGGTATCTCAGTGCCGATACCTCGAGAACGTTATTCGAATAAGATGCGAAAACTTTAGTTACATAAGTTATTTGAACAAGCACTCAAACTCACCAGATCACGAGAGTTCACTGAGACGGTTGTAGTTAAAAAATGGGCAAGGTAGGCCAACCCATGAAATGAAAGAGTAGTATAAAGCCCACAATGAATGAGTATTGCTGTACAAAGCCTGTTGAGCTTCCCGCCCAGTGTTCACGGGAACCACCTACTGAATGATCAGATTCACTAGGACATAAAACACTGTATCTCAGTCGCTGGTGTACTCATATTCAGGGTTTTTTCTTGTCTGAAAAATAAATTCATTCTCACTTTCTTTCTACCACCTACATACGCGAAGGTCTCCCTGTTTTGGGCTAGGCCAGGAAACAGAAACTAGGTCCACCGAACCCCGTGGAAACGTTTATTCATAATTTTTTCCTTATTGGTATTTTGTTGCACGGTCATTGGTCATTCTAAGGTATTCTCCTACCAGAAGCGTGAGAACGAGATAATCATAAATTTCGTGTAACGTAATTCATCATTCAGCATCGACGCTCAGATCACCACTAAAAAAAAACAGGGCAACACTGTACAGCCGTTTCATGGTTGTAAGGAATCGTCATTAGCGGTGCACAACCACCGAATCTCCAATAGGACTCAAATCATTGGGTGAACGATTTTGAGTCGAACACCTAACCACCAGACTATCCGGCCTGGCCCTCAGCGGTTTGTTGAAATATACAACGTACACGATATATTATATATTTTATTATTGTGGTGGGTTTTATTTGAAAAATACCTATGAAATCTAATTCTAAATCCTACGTAAGAAATCTCTTCGTATTCTTTCTTCTATTAGCCAGTGAACAAAACGGGAGACCAACCACGACCTAAGGTAGGTTTCGCAATTCGAACGTCTTCCACACAGAATTACGTATTTAAAACTGTGTTGTTATATCTGTATTAGGACTATATTCATTCAGCATGTTTTTGACCAAGAATAGGGCGAGATTATACTCAAAAAAGAGCACATTTATTATCATACATCTCACCCTGGGATAAGTTCGCGTACTCCTCCAATGAACTCTGCCGATGTTTCGTTCCAAAATTATTGTTTGGGAAAATCCATCTAGACTGATTAGCAGTGAAGTTCATGAAGCGTTCCATACTGGGGCAGTAATCCGATGGGATAATAATTGCCTGCGTACAGATCAAGTGCTCCCTTTCAACACGATTAGTTTTGCAATGTTTAGCCATATTGGGCCAATGCCTAAATCATCACTGGAAACCCAATGAACCCCTTCAAAGTTATTTTTACAGCTGTCTTTTTAACATTTTCAGGCAATTTATATCCAGCGATTATTAACTGAAACTCTTAACCGGCAAGCATGTGGGAGTTTGGACCACATACATTGTACCGGAACCGTTATCTCGGTCGTATCTTGGCAGGTTTATTCACCGTCGGTTACTGTATTTGGGAGCTAACACCTTCTCACACTCGACTATGGAAAACCTAGATGCAATTGGTTGGCCTTATATATATATATATATATATATATATATATATATATATATATATATATATATATATATGTTGCGGTTCCCTATTACAAATACCTTTTCACTGCTACCAGCTGGCCATGAAGTGCTTGCATCCCAGCGGCCCAGCTTGATGAACAAACAAAATACCTTACAGCGGCTTACAAGTAGAATAGGATTCTGACGCTTCCATTCATTGCAAAGTAATCCAACCTGTAGTAAATGATAGTACGAACACATTATAGCGGTCTGTATTGTGTACCGAGACATTTAACGCTAACTTTCGAGTCAGTGATATCAAATAACAATCCGAACAAACCCTACAATAGATGTGCTCCTTCATTAGCCTAGACTATATGTTTACCTCACTCCTTCACAGAACGCATTCGTCGATACCGCCACTGACGTAGGCACCACTGAAGACGTGCACAATAATGAGGTTGAGATGGAAGTGGAACTCATTCGTCCGTCACAGCTGAACGTAAAACATGAGGCTGAATCCGAATCAATCCAGGTGGAATACGGAGATCAAAGTGAACGGTACGACTTCCCGCGCACGAACGATGAAAACTATATAAAAGATATGGATCCAGGACTGTTTCGAAAAATACTCATGTGCGCTGCCGCAGCAGGACGATCGGGCTCAGAAGGATCACATAATGCCAAAACAGTGACCGGCGGTCTGACGGAAGCAGTGCCCAACCAAAATTCAGATGTGCAACCAACGGAAAACGCTGGATAAATGACCATAGGCATCAGGTGATTCAGATGCTCGTCCGCACCCCATCCCCGGGGGTTGACAACCCAGCTAATCGACAAAAGACTTGCATTTCACTGCTGAGCCGGGTGTGCTGTTCTTGTTCTCGTCCAATGAAATCTTTTGCCAAAATTAAAATATGAATCTTGTTGTCTTGTAACTATGGCGGGCCTCTGTTACATTTTTCCGGAACAATTGACGGGCTCCAACTAGCGTCTATACCGCCTTACCCAGAACCAGCGAACTGATTATCTATGTAAGAATAGGAAAGTATAATGCTGAAAGACGTCTACTTTGAATTTTGGTAGTGTTCGTAGGCCAGGTTCATGGATATCATAGTCTCGTGATCGCTGAGATCGGCATTCTGATCGCATATGTTCCATAACCAGTCGATATGAGAACTGTGTGCTAAAGCCGATAACTCGCAAATCAGAACAACGGTGCTGAGCAATGATTTGTCGAAAAACTGACAAAGAACGTGTTGTCTAATACACGTGACCTCAGTGCACTGTATGAATGAACGTGAATGGCTAATGAAGACCAATCGAAACAACAGCATAGGGACGTTGATCCATCCGTTTGTCTTAGCTGCACGAAGGAGTCATTACAGTGTAACACAGAAGCAATGTTTGCTAACTGGCTAGGTGAGCGTCCACGTAATACTGCTCAATAATGACGTCAGTCCGATTGTTGATGCATTATTTGTGATCTATACATTAACCACAGGAGCCAGAAAGTTACAGCAATATTCATTTCTCCATTCTGTTAAAGTTATCGGTGACAAAAATATGAAGCAGAGCTGATGAATGAAGCCGTAGGATAAATCAACTAGCCACTTCAATCTCGAACTTCTCAAGCCAAAGCTCCCTATCCATCGATCCTTATACCGCAGAATTCACTTAACTTAAAACTCATTTCTGAACCGTGAAATCGTTGCACAGATTTCTGGTCTATCTCGCTAGCTCTAGTGAGATGACTCTTCTGAATTGGAACCATCTAGTTTCAATAAAACAAAGCCTCGAGTTTATATAAGATGCCTTGTGGCCGCAGTCGAATCAACGTATGAGACGCATTAGTTCAAGCGTTTTCCATAACTGGGTCTCCTGAATGGGTCCTGTAGTTGTAAACCTCGTTGACCGTTTTCGGTCCGTTTTGTCACGAACTGATTGAACCGGTGATGCGCTTCAGTGGCTCCAGTTTTATCACTGATCCTGCACAGGCGATGACGTACTGTTTGGTAACGGAACTAGGCCGTCTATCAATGATGCGCAGCCAATACCATCACGCCCACTACGCTTAAGAGGTTGGTGATCTGGCCAATAATTTTTCAGCCCGATCTAAGCCCATCTAGGTTTCTACAAGTACCGATAAGGAACATGATTTAACCAACAGGTAATAGTTCTTGCAGTAGGTTTTGATATGATGGTTAACAGAATAATTCCCCCGACATTTTCGTGGGAGAATTTGACGACTATCTCACAAATCGTTACGTCCACCAACTCAGATTTGCTTTCGTGGATTCCTTTACCATCCCAGGTCGCACCTAAGGGCTTTATCAACGTCATCACGTACATGAACCTTAGTTTTGGAAAAAAGAATACAACTCATTCAGTGCAGAAAGAAATCACATTTCTGAAGCTAGTTTCTCTTACCGAAAAATATCATTTCGAATTCAGGATAGACATTGACCTACGCAACATGTTACTAAAAACCAGCTTTCCGAAACTATGATCATTAAATTTTAGCTTGATATGTTCAACGCACCTTTCTCAGGTATCATCCCAGGGACTAAATTATTTGTTTATTCTTCTGACAAATCACGGTATCCATCCGAGTTGGAAACGGTGCATCTTTTGTTGATTGCATTAGCCTTCACCTTGTAAAAGGCGATGCGAACAATTCAATCCCTATATTTCAAAAACAAGGGCAACCAGGTATATAATTTTAATTTCCAAAACCAGTACATGAAAACCAGGAAAAACAAAACTCGTCCAAATCAAATGGTTCATGGTTCGCTATCCAGCGGGACACCCTCGTTGCGTAAACAGGACCTATGATAGACCATGCCATCAGGTTAGAGTTATATTTACTTGCACGTTTGAATGACTTCTTCCCGAATCCCTGCTGCCAGTTGGTTGAAATGATTTTGCAGTTCATCTCCCATGAAACTGTTTAACCTGAATTTGGATGCAGGTGCACGTTCGGATAAAATAAATAAAAAGCGTACAAATCATTCATGTTTGCTTAACAACAGTACAAAACTTCAACTGGCATTCAACGCTGAGGCATAACTATGTTTGAATTACTGGGTCGCCATGATCCGGTTGACCAAAGCAGCAAAAGACAAACAGCGAGACGCAAGCATTTCTTCTAATCTTCTAAATCGAAAATGTGAAACACACATATCCGTGTTCGAATGGGGCACACAGAATAACTAAATTTAATTGATGAGATATGGTGCGGTGAAAGAACCAAGAAGATGATTGTTCACATTTATATCCTTCTCCTTGGCATCTATTTCTTCCGTTTGTAGTGTTTTCACTACGTCTGAGTCCAGTTATATATATATATATATATATATATATATATATATATATATATATATATATATATATATATATATATATATATATATATATATATATATATATACGTGTGTGTGTGTGATCGCCCTGAAAAGCTCTAGGGAGAAACTTTGTCATTCATGCATTGTTAGGTCTCCAATATTTTGTCCTTTCACACACTTTCTTTTTATTACGTTATAATGGTACGGTATTTCAGGAGGGGGGAGTCGCAAACAATCACAGGCTATCGATCGGGGAAAGGGATCGGCAGCAGAGGCAGAATTCGAACCAGAGACAGAAAGGTTGAAAGCCTAAAACGATGGCCGTCTGACCACTGCCGATTTGAATGAAATGCATTCAATCCATTTAAAAAATGTCTGGCTAACGGGCAAAACTAAGGTGAGAATTTTGATTGTGCTAAAGAAGGATATCTATTGTAATACAAGACAGAACTAATCCAGGGAAATGTGTTTGCAGCTGAATAACGAACTGACCATGACATGACATTCAAAAAAGGAGCAATAACTATTAATGTGTACATGTTAGAAAAATGATTAGTACTTAGAAGAACGCTTACAACTGACAGACAAAACTCTGCACACAAAATTACATATAAGTAATCTATTATTATTACCCCAAAGAAACAACAAAGTTGTAATAATGATTCAATTGAGTAAATGTTGATTCCTCACTTGCTGCGAAAATCTGACAACGTTTTAATGGTGTTATTCAACCTTGTCAGTATGGAAACTAGATAATCCGTTTGCCTTCTCAAATCGGTACACTCCGGTTTCTGCGTGTCAACATTTGTGGATATTTCTGTTTCTCTTTCGGAGCCTAAAGATACGAATCCACAGGAAAGCTTTCCGATATCTTCCTCAGTGATCCTCATCTGAAGAAAAATGAAGAGGCCGTCATCACTGAAACTTCTGTACAAGATTACCATTTGTCGACCAGAAAATCTGTCCATACACGATAAGTTGTCCGTCTGATTTGTTCTCTTTTGTTCATGCGGTTCAGTGTCAGGAGCAATCAGCAGTGCGAGGATTTCTCGAAGCTGATCCTTCACTTTCTTAATTTGAGTAGATTTTTCGTCCTCCCCTATCACCAATTGGAAATGCCAAATATTTTCAAAAAAAAATACTAAGTTGAACACAAAACAGTTGTGGGGTCAGATGGAGTATACTCAAAGGGGTATTGGTTCACTTGCTGTAGTAGCAACGACTTTGCTAGGGAACAATACACATTTTTAAAAACGGGGTAATCTTTCAGGTGACATTTTACACCATTTGATTCCAAGAGTGGAAGATTCAAGCGTGAATGCCCCAGAAAAAATAACTACCATGTCAACGATACAATCAATCTGAATCTTTCCTGCGCATTGGTTACTATCATCAGTCTTATCCCGCTGAACTTTAAGTGTGGTGATTTTCTGCTTTATTCACGCAGCACGAGAGATTTCATTTAGACTTATCACAGTTAATTAGATTCACTGTGTGCACCTATCATGACCTAAGCATTCTCACACAGTCAATGGCACCATGCATGTCTGACGCACTCTACGGCAAACCTTTGGCACTTATGGTAAATACTTTTCCTGGCGGGTGTGCGTATCTGGTCGCGCAAGTGCATACAACCATCCTCTACATCATGTGACAGTATTCGTCGCATTCACTGATTTCATACCATATATTACTGATCATGCATTATGAATAATCAACTCACCGATGAACACCCCGGAAGCAGCGTACAGCCGTTTCATCATCCTTGTTAGGAATAACCATCAACAGTGCACATCCATCGAGCCCCCACGGGGACTTGAACCGGAGTTAGAAAGACTTTCAGTCGACCACATAACCATCAGGCTATACGGGCTGACTCTCAAAACCACACGATAGAGTGTGCCGCTCTTTCGCTGGTCTTTCAAGGTAGACAACATGATAACCACACAGCGACGAACTCATAGGATGGACTCATGTTAACCAATAACAACGCTTGTGACCCGGCTGTTGCTTGGATGTTTTTACATATATTTCCTAACTTTAAAAACAACCTATTTAATACGGCGAAAAAAGACCAGCACATCTCACTGCCAACTAAGGTTTATTGTGATTTCATCTCGGGTAGTTCAAACATTATAAAACCCCTGTTTGAGTAGTCAAATAGCTAGTAATAACATCATCTCGACGTAAAAGTTTTAGGTACAATATTTAACAAAACGTCTACATCCGAGGTACAGTTTACAAAGATTAGTTAAACGTTCAAGGTTTTCTTACACCTTGTTTGAGAGATTTAAAGTAATATGAAATTGATGTCACTTATTAACAATAACAGGGTGACGACTAAGATGAAGACATTATCTCTAAATAAGCAGAAAATAAGCAGATGAAGGATACTTGCGACTCATCTCGAATTTATTTGGTAGACATATGAGAGAAACAAAGATCACCTGCACGCCATCGGGAATCTCCTTTTTCCATACACTGAAGCTGAACAGGAACAGTTATGAGGATAACTCAAAATAGGTCACCTGATCCTTCAAACTCCTCAGGCTGCAAAGCACCATACTCAATTTTTTACTGACCGTGTCTATCGAAGATGAAAGTCGGAACTCACTTCGACTGGGAATTCTTCAGAGGAACATCTTTTATCAACCTGCTTCGATTAAAACTGTACATACTATCCTCAGGACCTTCGGTCATACTTTTCGTGCGCTACTGGGGTAAACATTTAAAGCTCACACCACTCACCTTGAGAGCATCGGAATCCGTGAGATTGTGACTCTTCTCATTTGCTGATTTTAGGTTGTTCCATTTATCACGGAACCGGCCGTACAGTGGTGAGCTGTCCTCGAAGACACTCAAGCGTGAAAATGCTTTTAGTTTGAATTCTACGCAAAACTCAGCTTACTTTGGCTGTTCTCATCTTGCGAGAAGGCAAAATTATTCATGTTCTCCAGATTAGCTCTTCAAATAGAATACCTCAATTATCCGACGACACGTTCGAGAAATAGGAAGGTATAGTAAATGGGAACTGTACTGATTTGAGATGAAATATTTTCTAAATAAGCAGAAAGTAGGCATATGAAGAATACTTGCGACTCATCCCGAATTTATTTGGTAGACGTAAGAGAGAAATAAAGATGACCTGTACGCCGCTGGGAATCTTTTTCCATACACTAAAGCTGAACAGAAGCAATGTAAGCGTGGGTTTCTGATGAGACATTTACTAAGCGATCAGAGGACATTGAAAAGTGTGGGCGGAATTCTTCGACGTTTACCGATAGAAGGCCGAACAACAAATATACATGAGAAGTATATTACTGTGATGGTCATAACTGTACAAGAAATGTTGAGTTGTTGGTTTTAACATCGATTGTTACACATGAACGTGATATTGTTATCAAAATTCCATGAAAAACATCACCATATTGTTGTGGAAATGTGACCGTTAATCAACACATTCCATTCTTTGACTAAACCTCAATTGACGAAGACACCGTCGAACTGATGGAAATAAAATGTAGAATACTTTGTGCGACAAAAGTACAGGACCCCTCATTTTTTGCATATTTTCGCTCTTGTGTTCTCCAGCAAAATAATATCTGGTCAGAACAACCGAATGCACAATACTATACGGCATATCAAATTTCAGAACGAAACTATGTACTATGTGCCAACTGGTGCAGAAAACGTAAAAAACAAAGGTGACAAAGATGTAGGGAAACTTAGCAGAACCAGAAGAACCACTGGGCCCAGCGACAAACTGTTTAGTTCGGTCTGTGCATTTGACAACTGATAAATCCATGAGGAGAGAAATCACGTGAATCGTGTCCTGGGACACGTGGTGCACCTTAGCTCCCCAAGTGACCATGCGGGTTGGTTGCGCATATTACTCTTGTAGAACTCATTCCGAATTTCATCTGCCCAATGCCACAAGAAAACAAACCAACAGATTTTGAGAAAGGCGAAAGGTCCGAGGTCTACCGAATCAGACCTTTTCCATGACAACTCCAGGCGTTGAAAGAAATCGAGAAATGTCATGTGTTGGTGTCAGTAATGTAAAGAGTAATGTGCGTCTACAAAGCGAATTAGTTGTCCCAAAAATCTAATTCGTCTGACCCCCAATAACGTACTTCCGGTCGACGTTCAAAGCGTTGATCGGGATCAGTGTTTCCAGATGAGCATGACAACAAAAATAAGGAATCCTTAGTCAAAGAAACAATGGTATGAAACTAGTGATTGTTTGAGGAGCCTTCTCAGCCAACGGCCAAGGTGAGCTATTTATCCTTGAGGGTATACGAGATTCTGCTGTGCATATTCGTACTTCGGAACAGCTTTTGTTCCTTCTAGTGACCAACAGATTACAAAATGACGCCAACATGATAATGCTTCTGCCCGCTGCTCATACTTTACAAAATGTTGTCTGGTGTTCCGTGGGATCAAGGTCATTCAGTGGCAAGCCTGCAGTCTAGATCTAGGCCCGATTGAGGACCTACGGGCTATACTTGCTCGACGGTGTACAAGGATTCCATGGTTTACCGGTCAAAGAGTGAACTGGTAACCAGGAAAATGGGTGAAAATTAATGAAGGGATAATCACAGGTCTCGTAAGAAGTATGCTGAGATATATCGAGGTCCTCAAGAAAAATGGCCGTTGTAAACAATTTCAAGTAGAAACTACTGAAGCCCAGCTGAGGGGTTCCTATACTCCTGCCACTCGCTCTTTTGCAAATTCTGATTTATTTAGCTCACAATAAACTATCTTGTTGTGATAGAGAAGAGAGAAGCGGAAATAAGCGGGAAAACGAAGGAGTCCTACACTTTTGTTGCGTAGCGCATTAGGAACTGGCGAAAAACTTAAGGA
The DNA here is from genome assembly GCA_948099385.1 of Fasciola hepatica. Taxonomy (NCBI): domain Eukaryota; kingdom Metazoa; phylum Platyhelminthes; class Trematoda; order Plagiorchiida; family Fasciolidae; genus Fasciola; species Fasciola hepatica. The sequence continues at coordinate 727,067 of CANUEZ040000166.1, forward strand.
AAACCGATATTGAAGAAGTAGATGTAGTGCGTAGATTTCCTGCGCATGGTAAGTCCCAAACAGACCTGGGTGAACTGGTCTGAGGTTTCTTTGGAGATTAGTGTCGAGGTTCCAAAAAAGTCATCTACTATCATTATTTTCCAACATCCCGAATTGTTTTTTTTGCCTGCAACACAGTCCCATATACGATATTTGTCGCCAAGTCACGAGCATGCATACAATAGATTTCAACCTGTTCAAACTTTCCGCCAGTTCCAGAGACTTATCTCGTTATCAACACCACGCCGGTGATTATATATATATATATATATATATATATATATATATATATATATATATATATATCAAAGGACTCGGAATCAAGCTTAGTACAAACATAACAACAATAAAAACAACATGACAAAAATAACAAAAAGAATAAAGCCCAATGGGGGGAATAAAACTGGTTAGTCAAAAGATGGAGTGCATGTTTTTTTCTCCCATCGAAGATTTTGATGTTTTTCTATAGATGTGCACTGAAGAGGAACGGAAGAACAACACAGAGAAGTTATATCACTCGCACCACTGACTTTTATTCCGAACTATGTCTCTCAAAGTCTCTAACCAATGAGTCCTCATCTCTTGGGACTCAACAGAGAAGGCGCGAAGTATTAACCAATGACAATGCTGCTGTTAGCTTCTCCGTAGCCATAAGCCAATTCGTGGCCTGGTCGCCGTGTCGCTTCTTCCAGTCTTGTCCACCGAACGTGAGTTAAATACGGAAGAGTAGACGATGGGAAAGCATAAGTAAAACATTTCCGAATCATCGGAGCCGATGTAGATCAACAACCTCGGTCGGAGGGTGCACTTCCGCAACTAAAACACACTGATGACCCTCGTCATTGCTCACTCGATGTACCCCGTGTGGTAATAGTGGCATCAATCTGTCCGCTGGTAGTAAACTGTTCGACTCAGAATACGCGGACAATATTGTTCTTCTGGGTGAAGATCCAGGTAATTTGTAAGTTTTTCTGGATAGTCCAAACAAGTGTACGAATGGTTGGGATGTGTTTTACATCTTCAAAGTGTAAAATACTACCGCAGGACTAGGTTGGGCCTTTATCATTGTTCTGGTAGGAGAAACCCTAGGTGAAGTAGATAAGTTTTGTTACCTAGGCACACCCATCTCATCAGATGGTCCGACATCGCATGAACTATCGTCGTGTATACATAAGGTGCATTTGGCTTTTGTCACTACCATCTATAGTACCGGCGTGACAGACGATTATCCATCAACGGTCGATTATTTACCGCGGCAGTTAGATCGATCCACTTATATGGCCCAGAAATATGGCCGTTTTAAGCACAGGATGCGAGAACAGTGTTGGTGCTTTGGCATCGATATCTTCGTAGCATTTCTCGAATACAGTGAAAACACTGTATTAGCAATACTGAATTTAGGCTTAAGGTGTTGGGAACCAGAAATCCGCTACTGGAGTAAGAGCGGAATTTAAACAAGATGGCTGGGAAACGTGCTAAGCATGCGCACCAATAAACTTGCCAGTGTATGCTGACCTCCGAGACAGGTTTTGGCTGGTGGGGGGTAGATCAAGGTAGTCAGTCCATGATATGGCAAAAAGTATGAAAACCTGAGTACTGGACTTCTCCGTATAGGACTTGTGGGACTTTCGGGTTGGAGTCCACGAGACCCGCCCACAAGATAGATGAAGATATGAAGCGATACATCTAGGTGTCGTGGCCTCGCACGCGGTCCAAAGATCACACGAGCGCGGTTCAAAGCTCATCGTAGGATTTTCAATACGTATTCGTTTCAGCTGCGCGAGCGAAACGAAATCGTAAAGTAACAGGCACTCGAAAGCCCTACCGGTGTCTGCATCCAGACAGGCAGGCGCCTGCTTTCGTCTTGAAAACGAAGTGTTGGGAGTCAAGGAAACTCTCCGACAACACAACTATCTGGACGTCCAGTTGACCTCGGCCACTTCCGTGAAATGCAAACTGAGTCGAAAAGATGAATCAAAGTTGTCATAATGAATCCCATTTACTGCTTTCTTCTGGGGTCTTCTTCATTTTATGCTGCCATAAATTTGCCCCTGGCTCGACAGTGCTGCAAGACGGCAAAAGAAACCAGAAAACAGAAGGGCAAGATTGATGGCTGAACGAATGTTAGACAAAAATAACGATGTTCCCATCCGCTGCGAGCGGTGCTTAGTAAACATCGGTGGTCAAACAAGCAGAACCACCGAGCATCCTGAAATTGGAGCGGAATGATCTTACAACCATGAAGCAAAACGCTACAAATTGCGGCGTTGCACACCCGTCTCCTCAAAGAGAACTGGAAGTCATGGTAGCGCCACAGATGTCGTAGGCTGGCGAAATCTTCTCTGTCTCTTGGTGTTAGTGATGAGATCTCATCAGCGCCATCTCCAACCGTAATCAACCTGACGAGATGCTTAGGTTTATCGAATACTCTAACTGATCACTAAACAGAGTGAGTGCAGACAGAGGCCTCTGCCATTCCTGTAAAAGTACGTTGCGCGCAGAAAGCGCAAAGTGTAAACCATATCTGCACACATCAATCGCCAAACAATTCAAAGCGTGTTGCAAAACCTGTGCCAGCACGACGATATTGTCGGCGTATTTTAACTAAAACCCTTTTCTTCTACGGGAGGAGTTCAACTCCAACATTTGGGAAACCAGGCAAGACATTCCGTAGAATACAATAAATAACAAAGTTGAAAAGAAACGGGGATACGGAGCAACTTTATCGTACTCCACTGGAGACGGCAAGATTCTCGAAAGCGCGCCGTAAGCCTTAACCCGACCTGAGGTATGACACTGTGATAGGAGACACACTTCTCAGGTACTGCATTTATCAACAAAGTTACATAGTGCAGCGCTATCGAGAGAGAAAACGCCTACGTGAAACCTTAGGAACATAATGATGGTTCGCCGGTGGAAGGTATAAAGTTGGCATAGCAACTGTTGAGGGATAATTATTTGATCGCTGCATCTCCGATCAGTGAGAAGTACCTAGCTCCTTGTGAGTCTGCATTTCACGAGTGAAGTGCAACCAGCCAACTGTGACAGACACCAGCAGCTTTGTCGCTACTGAGTTCCAGCTAAAACCCCTGCGTTTAGAGCAGCTTCCACGAGAGCCTCCCTTCAACGTCGGGGCAGCCATCAATTCCATCAGAAGAGAAAAGGACCGATAAACAAGGAACAATCAGAAACAGAAGAGATTTCCCAGAGAAAGTGTCGTCCCAGAATTTTAAGGCAGCCGCCGTCTATAACAACTGGTCTTCATCTGTCGTCGGGCGAAAGGCCACTATCGATGCTACACCGACGTTAGGTACTCTAGACTACTGTGGTAAAATTCAGCCGCACATCGATCGTATGAGCTCTTCTGGGGGATCATCGCACCGATTGTGGTTCATTTTGTGTTGACCGGTAGACCCAACGTCTCGCATGTTCTTCGTTGGCGTAGACTGTGGAATGTCCAAGCCAACTGACGTGCACTTGGAAGACCTGGACTGGAAATATTATTTTCAGACGGCAACATCGTTCGTGGAAGTGGCTTTCTTTGTAAGATTTTTTTATGTAGTTTTGTCGTGGACAATCCAGCAAAGAAAGTGCTTAGACAGATTAAGCAACAATCTGGTTTCCACAGCTGTCACAGATGCAAAGATGCTTCAGCGTCCAACCTCTGTCAGTCTTTCTCTCAACCGTTGGAAGGATACGCAAGGGCGCTGACTTTCGAGATCATCACACTAATAATTCTCCGTCTGAACAACTAGTGGATACAACTGTCCTGTTTCCCACCGACTACCTGCAAACAGCTGTTCTAGGACTGATGTGACGGTTAATTGATCTTTGGCGTAGACTTGGCTCGGGACACAGATCCATACTGGATGCTGTTGTATTTTAAGTTAGAATACGGAGCTCCCGTAGAGTACGCAAACAAACATGTATGTAATCTGTGCCAGACACAGACTACGCGAGCGTTATGGTCAGATCAACCAATCAGTTCACAGTGACCTTGTGAGTGGATATGAGCAACCAATCATAGCATTGTACATAAGCACAGAGAAAGGTAGTCAGACAAATCACGTGGAGTGCTCAATCGTACACATGCATGCACATAATGCACATATAACAGATGCCAACGGCGTACGACGGGTAAATGAAAACCTGGCAGTCATTCAAAAACACAATCTGTGAATTTCCTCACCTATGTCGAACGCTTCAGAATGTAACATACTGGAAAGTTACTGAGTGCAGGTAATGTTTGCTATATCTCGGGCCGGTCGTACTCAAAAAATTACTGCTGACGGGACATGACAGGAACTTCATGTGCTTCTCGATCTTCACTCAAGTCTTATGTAGTGCCAAGTAGTTTCCGCATTACTTGGACTACACTAAACGCCAGTTGTCCAGGTTGTTCAACAAACTATGAACTCGTACGGTGAAACAGAGGTAGTATTCAACATGCACAGCTTGCTGCACGTTGGATAAATTCTCAGCCTTTGTGTCTGAATCCTACACGCATTTAATTAGCAATGCCGTGACCGGATGACATTTAATTGCCGGACAAGTGATTATCGAATTCACAAGCGATGTTTTTCAGATCAGCCCGTACACGGATACCAAATTCTGGGATGACACTTTCGCTGGTTCAGTGGGACGGAAGGGAAGAGGAAACATTTTCCACTCCTAATGAGACTTCAGATGAACGCAAGTCTGCGCACAATTCGAGAAATCTGATTATAGCAACGTACACGAGTGATGATGCGTGCTGTGACTGTGGAGAATTCCCTCAAGTTGTTCTATCTCATTCAGATCGTCGGTAGGAAAACACCAGGTGTGAGTGAAACGACTTGTGAAGTTGGTTGGTCACGAATTCACAATCAGCAGCGGCGTCCCGAATGCTGGGTAAAACACTTTAGGACAGTTTAGCTGGCCTCCAGTGTCATATTCTCCTTCAGTAATTCTGGTACGCGTCCTATGGTCTATTTCAACGGGCTCACTACAGATGAGGAAGTCGACGAGAAAGCCAAAGTCTTGGGATATCAAGAGGCATTGTGCTCCGATAATCTCCGCTGGGTCCTGTTTAAAGATGGAGGAATACAGTGGAACTCCTGGTAGTTCGTACTGTCAGGTAAATACAGAACTACCATATTTACAGCTTTAATCTCGTCCGAATAGTATGGATTGTTTACGGACGAAGAGTCCATTTCTAGGATTACACGGTGATTCTTACAACCGCGAAACCGTTCGTGCTTCCGGGGGAATTTCGTCCTGTCATTAAGATACAACATCATACTACCCATTTCCAAGTACTACCATCTTTATTAGAAGATAAACGGCTTAAGTTTCCATGATCCGTAAATGTGATTTCCAGCTTGGGTTTTGTCGCAAAGTTATATTTGGTGCTCGCGCTCTATGGAAACAGTTACCTCCCAAATGAGTTACGGTCATTTAGTTTTGCATCTCAACGGTTTAAACGTCGCATGCACACCGAAACAGATAGAAAAGATTCTTTTTGATGTAAGTACCATGGCATTTTATCTGACCGGACAAAGATGGTCCTTCCACCAACGCAACATTGCTCCAACTACCTGATATTTTGCGTTTGTGCAAGTATAGTGTACGGCGAGCAGTGGTATGAGCATCACAGCGACTTCATCCAAATGAACTGCAACTTGATGATGTAGATCATTAAGTTGCACGGAGAAGCTGAGGCCGTTCTCTATGTTCATGCTCGGCTGCGCATTTGTGAAGTAAGGAAACCTCACGATTCGTGTGATATATTCTTGGTGTTTCGTTTTGAATCGCACATGGAGAAAATCCATGTGTGATCAACCGTAACATGATTGTGGAACCAGTTTTTCGAACGACAATGAAACGTACAATGGAAGCAACAATGCACGTGGACATTCAACTTTGGGATGACGTCTTCTCTGGCTCGATTACCGGACTTGGTTTACATGGGGAGACATTTCGGCTACGGAACACGACTAATGTTACGGAACCCCAAAAAAACTGTCTAGGAAGATAACCAGTTAGCTAAAGTAGTCCAAGTTCAAGGCCAGACAATGGACTACCACATTTTCAAGCGCGCTGGAAACATTACTACAAGCCCCATCTCCTCAGTGAACATGAAAATATACCTATATATATATATATATATATATATATATATATATATATATATATATATATATATATATTCCAAGTCGGAAACTCTGTTCCATGGGAGGATCTCAACGCCACCGTTTGAAAGACCAGACAAGACATTCCGTAGAAAACTCTCCATAACAAAGTTGGTGAGAAATGGGGATATGGGGGCAACCCTGTCGTACTCCACTGGTCACTCGGAAAAGTGATGGTGCCCTTGCAGTTGTTGGAGGGTGAAATTTCGACCAATGCATTCACGACCAACACGAAACCCAGCTTGCTCCTCGCGAGTTTGCTCTTCACGCATTTGGAACAACCTGCGAAGTATGCCAGATGCAAATAGCTTCGACGCCATTGGGATAACGCTTACACCCCATGGTTAGCGCAGCCAATGCGCGAGCCCTTCCTAAAGATGTGGACAACAACCGATTCCCCTGTCAAATAGGGAACCTGCCCAGAATTCCAAAATTTTGAGAACAAAACATGAAGTCCCCTGACGAGCTGCACCCCACCATCTTTAAATAGGGCTGGGGGAAGGCCATCGGAGCCTGGTGCTTTGTGATGTCTGGATTTCCTTTCGGATCTCCACCTCAGTAGAGTGATCTGTCGAAACGCGCCAGTGGGCGTTTTCCGCTTCTGACTCCGAATTGGAGAACCGTCAGCTTCATAGACTGTTCCACTCACATCTAACGGCTTCTTACAGGCGACTCGAATGAGATAAAACAGCTGGCGAAAATTTCTCATGGCGGCAGCACGTTCCATCTCTGATGCGAGTTGCGACCACCAAATTTCGTGATCCCTACGAAGACTCGCGTTAAGTGTACTTTTAGTTTTGAGACGTGCTTCATTATACTCGCTTTCAGCGGAAATCGACCGGCGTGCGTCGAGAAAGTATAAAGATTCCTCAGAAACCCAGGGTTTTGCGGCACGACGGGACAGACCGCAACTTACCAGAACAGCGAATGCAAAGCACTCTTGATAAGCGACCAGTGCTGGTTTGTCATCAGGTGAGGTTACATCTCGCCTTTCAGCTAGGATGTTTTGGAAAACGGACAGGTGAGATGGACCGAAGAGCATATTGCAATCTGACCATCGTTTCGGAATCCGTCTAGAGTGCCCACCAAAGCACATGGATACCTTGGTGTAAACTAATGTGTGGTTGGAATCAAGAGGGGTGCTCCAGTACGAGTGACAGTCTTGTATGCAATCCCGTCATTTATGGCTTAATCGATATGGTCGATCTAGGTCCACTGTTGACTCAAAGAGGGTGGACACCACGTGGCGTACCGGCGATTAGAACGTCTGAAGTTCGTACTGGCGAGGAATAGGAATTTTCTTTGTAGCCATCGGATCAGCAGATCTCGTCCGCCCATTCAGGAGTACCTCTTTCGCATGCCAGAAAACGTCTCGCAGAGGTTCTTAGACTTTGGTTATCCTCAACTTAGTTTAGCCCGCCTGTCGAGCGACTTTCTGGGATGTGGCGATTGATGCTTGTCTCGGCTTTGTGGGGCCACAGATAAGAGCTAGGTAAATGATGGGGACCAAGGAGATGGAGGTTGCCCCAAGAAACACAACAGAGGTGATGCTTGTCTCAGAAACCACATATTCGAACAATGCTACGAAGGCACCGGTGTCTGAACACCTACAGCATTCGTATATCCTCCACCCACAGTGGCCGTGCATCTAAACCATGCAGAAAAACTGACCTGATTGCTGCAGCGTACACTCGACCCTTGATAGATAAACGAATGTCCCGTTGACGCCACATTTGATCAGAAGTTTTAGGAATTAAATTTGTGATGATTGTCACTCACTTCGTCTGTACTTCATCGAACATCGACCTCTTGATACAGTCCGAACCGTCTATGCTACATACTAGATCTTCTATTCTGCAAGTAATGACGCATTTTCTCCCGGATACATCGTATTGTCACCCCGGGTAATTTTTGTGACCTAATGACTGTAGGGTGATTAATTCAAAAACTCATGCTCACCTATCACAAGAGAGCGAACTTCTGTTCTGGACAGCGCACGCTTTCCGCGCACATTGTTCTCACTCTTTTGACCGAGAAAGGTGGTTCGCGAAACGCAGCATAAATGTCGCCTGAGTAATGGTAAACGGAAGGCTGAATTTTCAAACAAAAGCTTTGGAAATGGCTGGACAACAGTGAATGTCCTACCACAATTCGTTGTCTTTATTTCAAGCTGCAGCTACGCACAATGCTCCTTTTCCAGACGACATGTCCAAACCCATCGACTATAACGTTTCTGCTGTAGTTCAAACTAAATGCTTTTCCCTTGGTTACGAAAGACATCTAAGGTCAAAATGCCCGGCAAGAGATACTATAAGACCTGCGGGGAAAAGATCATTTTAAAAAGATTTGTTTGTCTGGAAATAATCAGAAATAATCTGCATTCTTTTCATCTCTATCTTCTATCGTTACTGCAGCTGCGCCGCAATGCCTTTCCCAACCTACGATGAACCTTTAAATCGACAGTATTCCTTGCCGCGCTCTTGTAGCTACGGACAGTTCAGACAGATACGTACCGGAAAATCTGGTGCTTGCCAGTCACTGCAAACTTATGGCTACTATGTCACGACGACACAGCCGGGAAGACTGTTTATACGCGAATAAATACAGCGAGTTCTTTCCGACGATGTCACTGAATCCCCCAGCTCCCCTGGTGAGCCCAGGTTTTGGCTGTTGCTAATGAAAATCGAGGTAACAGGATGGTGGTGAATCATAGCCAAACGATTAGATTCACGAACCTGGACGCATGTCTGTCACCAAAAACAGAAGAGATAACTAAAAAGAAAGCCCAATATTGTAACATGCAAGTAGCAGTGATCTTCCGCCGGGAGGTTGAGCGTGTTCGATCTGTAAAAGCACACGAGAAGGAAAACTCCATGAGCCGAAGCTCAGTAAGTGTATCAACGGCACCAACACCTACATTACTCGAACAACAATATTGGCGGCTTACAACCTGGTCATTACAATATGACACATTCACCACGTTTGACCTCAACAGTGCCTACCAGCAAATACTTGTTCCAGGTGAACAAAAGCTCTTCCCTGCTTTTGAAGCTTGCGGACGGTTGTGTCAATTTCGTAGCATCCCTTTTGGAGGAACCAATGGAGTATCGTGTCTCCGAAGGGCCACTGATCAACTGATTTCCACTGAGAAACTTAGAAATACTTTTGCATACGTCGATCGTATAACTACTTGTGGGAACACCGCTAGTGAGCAAAATTTGAATCTACGGAGGTTTCTGGACGTAACTGAGGCATATGGTCTAACTTTTAACGAAACTAAAAGCTTAAAGCTAAAGAAATCAGGCTGCCTGGCTTTCAAGTCTCAAAATCCAGAATCAAACCAGATCCTGATCGATTAAAACCTTCAGTGGAGCTGTAGTCACCAAAAGACTCTGAACCACAGCGGCGAGCTGTGGGCTTCTCTGCTTACTATTCACCCTGGATTCTCAGCTTTTCTGGTAAAATCTGCCCACTTGTACATGATCAAACGTTTCCATTATCTGAGTCCGAGAAAAAAATTTTTGCTAGTCTCAATCAGGATCTAATAAAGGCAAATCTAGCCACAATTCTTTCAGACCTACCATTTCCTGTAGAAACTGATACCTCTTACACCGTCACTTCCGCTGTGCTCAATCAAGAAGGACACCCGGTTTGGCTTTTCTCCTGAAAGCTGATTCCGAGAGAAAGGCCTCATTAAGGGGTTGGAAAGGAGGCATATGCGGTTGTTGAAGCAGGACGGAAGTGGAGACATCAGCTACTTGGAAGTCATCCTAAGCTTGTCACTGACCAATGCCCCATTTCTTTTATATTCGGAAACCAAAAGCAGTTGGGTGAAGAATAATCAGATATTACGTTTTAAGTAAAGTTATCACCCTAAGTTTCGATGTTGTCTACAGAACTGGAAAACAAAACACAGCCCCAAATACCCTTAGTAGATCTTGTTATGGCGCTTTCCTTACAGGAGTCAATCAAAATCGACCATTCAAAACTTTGCGTAATCCTGGAGTCCCGCATTAGGCTCATTTGGTAAAAGCCGATTGCTAACTGTGAAATCCGTCCTGAAGTAAAACCCGAGTTCCGGCGTGCTTCCATCAGTCATTTGATCAAGGCAACCCAGCCGTCTGAAGGGTTGTCCAACAAGTCTAAAAGTCCTCTTCCATCTTCAACTCGGAATAAGCACTTACTTATAGCCACTGATAAATATCGCGTTTTCATGCCCAGATTTGAGCAGTCGATTATGACCCAGCTGCAAGGAGACACGGATCAACCGAACACTGAGCGGATCTTTTAGTGAATGAGGGTGAACGCAACTTAGAGGCACGTCTAACAAAGTAGATAGATAAAAGGGAATGGATACAAAATGGGCGATTGCGACCTGGCGAATAATCGGACAGTGCAAACCGCTCTATGTGTGCGTACCGGGGCGTGTGTGTGTGTCTGTGTCTGTGTGTAGGTGTGTGCGTTCATGCGCATAGTATCAGCTGTCCGTCTGTTCATCTCCGAAAATAGAGACTGACTTGTACGACTTCCTATAGGGATCGATGGAAAATCTTTTAATAGGGGGCCGAGAGCGCGTTGAGTATCTCCGCTCGCGTGATATGGTTGACCTGTCGTTTGGCTATATCATTATCAAATCGGACGCCATATATCCCATTACCCAGTGGGCACACTATTACTCCTGTTATCCACTGCGTTAAGGGGTGACGAAAACCGAGATCATAAGCACGATCCCCTTCGCTGAAACTGCGTGGCCTTGCCCCGTGATATTTGTTGAAGCACCTTTCCATTTGGTGGTTTCGAAGGATTGGTTTGATCGTGGGATACACGGCAACCAACTGTATTCGCATGCATCTGCCAAGGAAGGCTTCTCCTGATGAGACTATGCTTGGGACTGATGCGTTAAGAGTTTAGCGGTATGTCATCAGAAAGTTGTCAAGTATTTTAATATGCTTCCTTTCCCTTACTACTTTTTGGAAGCCCGTTTCAGCGTGTCCAAAAAAACGTTCCGCTTGACCGTTTGACTAAGGGTGGTAAACTGGACTCCGTACATGCTCAAATCCCATGGATGGAAAGAAGTTAATGAACCCATTGGAAGTGAACTGGGTCCCGTTATCCGCAACTACGGTTTCGGGGATCCCAAATCGAGCAAAAAGACGTTTCAAGATGACAATAGTGCTTGAAGAAGAGATAGTTTCATGGAAAATATTTTTGCCCACTTTGAGTAAGCATCAGCTATTACTATAAAATACTATTGATTCATTGGACCTGCGACGTTGACGTGAACCCATTGCTGTGGGCCGGGGGATAATGGTCAAGAGTGCAGCGAAACCTTGATGAGCGCCTTAGCAGCAATTGAACAATCTTCGCAACATCTAACGTACCCTTCAGTCTACCTGTCAACGTTGGGCCAGTAAGCATAACTTCGTGCCAGTGCTTTCACATGTGTGATGCCGAGGATGACCACCATGCAACTGCTTCACCACTCTAGCATGCAATGTCTAACGAACCACTATACGTTCAGACAACATCAAATATCCGTCTACAAACGTGAGTGCATCCTTCCGACGTGAAAACTGCATGACGTAGGGTCTGTGGTATTATGGGGCTAGCCAGTCTATAGAAAGTGAGTTATTCGCTGAAGATCGCAATCTAATTTGGTTTCGGTTTGTATCATACTGAACGTGACAAGATTACGCATGAACTCACTCAGAATCAACTTCAGCTGAGGTTACTACGAGGCCTTCATCAGGTTGACTAGCTGAATTCCGTTGTATCAGACGGGATAATGCGTCAGCAAATCCAAAACTATGTGTACAAATGAACTTAAGCACAAAGTCATGACCAAATAGTACCTTTGCTCATTATTGTAGTCAGCTTGCGGTATGAAAATGTGACGAAGATGAAAATAAACTGTCATTAGGCAGGTCATTAATTAGCTCGACCGTGTCAGGCCGAACTGAACAATCAACGGTCAATAGTTTATCGGATCACTCAGGACGTAACCTTTTTTGTTGATCAAGCAGTCATCTACAGTCCAACGCAAATTGGGTCAACGGATCAGTAACCAATCCGGCAGACGTTTTTATCAAACTAATCTGGGGGCTTGTGCCTAACTAGACGCCAGAGTTCGGGAATGTTGAACTTTACCTTTGAATACCACGTAATAATTCCTGTAAAAACGCAGTCGTTTTGGCGAGCTGGGCTGTCGTCTTCTCATTTGCCACAGCAGGCTGAGGTGATCGGAGTCTCAAGCCGAGATGGAGTGCGCAGGTTTTCCATTCATATAGTAGAAAAGAATCCGTTGGTCATAACAGAAAGGGAATACGTTTATTGTACCAAAGATGACTAATAATGGTTTATGACCAGCACACAAGGTAAAACATCTACCATGAAGAAATTCATAGGACTTGTGAACTGCGAATAATAAAGCCAGGCCTTCCTCCTCTACCTAATTGTAGTTCCCTTCGGCGATTATGAGCATCCGAGGGGCGTGGCGCACTGCCTTCTGCGGCCCATCTGTGAACTCAATGAGGAGCACTGCTCCAGTGTCGCATCTGGAGGCGTCTGGGGCAACGATTATGGGTAAACAGGGCTTATAGTGAGTCAGTTAACAGTTACTTTAATTCATCAAAGGATGACTGAGCCTTTAGACCATCGTCATTCGGAATCCCGTTTCATTAAGGCATTCAGTGGGGCCCTAATATTGGACTGGTTTGGAATCAAGTTACTGTAACAGTTTACAAGACCAAAGAAGGATACCAATTCCTTTCTTTGATTGCAAGCATTTGGCCAACAGGCTCCATCTTGAAGGGGTCTGGCCGTCGTCCGCTTTTATCAATGATAAAACCGAAAATCTGTATGCTAGGGAGAAAATAAACATGTCACGATGCATGACTTGGATCCAAAAAGTCGTATCTTGCGTGGCAAATCGTCCAAGTGTTGCACATGTTCATATCTAAACTCGCTCACAATCCATGTAGGTCAGAGCGAATATAGATCGGTCAGCATTGCATCAATGACCCGCCGAGATATGGCCGGAGTGCACTTTACTCCGAAAGCCAATCTGCTGCATTGATACAGACCGCTGTGGGTACTGATAGTCACCAACTCTTCGCATGTCTTATCCAGTTCAACCTGAAGACAGGCATCAGAAAAATCAATTTTTGAGAACATTTCGCCTCCGCTAAGTTTAGAAAGCAAATCTTTTGGAGTTGATAACGGGTACTGATGAGTTTCGAGGCAGTCACTATGTCTCATGAAGAAATCTGCACATATGCGAACCGAACCGTCTGCCTTCCTAAGCACCACAATTGGTGCAACCCAGGGGAAATAATTAACTTGTGTAAGTGCTCCTACTGTCTACAATCGTTCGGGTTCCTGATCTATCGATTTCAAAGCGGCATATGAAATGGGCCGTTTTGAACGAAAGACCGGCTTAAGTAGAGCATGGATTCAGCCTTAGTTCACAACCATAAGCTAGGTTGAAATATTTCATAGTGCTCCTTCTGAATATCGTCAGTCACTGGTGTATTACTAAGGTTCGCAGCGTGACACATCGGGTGGGTGTGAGCATGAAGGGGAATTCGGAACATTTGTGTCGCAAATCGAACTGAAAGGTATATTCCACAATACCAAGCAGGTATATACAGCAAATGCCATTACCACAGTGGTCACGAAAATGGAACTCACATTCTAGCTCTCCCAAGAATGGTATTTGTTGACCAGGGCATTTCGAACAACGGGGTTTGTGGCACTGTAAAGAGGCTCGTCAAGAACAATCCAAGTGAAGCGTGAAAAGCTTGTTGTCTGACCCTGTGTCCAACTGGAGGGTTACGGGATGACCATTAACAGACAGCATTACGTATTTCCACTTGTGGTTGAGTGAACGGCTTGTGGCTGCGAATACAGCAGTAAACTCGTGCCCAATGCCACGAAGTGCACTGAAATTATCCACAAGTCTTGTTTTGTGAGCGCCCACAAAATCCTCTATGCACCATACGTCTACATTCCCGGCATAAATGTGTCCTGTGACGGCAAAACCGAACGAATGGCCGTCTCTCAAAGTTCCAATAGACAGAGGATAGGCGTCGGGATGATGTCATTGCACGCACGTCGCAAGATTGTGAGGTTGTGCTTCGATTTATTTTCTCTACAACGGCATTGTCAACAGACGGTGGTGTGTGCAGGATCATTGTGGAATCTTGTGTTGAATTCATGAGTCTGATATATCCAACAATTAGGTCTCGCACGAATTATTTCTCTGAAGAGTCCAGTTTTTCAGCAGCGTCCTTCGAAGTTAGGCATCATCTGGTGACGTCAAGTTAGTGACAAAAATCAATGATTTAAATTGATTGTTCCTGAATTTTTGAGCTGGAAATGTTTGCATTCTTTGTTCACTCTGCGTAAGAAACTAATTCTAAAGCCGAGTTGTTTGCTATTTTGAGACCATTGTATTTCAAATCGAACGACGTCTCCAGACGCTTCAATATGGACAAGAGTGTGATCCACAGGCTCCGAGTTGGATGCTCTTACTGAACGCCTCTCGAAATGCTCCCAAATGATCGTGTCTGTTACAGCCTCTGCTGAGAAAGTCTCAATCACTGCCTTCTCATTGCAGTGTCTTCACAAAAGTGAGAGGACGAAAACAAATGCCCGGCGCTCTCCATCGCGTTGGCTGACTAATAATCAGTCTAGGGGTATTGGCTAAACCTTGATTCCAAACCATCCACGGGTGGCGAATGAAGCGTACAACGCTGTCCACCAGTACGTCTGGCGGAGTGAAGTCCTGGGCACTCAGGATCTTTAGTCCCGTGTAAAGGGCTAGTGAACTGAACATTCTATCACCGGTTCCCAGTGGGTTACGAACCCCACCTTTCGTCCCACTGCCTTGCGGATTGAGCTTTGGATAGCCTAAGTCTGCGGTTGTGGGCCCTTAAGAAAACCACTTGTTTTGACCTAGGTAGCGAGGCAGCTTTGAACACCCTAACAAATCATGAAATCGTACTCTATCTACCTCCCCCCCCCCACTGTACCACGTTTTGTTTGGCACAACCTGAAACAAGGCGAATGTGATTATATATATATATATATATATATATATATATATATATATATATATATATATATATATATATATATATATATATATATATATATATATATAATGACATCACTGAATATCTGCCTAGAAGAATCCGTGAGAGATAACCTTAGTTTGTCTACTGAGGAACCTCCAGAAATACGAAACGCTGACATTTGTACTAACGGCAGAGGATCAGAGATATCAACTACTGCCGAAGAATTCGTCATCGAACAAAGCATCCGTCTCTATTGCTTACGAAATACAGAAGCATAGTCAGTATCCGCTGTATGGGGTCTTACTGTTATAAACTCCCAGCTGATTGGCATTTTCTCGACCGGGGAATATATCTGACCATTTACCGTTCTTAAACTTTGTTTCCAAGTCGTTTACGTTTGATAAATTATCTAACATATTTACCTGTAACGTTTCAGCGCGTGTGATATTTCCAGACTAATCAAGCCGTACTCATAAGATATTTCTTTCTCACTCTTTATTGCGTTTTGTGATTGGGTGAACGTCCTTCTTTTAGCACTACAATGCTCTGTGATGAAATATTTTTTTGCTATTCTAAATCCATGCGTTGCAGTGCAATAGCTCCAAATGACAATCACTTATTCTCTATTGCAGAGGTATAAAAAATAAATGACTGTCATTTGAAGCTATTACATAAGTGGGGTGCATGTGGTATCTGAGAGGAGTTGGTAGACTGTCTTGTCCTCTGGGATATTTTCCTGCTCTTTGCTCTCTATTATTTACCCAAACCTCGTCCGTGGCTTCATGAAGCTGAGGTGTGCATCAGCGGCCGTACCCCTGCAAACCGCTCGACAGGCGGGCCAAACCAGGTTGAGAGTAACCAAGGCCTAAATCCTGGGTGAAATGGCGCCCAAGATACGAAGATCGATACTCCTGTATAGGTGGATGAGATCTGCTGGG
Organism: Fasciola hepatica; assembly: GCA_948099385.1. NCBI lineage: Eukaryota > Metazoa > Platyhelminthes > Trematoda > Plagiorchiida > Fasciolidae > Fasciola > Fasciola hepatica. Next base: position 743,291 of record CANUEZ040000166.1, read on the forward strand.
ATTCAATAGCTACCAAGGAAATTCGTTCTATTAACAGGGTCGGATGGACCCCGGGTCTTGGTTACTTCTACGGAATTGCGAACGAGCTCCTAGAGAACGACCGACAACCATGCACCAAGATCACGTTGGACGCGTAAGGCATCCTCGACTGACAGATTTCTACCCAAAAGGCGCACGAATCGCTCGTTCGGTCACCGGCTCTCAACACACAAACTTCCTGTTTCCCGACTAGTGGCACTTAATTGCGCATGAACTAGAGTTGCTACTTCGAACAAAAAGCCGAGGAACGCTGAGGATGCTACTTCCTATCGAATTCAAAAGACTCTTCATGGCAAACTCCCTTACATGCAGCGCCCATGCTACGGCATCCCCGGTAAGCAACGCGCCTCGTGTTCTCTCCGCGGCAGGGAGGGGGGTCTTAAGACGCGAAATCACACCCAAATCGCCTGCTAGAATGTGAGAACACTCCTGGATATCGGAAGCTAAGCCATAACCGCACGAACGCTATATGACTAGTCCATAAAAATCATGTTTCTCCGAAGTTCGCCTACCAGAACTTGGCACCTGGTGTATAAAGGTTCCCAGAGTAGACTACAGTTACCATCTCTATCACAGCAGAACTACGGGCAGCTCTGGTCTCCAGGGCGTCGTCATAGCTGTGAGCAACCGCCACACAGTGCACCAGATTGACTACATTTCCATACGATCACGCTGGCCATCTTTGATTGAAGAATGTCGGTCCTACCGAGGAGCGGAGACTGATAACAAGAATGGCACCGACCACACCCTCATCCGTGCACGCATCAAGATCTACCTAGCCAATCGCAGCAAAAATTGTATTCCAAGTGGGTTAACATAACAGCGCTAGGATCACCGAGAAAGTGCCATACGGTTTCGGATGCTACTGCCTCCTATCTAGCCACCACGTTCATAGGTGAAGAAGAAATACAGGTGGGCAATCAGTGGACTTTACTTGAGGCATAGATCTAACAGTCCGGCTCGGATAGACTGGGGTTTACGCGACGACGACAGAAAGACCGGACCTCAGGGGTGGCTCCAGCTGTCCGCAAAGGCTAGATATGCCCGCCTAAATGGTCACCCAGACTTTCGTGATATCCAGCAAAGAGCCATCCATTCTGCCAGAAGCGACCGCAACAACTTCTGGACCGCAATTACGGAAAACATGGAGACTGCGGCTAACTGAGGAGACTTTCAAAGCTCTTCCGTCCAATCCGCACTTTATCTGGTAAGCGACAGTCGACAGAACCCCTCCTTCGCGATGCTGCCGGGCTGCTCATTCTTGAGCAGGTCAGAAAGATGAAGTGATGGACCGAATCCTTCGATCGTCTATTGAACCGTTCCGTGGCAAGTTTTGTGAACCAAATCCCAGCAATCCATAGTGAGGTCTATGAAGTTTACGGCAACCTACCGAGCCGAAATGATATAATCGATATAATACACAAGCTGAAGAACCGGAAATCCCCTGGAGAAGATGGCATCTCACCGGAGATATATAAACCATGTCTTTCGACACTGCTTTAGCAATTACACACCCTGTTTTGCTCAATTTGGGGAAAAGAACAATTCCCAGTGGATTGGAAAACTTCAATATTACTTCGTCTTCCAAAGAAAGGCAACAGGACCGTGTGCACAAACTATCGTGGCAACAGTCTGATCGAAGTGGCCGCCAAGATGTTCTCCGTGCTCCTGTTGAACCGCTTCTTAGTGGTGCGGGACGCGCGCGCACACACCCCAATGAAGGAGGCTTCGGCCGTGGTGGAAGGTGCGTGGGCCAGATATTCACCCTCTATAGACTATTAGAACATCGGTACAAGTTTCAGTGACTGACTGCAGCTTGTTTTAGTAATTTATGGGCTGCCTTTGGCTTAGTTGACAGAGAATCGTTATGGACTAAAATACAAGCGCATGGAATTCCCCAGAAGCTTGTCAGTCTCATGAGGTAGTACTACGCAAATACTCGTTCGAGAATAAACATCAACGAAGAGGAGTTCAATGGCTTCTTCCTCAACTCCGGTGTTAGACAAGGCTATCCCTTGTCGCAAGTGTTGTTCAACTACAACATCGATTGGATAATGCACCAGGCGCTGAACAATTACGCTGGTATTCATCTGGGCACTGATGCTTTCCTCGCCGATTTAGAATTCGCAGAGAATATCTACGTCCCCGGCGACAGCCCAGTTGTCTTACAGACGGTTCTGAATCGTGTAGAATCTTTTGCAAAATCCATGGGAATAGAGATCAGTACGTCGAAGACCAAGATCCTTTCGACATACATTACACAGTCCATTCTCTCGATAGACATGAACGGCGAAAAAATCGAGCACGTCCCGGCTTTCAAATATCTGGGCTAAACGATTCTCCCAAACGGTCAAGATGCGCATTGAAAATGCCAGGATTGCGTTTCTCCAGCTTCGTAATGCACCCTGGGCGTGCGACGAAATCACCCTCCGGACCAAAGTCCGCGTCTTCCAGGTAGCCATTCGTCCAGTACTGACAGATGGCTGCGAGACGTGGCCACCACGCGTCGAGAACGTCAGAAAGCTAGAAGTGCTTGACCACTGGTTTCTGCAACGGATACTGAAAGTAACTGGGCACGACATCGTTTCAAATAACACAGAGAGACAACGGTACTACGATATCGAAAAGATCTTAGTGTTCCTCCAACGCGGACGATTGCACTGTTTTGGACATTTCCTACGACTTTCAGATGCGGAAATCTCGAAACAGTACCTCTCTTTTGTTCCATGCCCAGGATGGTGCTGTCGCCTTGGAGGATAGCTGAACACATGGGTCAGTACTGTCAAATTGGACGTTGGGCGATTGTGATTCCAATCTGTCCATGGCGTTCGCAACTGGAAGCAGAACCGGGTTTCCGTGTGCTTAGGTCTCACATCAGATTGCCGCTCATGGGTAGGTGCCATTCCGGGCATGCATGAACCTCATTCTCTCGCAGGAGATGACCGCGTGAAATTAAGGCAAAGTAAAGTATTACAGAAATTCAAGGACAACGCTGAAATAATGAAAGCATATGACTGGATTTTCAATGAGAAAACTTTGAACATAGATTGTAAAGATTGGAAAAAGTTATATCCATAGCTAAATTGTTGTCTTTTTGTTAACCACTAAAAACCTAGCTAAGAACGAAGCCAACGAAAAAATTCCACACTACCTTGAAAGATTGTCAGAGCGTAAAGTAAGATTTCACAATAAAAACAGAAGTGTAGTATGAATAGAGAATCCATAAAAGATTGGTTTGCTCAATTTATCCAAAATCAGTTCGCTTCATCATGACAAAGAACATACTGCAATCACGACAACTTTTTATATAGTCAAGAAAAACGAACATCAAGAAACAAAACTGCGAACAACTAAAGAATGTTTTTACCAAGGCAGAGCTAAAGAGATGAACCACTCAGAGGTATAAAAAACAAGTGAGGTCATCATCTATTATTAGTCCTTAAGAGTCAATGAGCTTTCACAAAGTGCACATATTTGCTACCGTTTTTATAATATGCCCAATCCTCCGTGGTTTATGGTGAAATGTGACACCACAATACCACTATAAGATGAAACTAGGTTATTATACTGAATTGCAAGAAATCCGCCCAGTTTGAATACGTAGACCGTAAACGTGAACAATAATGTACTGCAATCGCGGTCTTCAGTCTTCAGGTAAAGTGCAGTGGAAGGTCACCCCGTATGAGCCCCATCGCATCGCACTCTATTGACCCGGCTAGATGTCGGTGCTCTGCCAATAGTCCTTCGTAATGTAGTCTAATTTCCTCCTGAACTTTGTCTTGTTTTTCTCTTCCACCACTTCGGTCAGTAGAACATCCTAAAGATTGATCAATATTCTCCGCAATCGATAGATGGCTGGCAAACCAATGGAATGCGTCAGTACATGTCCCCGGGTACGGCCATCATTCCCGAGTGGGAGTTCCAACTGCAGGTCCGGGACCCAATCACCACGATTGATTCGCCTGGCGTAGATAAAGTCACCACGGCTAAGCCTATAGGCAGTGTAGAGTAACCCAGTGGCTTCCAAACGTTCTATGTGGCTGATCCCACGTAGTCCGACTACTAGGGGTGTGGCAGCGTGTTGTACTCGTTCCAGTTTGGTTACTTCCGCCATCGTGCATGGATAGATAGTCGGACAGCCATATTCCAAGCGAGGAAGAACATGTGAAGTATACAGCAATCTGACGGTATCCAAGGTTAGAGGACCAAATGAAGGACGAAGTATTCTTCACGCTGAGGCGCAGGCTCTCAGTGTGTGCACGAGTCTTCAGATTGTGAGTGACGACAACTCCGGGGTCTTTCTCCTCAAGCGTGAGGCGGAGTACGAAACTCCAGAGGCAGTAGTCCGAAGTATCACTGGGTCTGCCAATCCTCATACACACGAATTTGTCCAAGTTTATAGATAGACCCCGGGTGGACGACCAACCGACCAGTGCATGGAGATCAATCTGTGGTATCCTACGTTCCTCGGCTGATAAGATGATGCTCCAGGTCATCAGGTTGTCAGCATAGATGAGGCATTGAGATCGGAGGGTTTATGGTAGATCATCCACGAACACTAGAAAGAACAGAGGTCCCAACACGGAGCCTTGCGGCACACCACTGCTGACTGGATACCACGCTGAGTGGGACTGTGTGACTCTCGTGGTAAAGGTCCCCTCGACTAAGAATTCCTCAGTCCAGTGAAATATGGACCCGGAAATGCCGATAGCCGGGAGTTTCAGCGGCAGCTTATCATGAGGAACTTAATCGAAAGCCTTGATAAAGTCCACTAAAGTAACATCCGTGACATATACCTACTAGCATAATCTGTGTATTTGTCCGTGTCAAATGTGTGTAATGCATAGATTGCGTCGGTATTCGACACCCTCTTTCTGATTGGTTGTTGTTGCGCCGTAGTGACTGGCGATCACACTTCAGACTGTAGTGTGAAGCAAACAGTGACCAATGAGGATGCGTTAAAAAATTGTTACCGGTCACGACCGCACAAGCGTGATATATGCCGTGTCTATGCTCCAGTGACAGATCCATGGGTACGAAGAATGGACTTCAGTGGAGGTGGGGGTTCGTACGTTGGCTATGGAAACAAGTGCTATTGTGTTTCAGTTGGTTCCACTGTTGAAAAGATTTCTTTAGTAGACGGTTCAAAACATGCTACTGTCGTAGTATAACAAAGGTAAGAGAAATTAACGTGTTTGGCAGATGTGTGGTAGCTCAACTAAGTGCGTGGTGGCAAACGATATTCCGGTATCAACACATTATTACATGAATACCATAAAATAACTTGTCGAACTGAGACAAATGATAAAGTTCATAATATTTTTACAATCTTCTTTCAACAGTTAATTCTGTTATTCCCGTTGTGTTTCAGGGTCTCCAAAGTGCTCCACAATGCGATGACAAAGGATGAAACATCATCGTCACCATTCGTTGTACACACTGAACTTTACTTCTTGTAATATGAAACCCTTTTTAGGAAGTTGGGCTTATGTAAGCGCCCGGGAACTGATTCCGTTAAATAACGTACGCGGAATTTTGGTTAAACGAATCAACTAGATCATGTTGGAAGGCTGCGGTATGAACGGTTTATCAAGCACAATCAAGCTACCTTCCGTTCCGAGGTCACAAATAGCACAAGTATCACGCTAATTGACGCTGTTTTGTCTGTTCCACTTGTGGGTGGCTGAGACCTATGGAACTAAACACGTTTTCACTACGCAGTTGTTGAATTAAGGCTGATATGAGCGCACTGTACCACCGCGATGTGGTTAGTCTGTTTCACCGAGCTTGGTAACGGGCCGCTTTTGGTTACTGAGATCGAAATTGGGCTCAATCTTGAACGGTACAATTGACCACCCCACTGGATAGCGGCGTTCGCACGACGTATTCAGGTTGGATGAGTGAGTGAAACCTTGAAAATTAGTGTCACCTGTGACAGTCCTCCTTGTCACGCCAAGCTGGAGAACGCATTCATGGGAAAAGAATATTCTGCGGCAAAGATTTTGAAGGTGCCACCATATTCATATATGTTAAATCCAACTGAAAACATGAAGTATGGTGAAAAAAGACAAGAGAGGCTTGAATTCCAGCCATCCCAACTTGCTGGAAAGGGACTCCGAAGGACTTCTGAGTCCAACAGAATGAGAATTGCAATTCCTGGAGCGCCCAGTTGCATCAGCAACATCCATTTCAACGGACTTCGTAGTAATGAGAGCTCAATTTGCCAGTCACTCAACCAGCTAAGATACATCTTTCACATTCAAACCATTTAAGGACCAACAAATAATTCACCATGCAGCAACAAAATCCTACTTACCAATAAAATCCATGGCAGTACTGTTAGCCTCTGTTGTTGCATGATGAATTATTTGTTAATCAGATCCAATCTCTTACTACGGAAATTCATACCAGGATTATTTACGGATGGAAGTGAATGAGTATATTGAATATAGAATTGAAAGATGTCAGCGTGAAAAGTTCACGAAACCAAATCCTCAAGAAGTCGTGAATCTAGTGAAGAATTCATGGAATAAGACTACCGACAGTTACGTTGCTAATTTACTACGAGGGGTACTTGGACAAAGTGTTCATCTGAGGGAGGTTCTATTAGTGAACACAATATTGCGGTCAGTGTTTCTTGAAGAAATAAATTTTCAAGAGATGCAGTCTGAGGATCGGGATTTCACAGTTTAGAAGGACATCTCAGAAAAGGACGAAAAGATTGCATTTTTTATTCCTACCAACTAAGACACTGACTTTAGTAGCACAGGTAGCACAGGACGTGTAATTTAGTAAGTGAGGAAATGTTGTGTAAGTGGTACGCCAGTGGTAAGCACCAGCATATGGGCGACTAAAACATTTTACCGCATGAGAAGAAATGTCCAACAGTTATTGACATTGCTGCAGTTGAAAAGCAGGTATGTTTTAGAACCTCTTCCATAAAAACAACATATTTCAATTACACGTATGTAATCAGAATACATTCAAGATACACCTTGCATTTTCTATCAAGAAAACTATGCCTTAAAAAATATTCAGTTACTACCAATCCTAATTAAGTGGCACACACTGCCGTGCTTTCCTTTCTCATGTTCTGAATAGGCAACGATCAGTTACCTGAACAAATACTGATTCCAATTACCTGTTTTTCTTTGTTTTATATGATCGATCTCCATGTAATGTGCTTCTCTAATTCACGAAGTGCCGAAAACAAGTTTGTTTTTCACACGAATTTATAATGAACTCGTCAGGTACACCGTATCTAAACAGTAACAATTATATAGTAAGTGTCATTTCTGTACACTATGAAATAACAGAAGTAATTACTAACATAACCAACGTAATCGCATTTTGCCGAACATTGGACTCAAACAACGGTAATCTCCAATCGAAGAACCGAGAACGACAGTTTTTCTAACAGAGGTTGAATAATTTTCCTTACGTATAGCACTGTTTGTTACGTCATAAAAATTGGCTAAGAACGATCTACCGTGAAGAGGTCATCGGCGAACTAGTTGGGCTCATCGTTGAGTTCAAAGAGTGCTACTTTTACTATTCACTGATTGGTCTTATTTTCAAATAAACGTGGCTGTCCTAGGTTATCAGCCCTTCTCAAGTGCAAAATTCACCTTTAAATAAACAATCAAGACGACACAAAAAGACGTATTAGTAAACGAGAACGAAGCTTATTGATCAGACTAACTATGAAAGGACGCACCTCGTCTTAATGACTCAACTATTACCTCGTTCGCACTGAGCCAAAGTTGCTCACGGATTCCATACAACCACAGCTGCATCACACACACACACACACACACACACACTCCTACGTAACCCATATGTTTAGCTGTTGTGATTTGCCAACTGGTTCCATCTCATATGTCAGACCTCATAAACCCAAGAATTTTAAGGTTTTTATTAACCGTGAAAACCATATAAAATCAGAACTGATAGGTCTCGAAGGCTTAATCCATCGGCCGAAACAACTAAGCGTTATTAGGAAATTATCCTAGGTGAACTATTTGTTTTGTTGGCGAACTGCAAAATCTTCCGCTTTCACAGTCCACAGATTAATTCCATTAGGGGCTAAACCTTCCTTGCATGGCTATGAACAAAATTCACTGTCCTACAAAAAATAAGAAAAACGTGATCAAGTTAAGGCCACAATTTTGTCAACAACTCTCGTCGTTGAATTTCATCCGAATGGAATACCTGGATCTAGCGTGATGCTTAAGAATGACCCTTTCCCTCAAGGGAAATGACAGATCGGCCATTATTAACCGAATTCTCACTCACAGTCCACAGACTGCCATGGACTGTTTCCAGAGTCGTCAGTGAGTTTCGTTTACTATTCCCCATAGGACACCAATATCTCAACCCCTACCCGATTAGTCCAAAGCTAACAGACTGGTGAGCAGTTTAACCTCACAAACGTTGCCGGAGTCCGGCTCACTGTAGTAACCACGCCAGCACAAAGGGGGTATGTGGCACAGGTAAAATTCGAGTAAGCGCCGGAATTTCATCCGAATTGGCCACAGGGCAACCTGATTGGTTGTTGGGGTGTGAGAAAGAAACACGCTAAAATGCTGGCAGCCATTTCGACCAATTACATGAGTTGCGCAACTGACACATGATTACCGCACTTTTGCCACGCACTGTTGCATTACTCATCGGCAAGCGAACACTGCACGCGTAGGTGGTGTGGTCGTCAAAGTAGTGCTGTGCATAGCCCCGCAATGGATTTACGTGTAACTGTCCCATAATTTCAAGAACATGACAATTAATTTATTTACGTATGTGCTACTATATTAGCATTAAAATAATCAGTAAAAAGAGGTTGTACGTGAAAGGCACGCTAAATGGAATAAACCCATGGTTAACAAATGAATGACGGAACTGTTTCAAGTAGTGAAATAGTGAATCACAGTGCTATCAATTGGTGAAGTGTTGCATTCGACGGCTGTCTTGTTTTTAAATTATTAGTGCCCATAAAATAGCAAACATTATTGGAAATAAATAAAACACTTAACGTTAGTTGAATGAGAAAGCGTTCGCTGTGAATGTAGTATCCTGTATAAAATATTGGTCTCCGTCCAAAGTTTTGAAATTGCACAGCTATCGTGCCAAATAAAGTTCCGCTATCTATTTCGCTTCAGACCATGAATATGACCAAGGAGAATGAACTCCCGGGAATGAAGAATTTTTCGAGAAACCGACTGCACTATACAGTGTGTTTTTTAAGACGTCAAAAAGTTTGGACATGTATCCCAGCCCATACGAACTGCATTCTGCACCGGACACCTTTTTGTGTTTTTCTCAGTAGGCAAACTACCAAAACATTTTCTTGGACACAGAGAGGCCAGGATGGTTGCTTGCACGCTCAGAAAAATTCTCCCGAGTAAAAGCTGTCGTGAAACCAAGACTATCGAAGGGTAAATATCAGCATGTAGTCAACTCCTTGGTGCTCTGCAACAAGTTAGCTTAGTTTAAATGTTATGGACCTTGTGGTTCAGATTGCATCCCGACAATCGCATTGTATGCGACAACAAGTTAATGTTATCAATACCGATTCCGTCTGAATATATTAAACAACTAAAAACTTGGATCTGTACACCTTGTAAAAGAATGATAAATACGATCCATATGATATATATAAAATACCTTGAAGGCATGTAACTCTTATTCCTAAAGATCCCTGGAGAGAAAAATAGGGAGTATTACCACTCAAACAGTGAGACAGATATAGTAACCTCTATACCGTCATAATTTTCTTTCTATCACTCATCGGGAACCGTAAATATGTCATGACGTGGTAAATAACAAACCGATGCACTCATTTATGTCAGCAAAATAAAAACTTGCTACATACTTCAGCGACAAGCGGTATCCCACTCCCAACCAGAGATTAGTTAACCAACTGCAATACAATACGCCGTTGCAAACCAAACTACTGTTTATCGTATGGTGTACTTGAATACGCGTTCGTTCTTACATACATGCTGTTGTTCCACTACTGACTGCTGAACACAAGTGGTGTTCAGTTTAGATCGGTCTTTTATTAATTAACCAGATCAACACCACCAATCCGACTACGGGTTATGTATGTGTATTGTGTTTGACTGCACTAATTTAATTCAAAAAGCCTCATCAGGTTGTCAAATAGGGATGGATAATAATCACTACACACGCGGTGATTCTCCCTTGCAACAGCCCTTGCAGCTACTTTGGAAAACAATAAAGTTTGTTCTGGTAGGATGCACAAGAAATGCAATTACGGTGTGCACGATCATTTGTGCGTACAGTGTAATTTCTGACATACTTCGTCTTGCTTCATAGTTAGCACTAGAACGCTGAAAGAGTCCAGGGGAACACTGGCTGATTGTAAAAGTTGAATAACTCGGTTTTCGTAGCAGTTCGTTGGAATTTCGTGACTTTTCCTGGTGATAAGTTTTGTACCGTTCCTCAAAATTTCGCTGAAATCTCGTACTGGGTTCATATTCCAGGAAGACTCCTAATCCGCTTACCAGGACACAAAAGTAAGGTGTTCAGGGACACCACATTTCCTAAGCAACCTCTCGTATGGCGTCTCAGAAACTGAAACCTAGTATGCTAACGTTGAAAGCATTTGCCATGCTGTACCAACCAAAGAGGAATGTTTAACCTATCTGATAATCTTCAAAACACTGTGAGTTACTATGAACAAAGTGATCTTTCACGTAACCCTTCGTAGTGTTCTGAGTGTAATAACAGCCCATCTCACTCAGCCTTCCCAAATGATGAGCATGTATACTCCGCGCAACATTCAATTACACAGCGTTCAATCTTCGAAGTACCTTGAAGTGCCGTTGAGCACTGATATTCTCATGTTGTCAGTTGTGTGTGCGAATTGTGCTGAGTTACCTTTCGAATTGGATAGCTCAGGCAATTTTGAGTGATAAATATCAACGCACACTATCTCTCGGGGCACCAATAGTACTGTAATTATGAAGATACGAAAATGTCATTTGTTGTCACCATGATTACCAAGGTTCTTGTTATTTCTTCTCTGATCTGGATTTAAATGTCTATAAAACTCGTTATATTATGCCAGTTGTGAAACCCTGAAAACAATCACCTTCTCTGCCGTCTGTTCTGATACTTCAGCAGGGTATCTTCAATTAATTCTACGTTAAACCTACATTCACATTCGTCCTTGTTTCTGAACCCATTTTACGAAAACTGCTCTGTATCCTCCTGGTGGTTGCACACTCACAAAGACGTCGAAAACATGTCACGTGGGCAACTAAGACAATCCACGGAAAAAAGGGCTTAGCTCCATCCGGTATCGAAATACAACCTACCTGTTGTTGAAACCCTGACGGTTAAAGGACCACGGACCAAACACGCCTTGGTTGAAAGCTGGCTGACCGAGCAAGCTTACATGTGCGCGTGCACACCTGTGCACACTCTGGGAACAGCGGCGAAATTATTTCCATGATTTACATGGACTGAGGCCTCCTATCCTGAACGTGACAAATATCTCGTGTCTTCACGTGCGTGGCACGCATTTGTGATTTGGCAATGGCGTGTTCATCAACGGATATTCACATCACTGCGTGGTTGACGCGCACGTCAATTAGGATCCGTAACCAGCCCCACTGTATTGTAGATTGGTTCCAGCTTGTGCCCACGTGCGCAGGCACAGAGATGCACTAACTCAGTCACCCGGATTTCACTCAAGGCCTGTCTAATCAGTGGTCTTTTCGACTGCCAGACATGGACAACAGGTGTTTCGATCACTCCCACTGACTCTAGTGGGAAGACGTCTTCGACCTCGAATCATCTGTTTTTTGATAAAGCACAATGAAGATACAGGTTGCTGGGCCATATGTTCGAACACAGTGACAACCTGAATCTCATTCGAAGATCAAGTGCGGTGTGTTTTTCATCTGAGGGGTCAGGTTGCGCTGCCTAGGATATAACAGCAACAATGAGTATGCTGTTCAGACCGAATTGTCATGGATAACCACTGACTTCATCACCTGTTGCACGAAGCCGGTTTTATTTCGTGGTCACATGCACGCATGCACAAAGGGAGTGGCCACTGCCAAAACATTTTGAACTACAAGTGCAGTGGTCTGGATTGCAAATGGCTTGTGTGGTCCTGTGTTACGGCTGAGCTGACTACGGCGGTCGATGTTTGCACATCTATGACACAACATGTGAACTGAATTGACTGTGCAAATGAAACAAGGAAAGCTAGGGCCCGATCGGGGCGGCCAGTAGAGTGAAATGGTCACTTGGAAGTACTAAGATAGCCGCTGCTCCATGACTGAAGGTTGCGAAAAATAAAATTAATAGGTCCGTCGGGAAATCATCGTTTTTGAAAACTACCCATACGCGTGTTCATGTGTTCGCCAACTACAACACAGACAGTGGTGAGATGTTCTCTTGGAGGGTAAGATGAAACCAGTCATTGGAGGACTTTAATGCACCGGACTGTGCCTGTGTGCACAACCAGAAAAACAATTCGCCGCTTAAATGTGACGGAGTGCAGTGCCCCAACAGTGATTGACGGCGACGTTGACAGGATAAGTGTGTCGGAGGTGTGTGAATCGCCAACATTGGAGGGGTCTTAGGACATCTATCATTCATGGTTTTAGTGACAGTTACAAAACGACATACTGGTCCCATTAGGGCAGCCTAATGTACACTTCGTATACTGTCGGGAAAAACTGAAGGTTGAGAAGCGCAAAAATAACGGCAGTCTGAGGGAGATTCATCGTTTTCGAGAGTTACCGACACTAATTGGCACGCGAAGGTGATAATCCTGGCCGGATTGATTGAAGTAGCAGTGACGTGCGTTCGTGCTGATCGTGAGATTAGATCACATCTGGCTGAGGATGTTGGTATACCCAATACTTCTTAATCTAATTAGGGTGGTTGCGATTAGGGGTTCTATGGTGATTCAGCAGCTGTCACATGTGATACGGCCAGCTACAGCTTCGTAACGACGCACGCGGATGAGCCTCAATCAATGAGGATCGCCGAGGACAATTCCGAAGGAAGCTCCCTGTGATTGGTCATCTTTGAGTCAACCAATTATATTCTCTGATTAAACATATTTATACGAACCCACTTTGCAATATAAGTAACGTGCTATTTCGCGGCCTTGGTCTTCTTGCTACTTCCGTTCGCGTAATTATGGGTGAGGGGGGGGGGACAATTTCGATAAGGACTATCAACTCAGTTTATTACGACCATTACAGGTTGAAATGAACGAGTGCATATCATGACAACTAAAGATTAATTCATTCACTTCGATCTTCCCGTGTTTCGGACGACTAACTGAGGAGGTTATGGCGAACATATAGATGCACCTTTTGTAGCTTCGTGTTTGTGGACAAGTACTGATGAACTAGCTAGTGGTTTCAATTTGGACTGTACTACAGTGGATGATCAAAACAGATGACAAAATGTGGACCACCTGTCTCCCACCTGATCTACGGTCTCGCTTCCAAATCATTTCACTTTCGAAGCAGCTTTCTGATTGATTTAGTGGTTCATTAACAGGAATACCAGTCTTTAGTACATCTGTACTGAAATGAATGGGTGTGGGCAGTAGCTTGTGCGACAATGTCTCCTAACTTCCAATCTATATCACTACCAGACTTATTCCATGTTTTTCTACTGTACCGTTAACCATATAGTTGTACTGATGTTATTCAGAAGTCTAAGCGACTACGTGGTTCACTAGAACTGCTTGCTTTTAACACAAGTAGATTGCAACTGTTTCCAGTTTCGTCGAGTTAAGTAAACTGTGGTATTGCTGCACGGTTTTTCGAATGAAGTGAATTTTGCCCTCTGTTAGGAAACCGATCAATTTAAGGTGAAAGATGACACTGAATCGTGATATTACTTCAATGGACCTTTCCAAAATGACAAAATCTTTCACTAGACGACCGGGAAAAATGATAAGGGAACAAACAACTCCAATAAAACTGTAGACATGCTCAAAATTCTCCAATTTCCCAGATATGCTACTCTACCATAACAAGCAAAAAGCTGCCACACACTGGAAAGACGAAGGAAAAAACCTCGACAGAATAGCGACATGTATGTATGGACATTTTCCATCATAACGCCAGAAAAAAATGCCTCACACAAACTGGTCGGACCAAATTCAAAAGCCAATAGTGAGATCTTTTCAGACATACCAAAAGTTTCTAGGGAAATGGAATGCAACAATGAAACACCACTTCAGCGAAACATTAGGGAAACGGGAGAAACTTATCATCGGGGAAAGTCACGAAACTTCAGTAAATTGTTACGAAAACCAAGTGATTCAATTTTTACTAGGAACCAGTGTCTCCTTGAACTCCCTTGGAGTTCTAGTGATAATAAAGAGAGAGCGAAAATTATGCTACATGCTACAATATACACGCAAATAATCGTGCACACAATAATTGCACTTACTTTGTATTCCATCAGAATGAACAAAAGTAATCAACATCCATTTCTGTTCGACAGCTTGATAAGGCTGAATCCACTCGCTTAGCATCGAGAACATCATGATACTACACGGTTCCCGATGATTATTCGAAAGAAAATTATGGCGTTAGATAGGTTACAGTACCCGATCTGCTGTGTGAGTGGTAATACTCATTATGGTTCACATCAGGGATCTTTTGCAATAAGATTCACATGCCTTCAAGGAATTTTATATGCACCATACGGATCGTAATTTTCATCCTGTCACTAATGCGACAGATCCAACATGTTAGTTGTCCGATATATTCAAAAAGGATTTGGTATTAATAAGATCTACTTGTTAGTGCATGCAAAAAGACTGTCGGAAAGCAATCGGGGCCACCGGCTTCATAACCTTGTGGACTTCAGAGGAGTTGATTAAATGTTGGTATCCATCCGTCGATAATCTTGGTTTCACGGCAACTTTTATTGGCAAGAATTTTGTCAGCATGCAAATGCACGGCCTATGCAATCCGGCCGAAGCTCACATCCCAAGTGGAGTTTTCGATAATTTGCCTACTGACAAGCATAAGCGTAGTCCAGTGCAGAATGTGGTTTTAATGGGCGTGACCAAGTCTGTAGAATTTTTTCACGACTTAAAAAACCCACTGTACATATTGACATTACAGTTATATCTACCGACTAATGAATTATTCGCTTTCCCTTGTATTGTTGGTATGACTTCATGAAGTAAACAAATATTTTATCGACATGGAATTTGTGTTAATACACGTGTACTACGGTGCCCCATGACAAATAATATTGTCGTTCGATACAATCAAGTACCTCGCGGGCTTATCATAAAGTTCAGAGTAAATAAAAACCAAAGTCTTCGTAATACCTATCATCTGGCAACTGATGCACACAAAGATACGCATAACAGCGAAAGACGAGTGATTAAATTCCCAGCCAGAGTAACAGGGGTCAAAATGGGCCTTAAAAAGTTTTTTTCCCACCTGACCCTCTTTTGAATTATTCGCCTGTGATTGATTGATTCCGGGTCAGGAAAATATGCCAGTCGCGATTTCGATCTCACCCGGCTAATGAGCTTCATGCATGCAATTCATGCCCCGTTTTGTTGCACATTTGCGTGAAGGTCTTCACACGGGTTTCCGTGGTCACTTCCAATCGGACCAGCAACCGATAGATTCACGCTTCGGTTTCACAACGCATCGTCGTCACATCCACAAGACCAGTGAGATATCACGAGTGTGGTCCAGATGTGCTACTATGGTAGTGTGATACAAGTCAGGAAAATAACCGGCATTCGAAAATTACACAAAATCATAACCGAAGTTTATCTCAACTTATTACGATTTCCGGAGAAATAAGTTCATATGGAACAGCTTTATGGAGTAGCAGAAAAGAACCGTTTTTTGATGGTGCCTAGGAAATCCCAGTGTTGTCAATTCCTCAAACAGTAATCACTAGTGAAACATAGCCACGAATTGTGAGTGTATGAATAGGTTATATAATCCTGGGATGGTTACATATCGATACCTGTGACTGTACATTACAACGATGTTTCTGTTTTGTTAAAAAATTTGGACTTTTTCAGTTATTATAGATATTAACATCCATACTTGGATGGACACTCATTTGAGTGTCTTTCGAGGTCGATGCAAAGTTAGGGAGTCTACATAATGAAGCCAAAATTAAACTAATAATAATGCAACTTACGAAGTGATGCTCCGTTTGAATTTCTAAAATCAACCCTTACTTATTAGATAAGCTTTTTTGTGAGTTTTCTTAAACCTGTTTGACGAAACAGCCAATAATTCAAGGGGAACCGCTGCAGCTTCATTTAGTTAGAAATGCTATTGAAATATGTAAAGTACTGTTAATTGTGAACATTCTGCATCCTCGTATATATGTTCCTAAGCCAAGGGTACAAGGCTACAGGCTGCTTTCTGAAGTGTTAACAGTAAGACTATAACGTTCCCCTTTCGGAATGGTTTATGTTTCCTAATCACACCGTCGCCCTTCTGCGTCTCGAAGCACTTGCGAACCTGCTGTCGTAACCTCAATGAATATTGACGAAGCTGCTTATACTTCGTGCCAACGAAGTAACACGATTTACTCATATAAATAATTTTCACCTAATACTAAGTCAAATCCTAACACAATAACTAGGAAACATGCATTTCTGTGTTCATATGTCCTACATGGTCATTACCGTTCTAATATTAGTAATAATTTTATTGGTTCCACTTAGCATTTTCTCCTAAGATCTGTGTGAAACAACGCAATGCGGAAAAATATGTTCAAAAAAGAACTTAATTTCGTAAATTCTACCATCCAATAAATTTGTGGTTGTAAAACTGGTTTGTGTTCCAATTCCGACTTACTAATGATGTAACGTGAGTTCGTTTTCCACCGTGAAGGACCTTTTATTATATCAGCGGTGATTTGGACGCATATCACGTAGATATGCCGTTGAAGATTGCGCTCGCAATGTGGTCTGAAATTGGAGCTTACAGAAAATTTAGTTCATTATTCACCTGTTTGCAGGAACTTTTTATTTGCCATCATTACCTGCAACAGCTATTACCTAGCAGTGAAGGACGGATGAAAAAACCTCGTGAACAATCTCCGATGATTAAAACTGGGCGAAGATGAATTGACAACGCACCATTTCACTGTTCCGTCAAAGAAATTATCTAATGATCATAAAGTTCCCATGAAACAGCAAATGGTGACTATCAAGCCGCAGGGTACGAAAGTAATGTAAGATGGTCGAAAATCTACGTTTCAAGTGAGCCGTAGTTCACGTCTAGTATTGGCAGAAAATATGACACGCGAATTTCATAGAATACGGGATTTTCATGAAATAAACCGAAGTTCATTCACCTACAAGAGTAAGCAACTCAGTTATCACCCCTTTTAGTTCATCAATATCCGGAGCGACAACGGAACAGGAGAATTGGCCGAAATGTTAATGCTCAGTGGGTTGTATTTAGGTCAGAACGTGTATGTGGATGAAATAATAAAACAAATGGGTGTGCAACGGATGTGTATTATCTATAAGTATTTTCCAGGCAAACTCTGTCCAAGTTTCCGTCGGTTTTTCAATGATTTCAAAGATCAACTGTTTAACGGAGATCAAGTAGACGCGGCTGATTACCGTCTGACTGCGCAAAAAAAACTTCGAATGATTGTTCCTCAATTCAAGGGAATAAGACAGAAGAACAACCAAGACCGGGATAACACACTTATTGATGTCAGTATCTCTGAAGGACTTTGTGGTGTTGAACACGTTGATATATGTCTGATTTTTGTATTTACTTGGTCAGTTCCTTCGTATTTGCAAAATATAATAAATGAAAATCCCATCACGTAACACCGTTATTGGAATGACGTTATTACGCACACTGAAACAAGAGGAAGAATAGTGCAACACCTGATGCAGTGTAAGAAAAACCGCCTTACCGTCCTTATTTGTTCTTAATTTGAGGTCATAATTTAGAGACGAAGCACTTCTCCATTAGTAACTTGGGGAAGTATCCGAAACGTGAAATTCATAATACTTGCAAAAAATAAATACGAAACCATGTTAGTGAAGAAGGTTGGGTTTATTTACTAGAATAGTCGTTGAGAATTACACCTCGCTTTAATGATCTACATATTAGCTCGTTCTCCATGAGCGGAAATTGCTCAGAAACTCGGTTCAGCCAAATCTACCCCAACACCACTCCCCTACGTCAGTCGCATGTTTGTGTTGCAATTTGCTACCTGGTTCCAAATGTCAGGCCTCATCAGCCGAATCATACTAAGACGTTTTACTATTTTAGATGGGAGTGGAATTTAATCTATGGGTCTTGTTAGTAATAACGCACTGTTCACAGTGTCACCACCCTTTTACTGTTGCATTTCGTGAATTCGGACCAGGTCACGGTCTGAGTGGCACGGCTGTAGGCTCACAATTCTCCTCATGAGAACGATTGGTAGCTAGCCCACTAACAGGTGGCTGTTCACGTGTACGGACCAGCAGCCAACACATTCCTTAGGCCGTGGTTGCCCTGTCTTTGTTATGTGACCCCGGAAATGGCTATGCATCCCATGCGCTCGTCGCGACATGGGCGTCCAGCAGGCGGTGACCGCAAAGTGAAGGGTTCGAGGGAATGATAAACAGCAATATGCAACAAGTCCTAAGCGATGTCTGACAGAGTGAAGTGTTACAAGATTAACGGCTTCAGACAGAATGTTTGAATGAGATCTGATCCTAATCAGTTTCCACTGCGACGAATAATGCCAGGTCGTAAATCTAGTGATAGAGTGAAACACCTCGTCAATAAGGAAAGGAGTTAAATTTGTTACTGTCGATGATTCTCGAGGGATGATCACAAAATGATAGATCTAAATCAGCAAGTAGGGAACAAAATGAACACTTTCACATGTTTCCTGCAACGTGAAAATTTTAAAGAAACGTCTAGTTCTAAGTGCTATACTTCACCAATCAACTTACTATTGTGGCTGTTGATTAAACGTGCTTACCATCGAGTTTTATGTGTTCTGAAAGCTAATCGAATTCTAACACCCGGAAAATATAAAATGAATAGGATGCAGGTTAGTGGCATGTATGCGTTGTTGCAAGTGACTTGTGAACATTTGATATAACATAATAATAATCTTTGTGTCTAGGTGCAGTTTTATTGCTTCATGATTAAGGTATCACAGTTTAATTTTTCTCATTTCCCCATGTCCACTATTTATTTATTTTAAGCCCAAACAGGTACCCGTTTCTAAGAAATGAGTTCCTTATAAGCTGTTTCTTTCATTGGCGGACCACAAAGTCGAACGATTTTGCAGTTAACTGAATAGATCCATTTTGGATTAAACTTTCCTCTCCTGACCGGGAACAAGATTCATTGTTTCACTAACAAAGGTGTTCGAGAGATAGCGCTCCGTTTTAACGACAAATCTTGTCATTAAAGTTCGTCCGGATGGAGTGTCGGGGACTAACATGACATCGGTTATTCTCATCTATTAACTGACTGTATCAGATTGTAGAGCGTCGTTCCTTAACTGTATTCCTGTTGCACATGGACCAATGGTGCATGACTCATAGTGTTGTGACTACCGTTCGGTGGTGTCATTTGGTGCCACTGACTACGTTAAAAAGGCACGCCGTAATCTACGGTTGAGAAGACAGACGAAAGTCACATTCGATCCCAAAGCGACTAGTTTCTTATGTTCGGCTACCAAGCCAATCGGTTCACAGAAGTGACTGCAATCAATACAACTACAAATCGATTGTTTCTTCGCTGGTAACCACAAGATCATAGTCCAGAGATGCCATTGAGGTGGATAGTTGGCGTTGGTGCCATCGCACGGTGGATGGTAGCGGTCCAGTGGTTTAGAGCCTTTGCTTACCACCTCGGAGGTCTGAGGTTCGAACCCCTGCCATCACCGGTTACTTTGGTGGTAGACAGTAATCCACTGTCATCCGGATCGTCACCACACCTGACAAATTGGGACCTTACGTGGTTCTTCGCCACTCCAAATCTCAGGGTCCGGTTGCCGGTTATCTCCAATAATGCAGTGGACTATCGTAGCCATGGGGCATATACCCCTTCCACTGCACTCATGCGCAAGCATGTAATAAAAAGACGTTAATAAACCACGTAAGCATTGTTCATGTACTGAATATCACTGGAGCCTATGTTGGGACAGGAGATCGAATAAGGGTGCAGTTTTAGTGGAAAAATCGGGAACAAATGTGGAATAACACTGAATAGAACCCGGTAGAGAACGTAGTTCAACAAGCGATTTGAGAGAGGTTTCATCGGACAAAAATAACTCAAACAAGCAAACTCGGAAGTGGAGAAAAAACATTTATCAGCATTGATGCGTTCATTAAGATTCAGAAAATTTTCCAGCAGCGACAGCAAACTGGCATCATGCATTTCTCTGGTGGGAGCATAAACAATAATGGTGGTTTGTTCACGGGATTGCGTGTCAAGTGGAATTTGTAAAGATGAATTTTTCGTATCAACTCCACAAAAATACTTAGAACCTTGAAATTGATGGAGAACGTCCTCAAGCTCACGGGGGGCACAACTGGACTGCTTCAGAAACTTTTCTACAGGTCAATCAGGGTAAAAATGAATGAATATTATATGAATGCCTGGAGTTAATTTAAAACCACTCCTTTGTTCACACTGGAAGCTATTGCAGGTGGATAAAACAGTTTTTCGCCTAATAATCTATAATAACAATATATCACTATGTCTCGTTTGAAGTTACCCCTGGTAACGAAATATAGTGCAAATAAGTCTTATAATAATACTATAATGAAAAACATTTGGGCGAACGGCATTCGGCGTGTCCATTTTCCACCGCCTTCACGATTACTCATTAATTCGGCACTTTGTGTGGGAAATTACCCATAGAAGGCTTATGTCTTAAAGTACATACAGCGTTTTTTTCTTAGCCATGCAACATGTAATTCTATCTATTTCAGTAAACTTATATAACATTTGTCAAACACTTTACACTCTTCCATCCAGCTCGGTCTCACGATGAAACCGTCGCAAACTAAATGCTGTCTTTTCTTTGGACATAGTCTACTGGTAATCTTTGGAGTTTCTTTCGCATTGCGCTTATTGTAGACACAGACAAACCAACGGTCAGTGTCACTTAGATCGCGAATGGCTTGATCTCGCCCCACACAAACGCTCGCAACCCGATTACGATGGATAATCAGTCGCAGTGAATTTTGCTGCTGTTTCTAGCTGGTGCACTCACACAATCAGCTACATAAAGAGGCCTATCTAGTCCGTGGGCCTAGTGCTCGTCAGTTACTTAGGCAAATGTTACTGCTGACTGCAACTGAACATGTAGTTTGGGGTTTTTCGCGTGGGCAATATCTGACCTGTCTACAGCCTGGTAGTAGTGTCTTTTCTTGCGTCACATACGGGATGCAAGGCACAACTGATTTGCTTCAAGGTTATACTTGACCATTTAAAGCCTACTTCAAAGTGATTGGTTGAAATATGTACGTACGTCCTTCTCATATGATTAGGATGGAAACGACTGGAAAACGAACCGGGAAAAGGACTATAAAAGCAGGTCGTATCGCCTGACAATCACCACTGGTTCATTGTACACGCTGTGACTATGTTGCAAAGAAGGTATTGCCATTTCCGAAAGAAGTATACACGAAGTGCTGTTTATCAGAGATGTTGGCGTCAGCGGCAGCAAATCAAGAAGTTGCCTACAACTTGCCCAGTGATGCCTAATAGTGACAGCGAACCGGGTCAGTGCCTCACCAATGGTTCAATGTCGGTGATGTAGATTCATTGGCATCACCGGTGGACAGTCGCTTGCCGGAGGTTTGTCTGAACAATAAACGTGAGTCCTTATTTTCGGTAATATTCCAGGAATTTATAAGCAATCGAGGAAACACTCTTAAGACCATCGAGCAAGTTAGTGTGTACGAATAAACGTTTTACTATTTCAGCTTCCGCTTTTTCTATCACCAAAGAACTTTGCCAAATATCACAAACTCAAGAAACGATCAGCAATTCATTGATCGCTTTGCACGAAGATAACGTGCTAATTCGGGAGATTTTGGCAAACGCGGTCAGGGTCCACACTCAATCCACACCTACTTTTCTTGTCAGAACTCTCTTGAGGTTTCAAGAAGTAGACCGGGATATGTGTAATGTGGAGATTCGCAGGAAGCTGGTTACTACATCTTTCCATTCTAATTTATGCCCACAGGATCACCTTATCAGCACTACCCACAACATTAACGTGTATAAGTTTGTGCGCAAATTGATGTCTCGCATGGGGTTAAATCCCTTGAATTGGCCCGCGCTCATCACAATGCAAACAGGGGCCAAAAACGGGGTCTCCGAGAATAATAATCCCACTTGTTGGCGAACTAGCGCGGGAACCGAGTTCTCGTCGCGGTATCACTCCATCGGTTAACAATGGGAAAATAGATGCGTCGAGGGGGGAGGAGCGACCGCACTTTCCTGCAGCCGTGGTATTTGATTGGTTGATGGGATAGAAATTGCGTTGCATGAGAGCATAGGGACGACAAACCCACTGCACACCAATCGGTTCACAAAAATGGGGGCCAAAAGCTGGGACTGCCATTCTCATAGACCCCTCTTTTGCCCCCTGTCTGTATTGTGATCCCGTCTGTGCTAGCTAGGCTATAGAAGCAGGTTGCAAAAAAGAGGACCGAAACCGCAATCAACCAGTGGACGATGACCGCCATTGGGGTAACCTCTATGGCTAGGAAAAGATGGAGTGGAACCACGGCGATGACCGTTGTTGTGCTGGCTAGGTGCCCTTGTAGCTCCCGGCCCGTTCGTAACAGCGATTTTCGGTCGGCTTGTTTAGCAGCCATTTTACACGGATTGGATTGAAACGAAAAAAATCGACGACCAGAGTAATGTGCAATGCTAAGTTGGCGTTTTATTCAAGTATATTGGTTTAATTCATCGAAGTGCCCTGAAATACCTTGGTACCGATTGCTCTATTTTATTCCCTCGAAATGGGTAAAATTAGAACAAATAATCGGAAAATCACAAATTAGGAGATGGAAATGAGCATTGTAAAACCTAATCTGGGAAAAATGACAGAAACTAAGGAAGCAATTGACGTATTTCAAATGATTGACACGAACCACTCAGAAACCGGTCAGAAATCGCTCGAAAACCGATCGACGCAATGGTAAAAATCGCTCGAAAAAGGGCCAAAAGGCAATCAAGTTCAAGCGGTTTTTACTACTACACCCATCGGTTTTCGGTCGGTTTGTTTAATAGCCATTTTAACCAGGTGAACAATGAATTGATAAGAATGAAATTAAAGACCGGAGTAATGTGCAATGCTTGGTTGTTGTTTTACTTAAATGTGTTGGTTTAGTTCATCGGAATGTTCTGAAAACCTCGGTATAGATCGCTCTAGTTTATTCCCTCGAAATGGGTGAAATAAGGACAATTATTCGGAAAATCATAAATCACTAGATAGAAATGAGCGTCTTAATACGTGAAATAAATCAATGAAGCATATGACGTACTTCAGAAACCATCTAGAAAACCGGTCGCAAACCATTCAGAAACCGGCCGAAAACTGATCGGTTTCGGAGCGGTTTCTGGCCGGTTTTCAGCGGTTTTTGTGAATCGTTTGGAATACGCGATGTGCTCCGTTAATCCTTTTCAACAACCCAAATTACGTATTACGACGCTCATTTCTGTCTCCTAATTTATTTCCCGAATAATTGTCCTTATTTCACTCATTTCGAGGGAGCAAATTAGAGCGATCTATACCAAGGTTTTCAGAACATTTTCAATACATTTAAATAAAACGCCAACAAGCATTGCACATCAATTCGGTCTTCAATTTCCTTCGCATAACTTCATTGTTCGTCCTTTTAAAATGGCTACTAAACAAACAGACCGAAAACCGACCGGAAACCGACTGAAAATGGATCGGAAACTGACTGCAAACCGATTTTACGAACGGGCTGGGTGCTACAAGGGTACGTGTATTTCACATATGACTATTGTAGCGTATAACAGACGATGGGACTTCCCGCGAGACTAGCGTTATGAATGCATTTGGTAAAAAGTAAGTCAATTCGCAATAACACATCTACCGTGAAAACTAAATACCAACATCACACACGCGACCTCAACAGCAAACACAGCCACCACGACAACTAATACGCAAGACGGGCTACCGCCGGCCTCAGTGACCGTCAGATGGAGAAAGTTTCCAAATTTTGAAGTCATAAGCGGGCCCAAAGCCGGTTCCCAATTGTTACCGGATCCTGCGTTGTCCTGTTATCTATCTGTATAGTCTCGCCGAAATTAAGAGAAATAAGCCACCCCCAACTGCGGTACACCCTTTGCCCCATATTGGGACACTTCAGTTTTATTCTCTTTATACAAGGCTTTTATGGGCAGAGCCCATGGTGTGCCCAGAAGTGCTGTCGGCTAGTCTCCTTGGTTCCCAGAACTACATTTTCGAGGCGGGAGTAGGTGCATGCCTATCTACATATCAGACGAAGTTAGGTGAGTTGTGGCTCTGGCCAGTGGACTTTCAGATTCTTCCGTGCTAGGGCTACGGATTACCACTTTGATTCGACTGCCAGGCGACCTGAATGATGTGGTTGTCAAATGATGGACGGCAAAGAAGAGAACGAAAAGTGAGTTTGTTCCCTAAGGAACATGAACGCGTCTATTGCCTCAACTAGCTGCAAAGCATAAATGGAATCGGGTAGTAGAACTTGGACGGCAGCGGGCCAGGATCTTCCTGTTTCTTTCACCGTGAGCTCCTTGGATCACTCAGCGCTGCGACAAATGGAAGGAACAAAACTTCCTAGATTAATTTTGAAAGATGAATGGAGGAGGAGACTGCAGAAGACGTCCGAGGGCGGCTAGTGAGCATATCTCCTATTCCGTCTGGCAGCGATATACCAACATTATCCCCTCTATCGGACGAACAGAGAAGACGCAAGTCGGGTTACAGATGCGAGGTTTATTCTATATATCGTGGCACCAAAACAGTACCGATACGAGAGATACACCGAACGGAAAACGGAACTCGACTGCTGTACAGAAAGCGAATCACGAGCGCGTACAATCTGTGAAAGACCGAAAGTGAAAGTGATTTAAAACGAGGTCGACGGAAACCTCGTAAAAGTTATTCCAGTAAAACGTACGCAACCGGAGAACACTAAGAGGTTGCTGTCAAACGTAAGAAAAGATCGTAGAGAAAACAGATCCACAATGATGTCCAGAAACAGCCATTTTCTCAGAACGATCGAGGTCACTACAAGACCTTCCACCTCTGTGACCCCAGCTGAGGAGCCTCACAGGATCACTGTCCCTTGGTGGGTTCCAGCTAGCGTTCCATCTAGCGCAAGGACAGAATTTATGAGGGTGGGAATCTAGGGGTGATGAAAGATGTGAGATGGCTCTTGTAGAAGGATAGTAGGCCACTAGAAATGGAAGACCAAGTAACGAAGTTTGGAGGCGGAGAGGTGAAACGGGAGGAAAAGGGACTGTGGATAAGAGATGACAAAGGAATTACAACAGCACGAATGGTAATATAGACAGGATAAGTGAAAAAGGAGGGCCACCACGCCTGGACACAGTGCTCTAGGTGCTGCTGAACGAATGTCTCGTAATAAGCGACTAGAACCCAGGGTTTTCTAGGAGCAACGGTTTTTCTAAGCTGGAAAGGTTCCCCAGAGGGGTTTTGAGTGGTTGCGCAGCATTACGCTCCAGATCGGAAGTTGTCCGAAAAGATTACCCCAAGGACCCTTGTCAAGCATACAACAGAGAACCTCCCGTGTGCTTAAGCGAATAAATAAAACAATAACGCATCATTCAGTGTTTAACTTCTTGTGTGAGGGAAAGCAGTTGTGTCCTGTCCTAGAAGAGAAGGAGGAATGAGAGTAGGGGTGATACCTGTTGCACAAATGGAGGTGTCCTTTCGGGTAGAAGTTCTGAAAAACCTCGTCCCAGCAGTCGCCCAAAAGCCGTTCAAATAAGGAAACTCTAACTGCCCCCATCACAGTGGTTTGGAGTTCGTTCCGGTAGTTCTTTCCACGGCGAGAGAACAAGTGAGCCTGAAGGCATCTTATGGCCCCAGGTTCCATCAGCTTATGTTCGTGCTCCCTGAGGGCTGGACTGTTACTCAAGATTAATGGTTCTGGTGTCTAGAAGTAGTGCGCCAGTACCAGGCTTGATGCAAAATTTTCCCAGGTCTTATTTTTATCCTGTCTTCCGAGCACTTCCGGTGAGCTGGAAAATAGTCCACTAGATAATGGACAACTGGGGAAGCGGAAATGTGCCTGGGATATTAACAGTGGCAGCGTCTTGATTCTGGTGTCGCCGGCAAGCTGAAAGGTAGATCGCTAGACAATGTGAGAGGGTTCGATTTTGCAACATTCCGTCAAGCTTGTGTGGCGAAGGCGATTTCTCCTTAGAAATTCCGCCGTAAGTCTCGTGACGAGTTTTAGGCCGCATAAATTCCCGCTGCCTCGCACGGTTTCCGACAGCCCGCCAAGCTGAGGGGGTTTCTGTCGGATCTTCTCTGGAGCTACGACTGCTTAGCGAGAGGGGGTCAAGTGATTTGAGTCGTTTTCTACGTGTCCCATTTCAAGGCCCAGCAACAGTTCCAGTGAACCTTTTGAGCGGCTTCCAGCAGCTCCTCATCCCTAACCAGCTCCCAGGCCTGAAAGCGGTATTCCATGTGTAGGCGTACAAATGTTATATAAAGTGGAAGAACTGTTTTAGCTTCCTGAAACTGGCCGTCCGAAGCAGGAGAAATACGGACCTATTCCCTTTGTCAGTTGCAGAAGGGCTTTTCGCATGGGCGTGAGAGTTTCGAGCACCTTGACCCCAGTATCTTTTATGATCTCAACCGTCTTGATTGCCCCGGGTGGCTCACCATCGAAAGGCCGAGTTTATTCCTCTCCTTAGCCTTGAAACAGTTGTTTGCATTTAGCCCGGTTTAGAAAGGGCTCCCATCTCTCTGCTCGACCGTATTCTGCTCAGGTGTTCCTGCACTCAGTTGAAAGATGGTTCCTCCACAATCTTAAAATCGTCCGCGAATAGGAAGCCAGGCCCCTCAAGGTGTCCACCAGACCGTCTTTAGTGATCAGGAAAAACGAGGGCCCTAGCACCAAACTCGCCGGCACCCCACCGCACGCCCCGGCTGTTCTGGATGTTGCACCCTCAGCCTCATCCTGAAACTCTGAACCCGTGGGATATGCTATGTTCAGCGCCCCATGCAAAAACCTAAGCCCTGCTGTTCGCGCATCAGCTGCCCACGTTTCGCTGAGTCAAAGGCCTTCTAGAAATTCATGTAACACCAACTCCTTCACCTATGTACAGTCTACCAGTCACCTTGTTCAGAAGCGATAAGAGGTCTGTTAGACGTGACTTCCCCTTTGCAAATCCACGCTACTCTGCGGTGTGCAACATGCCTCGTGGCACTAACTCCGGCGACCCCCTTAGCAACTTAAGTACCTCCCAGAGTAGGCTGTTCTGCTCGTATTTGGAGGCAGTTTATTTGCCTCCTTTGTGAATGGGCACCCCATAAGCTATCACCCAGTCAGAATGCGCCTTGCTCGAGGCTAGTGACCTAATGAGAACATGCCCCAGCTCAGCTGATATTGAAAGAGCGAAGGGAGGTAAGATGGCCGTGTGAATTCTATCTGGTCAGAAAGCCCTATTTCGCTTCGACCTACTTATGACAAATTTTACTTCCGTGGGTTCTATGGAGATTTCTTTTTAGGGGGAGTGCGATGGTATTCAGTTGGAGGCGGAGGGATTCTGTCTTCCGCGGTAAGCACTGGCAGGAAGAACTGCCTGAGTACTTCGGATTTTTCTCTTGCTCTGCCCGCGCCTGTCCCCCTCGTCGACGACCTTTCCCACCGAAACTCGGGACTGGGCCTTGGACTGTGCGTAGTTCTGGCAGGCCTTATGGCATTGTTACACATTGCACGCTGACCTTGCTTTGTACTATCGCCCAGAAGACATATTCACACTCAGGGCACGCCCGGGGACCATCAGGTATATTGGAAGGTAGCCCACGAAGCTGCGGAAGCACCCACTGCCAATTGCTTTCTGGATTGCTCTTTTCAGCCCTGCTGACGAACCAAGGTTTTCAGCCTCCTTTTCCTAACCCCCTCACCAGAGCAAACACGCGTCGAAGGAAAGCTTTTCGAACCACAAAACCCGTAGCTGGAGAAATTTGAGAAGACAAGTCCACTGAGAAACGGAAGCTTTATGATGCTTGATGTGGTATCTGAGTATTGGACAGTAAGAAATCAAGACTCCACAAGCCATACTTGGCAGTGCTCTTTCCAAGGATGGCCACAAGATTGAGGAGGAACCAATATTACAGAAAGACCAAGAACCAAAGAGTCCGAACTGTTTGTAAACATTCGGCAAGTTTGAGGCAGATAAACAAAGACTGAGAGCGAAGAACAGGTAGCCAATCCCGATGGAAGCAACTGAGTTCAGTAAGCCTTTTCTATATGCAATCCGGTACGAATCTTCAGCTGCCGTCACACTGCCCCAGGTATGTCCTTCGACTTCCCTTCCGTCTTTGATGTTTACCTCCTGGCTCACTTGTGAGATTCAGCTGGCTGTCAACAAAAGTGTTCTTCCAAAACGGCAATTACCGGCACACACTTGGGCAACGGCTGTTTGAATAAAGCCCAAGTGCGTCATCAGTTTTTCAGTTTTCTCACCAAACAGAGGCGCTCAGTCAAAGCATCATAATATCTCAACAACAAACTGTTACAAAGTTCGAATGGCACAACAACACCAAAGTGAAGTATGACCATGAAAAACTGATAAGCAAATAATTGATCTGCTGAGCAACACAGGAGATTCACGGTAGAGTCACTGTATGTTAGCGATGTCTACACGCTCCGTGTTGTAGTGGGATTGTTTCTTGTGGTCGACGCCTCGGCATACCATCTCGAGTAAAGCATCTGGGACTACTGTGCACCAGCCGCCAGCCGAATAGAAGGAGTAACGAGGGAGCAAACCATGAGAAAGTATCCACGTCATCTAGCACACACATTCAGTGGATTTAAAACTGCTTGGATTGACTTGTCGATCGTCGGAATTCCCTCGTTTTCTGGAGCTGGGCACTTCTGATAGACGAAAAATGGTCAAAGAGGAATGTTTCTTCTTCGCCTCTGAAGGCCTGGAGCCTTGCCACTAAAATTGATGAACAAGCTAGGGGTTGGCTTCACGGATGCGGGAGAAATCACTGCCCAATTTTGCACACAATTCAGGTACCGGAACCCAGAACTCCATCTGTGCCTTTACATGCAGACCAGACAAATCCACAAGGGTGGGATTCATCTCGGTAGGGGTGATCAAGGAACTGTTGAGGCCGTTGGGTTTTTGTTGCAGGATCTGATAAAACCTTAGTGACTCGTGAATTTAGACAACGAAATGACGCAGAGAGAGAACCCATGTCACTAATGATCAACACCTTCTGAGGCACGCGGACAACTCAGCTGAACAAAACCGAGTTAAGTCTATCGAAACCGGTGTGCACGGAAATGGTGGATGTGCCACGGGGTTTCTCCATCAGTAGCTTGCTAGTGAGACCAGAGGAATCCATTGGGGCCTTAGAAAATCAGGGGCCACATGTTCGGGGTATACCGTTCCAGGAAGCGACGAGCGCACACGTTGACCTGGTGATAAGATATGACGTACCCAAGCTCACCGGGTTCTAGGCCAAAGGCTCGGAAGACGCAAAGGGTCATAGAGTACTTGCACCACGTTTAGATGGATATTATGAGGACCATTTACTGAAGATAGATAAAAAGCCTACGCACACCTTCCAGGTTTGGCTGGAATTGACAATGGAGTTGCATTCTATAGGCTTTACAGTTAGGAATTTTCGGACAAATCTAAGGAACGTGAGGAACCTTCACCGAGGGACAATACAGTTTTGTCAATAGAAATGCTGGATGGAAGCGAATGGAAGTGGGAGAAACCAGGTTGTTTTTCGCCAAAGCCAGTTTCGCTACTCCAAGAATTGTATCTATCCGAAGGCTGAAAGTAAATGCTACAGTTCTATCCGTGAGAGCTGTTACCATGTTGAAGCAGTGCTTCGTGGGAGTGATTTGGGAGGTAACATTTTGGACCAATTTCTTTATCGTATTTCACCAGATCCACAACACTAGGCCCCGGTTTGAATGTTTCCTGGCAGACCGACTGACCGTTCTCATTGGCTGACCAGTGCGGATCGGTGGCACTATGTGCAGTCGTCTACCGATCCCGCTGATTCTTGTAAACGAGACCTTGTGGATTAGGATACGTCGTCCAATGGGTTGAATGGACTGGAGTTCCTGATCCTGCCAGCAAAGTATTAACCTCCTTTTTTTCTTCCCTAACTGTGCAACGTGGACCTAGGCACCAAATGAATGGTACCAACCACCAAAGCCATCAACAGAGGATATTTGCTGACCAAATTGTGCTCCTTCTGTATGTAGGCCAAGGTGATCAGGACAGTGGTACAGTAGGCGAGATGCAGACGTTGATACTGGCAGGTATCAGACCGGCAAGAAACTCGAATTTTGGCCTAATACTCCCTATAAAACTCAAAGAGGCAAATACTGGGTCATGACACAAACGTGAGAATTTGACCCGGAACGCCAAACAGGGAGAGAACAAGACTCGAAAAACTGGAAAGCTTGATGTGTTCGCTGGTCATGGAGGGGACATAGCCCCAGCTTGTCGGATGAATTATTAGGAATAGATGAGAGATTAAATAAATCGCGCCCCAGTATTGACGCCAAACCGCCACTGCTATTAATAATGATAAAAATAATTTATTTCGGATTACCCCGAAGCATACTGCAATGCAAGACCAAACATCATAGTTGAAAGCTGAATGAAAGTTGCAGAAGGGTTGTACAATTATGTGAATGCGATTGAATATAAGAGAAAGCTTTCGAGTCCACTGTTGCGGTACCGCCCGGTGAATTTAAACTGAAGTTCAAGTGGTCGATCCGGCTGGAGGTAGGTGTAGTTATTCTGCCAGAGTGTGGAGTGGGTGGGGAATGGTAAAGAATCACACAAATCTTATGGAAGGAAGACTGTCCTGTCGGAGAACGGAACTGGGTTGACGGATGCATGGATATCGCAAAAAGGAACATTCCCGAGGGAGACGTAACCAAGCAATAGGGCTTTGCAATGTATGAAAGTTATTACGACGTAGAATTAAACGATAACAATGGTGGCACAACACGTAAAGAACAAGAAAACCGGTCGAGGATTACAATTGTGAAGTTCAGTGACCGTAAAACGGTTGAGCCAGTTGTAAAACAAAACGGACAACACACTGGACTGTGGGTACCAAATTGACGGTGAAAGAAGTGACCGGATAAAACATATAGACTTTGAGCGGATTGTTTTGCTCTCAGAAGAAAGGAATGTAATGTATCAGCATGAAACTGGTAATTGGCAAAAAATGTTGATGTGTAGAGCGTAGCTACGATGGTAGTAGAAACGTGGCCTGCAAGAGGGATGACCAATTAAATGAGAAGTAAGTATTTACATACTGATATTTCTCAGCAAAGACGTCGCTTGTTGAAAAGAGTTTATCAAGTGTCGGAAGTGTCTTAGACGATCTACCGGAGCAGAGCATGAGAAGGGAAGTAAACGTAACAACCGATGAATAGGTTTGCAAAGTTCGGCAGCCGGATATGGGCGGAGTGTAGGATAAACCAAATGGACTACATATATGGCAGGTGGTTGCTGAAGTGATGGCGAAAGAAGTGACCGGATAAGAAATATAGACTTTGAGCGGACTGTTTTGCTTTCATAAAGAGGAATGTAATGCATCAGCATGAAACTAGGAATTAGCGAAAAATCGATGTGTGCTGCTCAACTACAACAATAGGATGGACACAGCTGGCAAAACGATGAAGTGACGGGTAGAAGACCATCAGTTTATATTCGATACAGGAGGTAGACCACTTTGTGGCAACAGAACAGAACTCTGCGGCACAAGAGGTTATCAGATGTGCATATGTGGGACACGATACCTTGCAAGATGAGGACATTGCAATGCAACAGTCCTAAGTGGGCAAACAGCGGAGCTGGCAGAGAAAGCAAACACAGAGCCATCGATTATTGGGAATCTCTGGAGATATATTTCACAGTGTCATATACTGTCTGGAGATTGTGGTACGGAAGTGAATGGCAGCAATAAATGCGCTAGTTTTCGAGCATATCGGTGAAAGTAGCAAAAGGGGGTGAGCTTTATCTTAGAGAGTGGTTAAGTTTGCAAACAAGACTGGTGAATAGTTTAGCATGAAACCGCGGGAAGTGGACCGGGATTAATGAGCCAGAAGCGTTGATGGGTTTTTGAGTATGCGATAATTATGCACTATAGAAAGCGAATTCCGCCAGACGAATACGCGGTAGTTTTTGAAGGCAAATTTGAAAGCGAGCTCGATGGAGAGTCCATGTTAGCTGGAGGAGACAGCAGCAAATTTGCAGCATATTAGTACAGGAAAGGTGTTCTTTTTTTCAATCCGCAACCGGCGCTGGTTGGTGAAGCTGACTGTGCACTGAACTTCTAACCTGAAAACCACTTCTGGTGGAGGTGCGATCCACCTAGTTGCGCCCGCACATCGTTGCAGACGTCCTGCACGCCCGATGTGCACCGGTCAAAGCGGGGGATCTGTCCGCACCCAGCACTGGCGGGATTTGCACAGGTGACGTTGGTCGAGATCGTACAGACGTAGAGATAGAGTAGTCTAGGAGATTGCAAGAGATCCTGGAGAGCAGGGTCAATGAGTTAGCGGCGGAATGATGGGCGGGTATCAGATTTTCAGCCGGATGTGTGGGCCAGATATTACGATGGTGTTATCTCCGGATCATTCCATGACATCAAAAAGGGGATGCGCGCCGGCTGGTGTCTGGAAGCATAAGAATGGAGAGACGCAGTCTGGGATGCTCCCGGCTGCGGATCAACGGTCACTAGCGAAAAGAGAAATCTAGTAATGTAGACACAGACTACTTTGGGAAGAATAAGGACTATGAGCCATTGGGAGTGAATGAGAATACAAAAATAATGACCAAAACTGGGAATAAGAATTATGCTTTAGAGGTAAGTGGTGGTCGCGGGAATTGGATTAAGTGTTGCGATGCTAGGGCAAAATAAAGAGGGGGGGAATGGGGTCAGCTTGGACGGAGTAAAGCGAATTAAGCATGACGGAGATAATAGATAGGAGACGTTGGAGCGCGTGGATTGGGGAGAATCTAATAAGAGCAGTGTCAGTGATGTAAGTCATTCTAAGGGATATTAATGTGCTGGTGATGGAGAAGGCATATGGGGTAGGTGATGTCGACGTTGCAAAGGATGTTACCCGGGTCATGCTTTCTTCCTCTGGTCAAAAATCTAGGCTACCCTCATAAGCTTGTTCCAACGGGGTGCACGTATGGGCTAATTGTAGTACTTTGGCGACATCTAAATATTTTGTAAGGACAATTTTGAAATGGTCTAGTGTCTGGCAGGCCCGAAAGTCTTCAGGCAGTCTGTTCCAAATGCGTGAATGGACGGTGATGAAGAACCTTTCTTTTAGTTTTGTCCTGGAGTATGGGACTTTAGTAGTATGATTTCGGTTACGAAAAGGGTAGGGTGCGTCTTGAGCGAAGCATAGATCAGTGATGGACGTATGCGCTTAGAATGTAGGATATTGAATAGAAGATAAAGATTGAGTTTCATACGTCAAAGCCATAAGGGTTCAAGCCTTAGTAGCCCACATCTTTCTTTATAATTCAAGGGGGATGATGAGCCGAGCAAGTGCTTGGTGAAGGATCGCTGAACTCTTTCGATGGCAAGTCTGTCAGACTTGCGCATGGGAGTGTGTGCCAGAGGGCAGTACTCGAGCTGCGGTCTGGTTTGGGATTTAAAGATCAGAAGCTGGCTGTCGCGCATTCTGAAAGTTCTGCAGATGAGGGCTATCGTTCTCTTAGTCTTAGCCACCTGGTAAATGGCTTGTTCTTGTAAGGTGAACGTGCAAGAATATTGTAGACCGAGATCTCGTACTAGCGGAGTAGCAGGAATGGACGAGCCGCTTAAGGCGAGGGATTCAGGAGGAGTTTGACTTTTATACGTGGGAACGGCAATCTTAGCAGCGGAGAAACTCATTTTCCAAGTGTTGCACCATATGTCAAGAGCGTTCAGGTCGCCAGCTATCTTGGTGAGGGCAAAGGTCAAGGTATGGGGTTCAAAGGAATATACAATCTTGATATCATCGGCGAATAGAAACGCGGTGCCATGGCGTATTACTTTGAATACGTCGTTTATGTAGAGAAGAAATAAAAGTGGGCCTAACGCACTGCCCTGTATAACACCACCCGTGACTGGCTGGGGTGATGAGAGGTAACCCTCAATGTTTACTGCTTGCTGTCCCATACCAAGACAGGATGAAAACCAAGAAGAGAGTAGGTCTGTTGTGCCGTAGGACTTAACATTGCTTAGCAGCTAGGCGTGAGGCACGCGATCAAGTTTTTTCGTCATATCAAGGAAGATAACGATAAGTGCCTTTCCAGAGTCAGCTGACTTTGTGATTAGATTAAGGAAATCAAGTTGACAGGTCAGACGCGACCTAGACTTTAAGAAGCCGTGTTGGTTCTTACTTATTAACCCACGGGTGAAGATAAAATTGGAAATCTCATCTTTAACTACTCGTTCCATTATCCTAGATATAATGGGAGTGTGGTTTATGGGGCGGTAATTAGCAGGGTCATGTAAAGCACCCTTCTTATGAAGGGGAATGATAACGGAAGTTTTCCACTGGGATGGGAAAATGCTTTGTGACATGGAGAGGTTAAATAAGTTCATCAAAAGCATCATAATGTCCGGGCCGCCAAGACGAAGCAGAGCTGGAGGGATACCACTATGTCCAGGGCGGGCCAGAGGCCGGGTGGTATTTAACAGCTTTCTGACTTTGTTGGCTAAGATTACTACGGTTGACAAGGTGTCGGCGGTCAAGGAGGTGAGATCCTGGGTTGGGATATTGTGGTCTGTTATGAAGGTAGAAGCGAAGAAATTATTGAATGCCTCAACGATTAACTGAGGCGAGCTGATATAAATGTTCTCTGATAGAAGCAAACGTGGTATTTTGGTTTTACAGCGGGAATTTCGAGTTCCCCCGCTACGATTTTAGCAGCATGCGGGATTTCAGCTACTCGACAGAAAGCATCGGTGATTGCGTTTACGTTGCCCATGTTGTAGCCCGGCGGACAGTAAACACAACCAATGACGAGCTGCCTCTGAAGCAGAGGTATAGAGATTCAAACAGAGTCTTGGACCTTATCAAAGACAGGAAGTTGGAGTAAGTGTTCCAAGACTGTTCTTACTATAAACAAGACATCCACCACCACGCCTCTCAGATCTGTTCGTGGCAAATATATTATAACCGGGTATGGAGAGGTGTCGGAGGGGAGTTTCATCGGTAAGCCAGGTTTCAGTTACAAAGATTACATCCGGGTGAGATTGCAGTGCGAAGGAGCGAACGGGTGTAAGTTTACTCACAAGGGAGCGAGCATTGAAGAGTGCAACTGTGAAACCATCATTATCGTGGCGATGACGTACATGGAGTGTATGACCCCTTAAGGTGGCTGCCAGATTTGGAGAAATTGTAGCCGCTGGCGGACTGTGGGATGGTGTGGGGAGAGATATGGCATAAGAGGAGGCGGGACGTTCAGAGGAAACGGAAAGACCGGAAAATTTAGACGGGGTGGCATTAAGTCCGAAAGCTCGCGACCATTTGGAATTGGGGAGCAGGATGCATGTGGTTGGGTAGGCCGTAAGTAGTCAACCGGAACCGTATTTGGATAAGGTACTGGCATAACGGTCTGAACAGTCTTGCCGAGACTTCCTTTTTCGTCGTTGGAAGAAGTGTTTTCATGGTTCACTCTACCTGGAGGCAAAAGACTGATTGGGTTCGGAGAGCGAGGTCCGGGTCCCCGAGTTGAGACGGCCGATTTTGCCGATAAAGCTACTCTATTTATTTTCGAATTCGTTACGGGTACCGGTGCAAATACATCTAGTATCGCGTATTTCTTAGGTACGCAAGGAATGGCTAGTTCTGACGTCAACAGTTGAGGGATTACTGATTTTACTTCAGGTATTGGGCTGTTTTCCCGATCCGGTTTTGGATTTTGGACTCCTGCAAGGGTCGGCGCTCGTTTTTTGAACCATATTCCGTGGGAGTAGTTTGAGGTTGGACCAGACACTTCTTGAGCTAGTCGAAGGAATCATGTTAATCGGGGTTTTGCGTGGTAATTTGTTACTAGTCTTGGAGTCAGGGGGACTTTTATCAGTTTTGTGGACGTCAGGAGGCACACTAATGTGGACCGTTTCATTGAGACCGTTCTGCAAGTTTTGACGTTTGCGACGCGGCTCCGATGGAGTGGAGACTGATGAACTATCTAGGTCGACAACTATTTTGCGACTTACCACAGAAGAGGTTTTCGCATGGTGGCCGACGCTTGGTAAATCGACCACCTGAGAGGGACTACTGGCTAAGTGTTTACCAGGGTTGTGGTTCTTCGCATGGCTTTTGTGAACCTCCCTTTGTAGAGGGGTTTTATCGGGAAGTATTTTTGCCCGCTTGAAACCTGTATTGGCATTGACAAAAGACTGTCAGCTAATAAATTCCTTGGCAGCAACTTCAGTATTAAACTGAAACAGGAGTGGGCACGTATTTTGCGGTGAAGTTTTGCGGAGTCTGACAAAGTGGCAAGGTTGCGAATCCAGGTTGCAAGCCTTCAATATTAAGTTCTTAGCAGTTGAGAGATGTAACTTATCTGGAATGTTAAATACTGTTGCATTGTTGGCTTTCTTGATGCGTCTAAATATTTCAGAGGCGACGGTATCGATGAACTTCGTGGCTGAGATTAGGTTTGCCTGAGTGTGTTGTAGAGGTGGCTCTAACAAGAACGCTAATGGACCTGGCTGACCGATGGTTTGGCCAAAAGCGTCAAGCCGAGAGGAAAAATCATTCATGGTTTTGCTTATTTCAGCAGTTGCTTTAGTAGCGTCCCCAAGTATATCAACGAGGGATACTGAACAACTTTTGAGCGTGCTTTGGAGGTGAGGGGTCTTACAACGGCGAGTGCTAGCTGTGATTTTGGGCCCGTGGGCAGCAATGGAACGCATAGCTAAGCTGTTGCAGTGATTGGTAGTTATTTCGACGCAATATCGCAGGAAGTAAAGTAGTGAAAGCTGACAAGTAATGGGCAATTTAACGGATTATGGTAAATTGCGGGGTATCAAAAAGGTGGGAGAAAAAGTGACAAATTAAATCTGAGAGGAAGGATAAAAAGAGAATATTTAGGGGGGGGTTTAAACAATGGATTAAGTTAGTTAAAATCACGAATCTCTAAAGAGTTATATTTTACTGATTCGCGATAATAACTGACGCCCACAGGTTGGTGTGACGCAGTTATCGCTACCATCGGATCAGTAAATCAGTTAGAATAGCAATAAATACTAGTAACAGCAAAATTATCGATCTTGACGCTAATAAGCAAAACACTGAGACAACCTGATTTTGCCTCACCATGACCTTGACGGTCGGTGGTTTACCCGGCAAACACCAAGTATCTGCCGCGTTGATCCGACGCTGTCATGCTACAGAAGGACACTCTGGGGAAACCCACCTGTCGAACGGTATCCGCTCACGGTTTCGGATGATAACCTAAAGAGCTTCAGTGAGGAGGATCTTCTCCAACTGCTTCTGGTGCCGACGCCTAAAAGCGACGGTGATAAGGCAGCTAAGATCACCGCTACCAATGACTATGGTTGCAGGAGAATGGCTGTCGTTCTCGGAGACGGGAATTGGCAATTTGGGTTTCCTTGTAGTAGCCAGGCTTGAGGCTAATGAGGAGCGACACGGTTGCCCAAGTGACCTGCATGCAGACAATGGCGGTTCCTCTACTAGTAGTGCACACGATGAAAGTCGGGTCCTTTCTGACGGAGTTTTAGTGTTTTGTTGTTAGAAGAGGTATGCCAAACGGCGATTATTCGGTAAACGGATCAAACTGAGTCGGAGCCCAAAGAAAGGCTTCGGAGTTGACGGTGGCACCTGAACAAGTCGCGGATTTAGGATGGGACTGGCACTGAAGGAGTTCCCCGGCACTTCAACCCTCCGCACGCTAGTCACCTTGGGAATGGTTTGGAAAGGCTACCAAGATCCGTAAAGAGAGCGACAAAGGCACCAACAAAGTAGAAGCCTTTTGATGACAAAACGCTGAATGTGTTCATTGGTGAGGCAGAGAGAATTTTAAACAAGTGGCTCTTAGTATAGTACTTCCAACAAAGCGGAATAGATCGCTTTCGCTCCAAAAGAACTGATAGTGAGGAGACCCAACGGAATCATCGGACTGCCAATTACACCAAGGCGCACATACCTTCTCTGCTGAAGAGGAACAAGTTAACTTGGGAAAGCTTCCTGAGGAGGTGGATGAGGGATTATCTAGCAAAACCATGGTCTAGAGAGAGGGTGACCACCAAAGGGGGATTTTTCAGGATGGGCGACCTTGAGCTCTTGGCCGAAGAGCCAACTCAAAGCTAGAGACGGCAGCTTGGAATCGTCAAGAAATTCCGGGCCGACTCCGACGGACTTGTGAGCACCATGCTGGCGAAAAAAAGAACGGATTTTATGTTTGTGAAGGCGGAAGTTTATGTCTGCCGGAAGGGAACAGCGGTAAGGTAACACTGACGCAGGCACAGGTTGAGGTATGGTGCCTCTGGTCTATTGACAAAAAAGGAGGGTGCATTTATCTCGAGTATCTCCCTCAAGGACCCAACTTCTATCCTCAAACTTAAGGTACACTGATATCTAACTTTCAACAAAATTCGCTTGGGTATCAACGGAGGGATTTGCGGAAACTTTAGATGAGCCCGTGTTTTAGAATCGACACGTGAAAGTGCTCGCGCACAGGAACACCCAATTATTGGCTATAAGTGGGAAGACTTTTGCCTCCGAAGTCTTCCCTGCGGCATTAGTTTCCAATCCGTGTCCCCGTCGCCACCTCTCATCAAGTACCCATTGCTGAACTTCATAAGCTTCAAAACCCTTGTAATCACTTCCATTTCTGGCTGGAAATTATACTTTAACTTTGGCTTTTTTACTCCCGTGATGAATCGCCTTATTCGGTCTACCATTTGAAACAGTCTACTTGTCCCGCCTTTGGGACTAAACGTGCTGCTGTATATCGGTGGGAAAGCCCACATGATTGCCGAGCGAAACTTTGGAGAGGGACGTTTAGAGTGGATTCGAGAGAAACAAGGCTTTTGATAGACCAGGAACGAGAGTAGATGTAGGCTACTCGGAAGGACTACAGGCACTGACTGCAGGGCTAGGTAGGTGGGGCAAGAACCATGACCACCGCCTAAACCTCAGACGTCGGAATCCAAGGGGGAATTTGGTGGGCGGTGTATCAAGCGGGGTCATGAGCACACAGAAAATCCTTGCCGAACATTTACCATGTATGCAAACTCCTCGATAACGCGAGTTCCCCACCGAATTTCGCAGGTTGGAAGGCACACATTATTCATCACTTTCAGAACACGCTTGTTCGAATTGCATTTTTTCTTTGACTGCCACTTAGTTTGACTTGATCTCGGAGTCCGCTAGTGGTAATCGCTCTTGATACCGAACATTGTTAAGCTTCGATTCCCGCCTAGTAACCATTTTGGGCTCATTAATCAGTTTGTGTCTTGCAAAGTTTAAAATTTGCTAATTTATTACCGTAGAATATTCGGACCAATCTTGTTTCGCTTCTGGATCAGTTCATTTGGCTTTGCGACAGCCTAACGCGAAATAATGGCCTACATCATCCAGAGTCTCACCGTGGGCAAAGTGCGTCTTTAATACGTGTTAGAGTAATACTCATCCAAGTGGATGAATTCCAAGGCGGAACAAAACTGGCCAAAATGTCTTGCTATGCTAGGTTAGCAAAGTGACTGGGCGAACATGAGACCTATCGAACAATCTCAGGCCTTGTTGCACTATATCCACCTACGCATTTCGTTTCTTGTATAAATCCCATTGGTGCTCCTGAATTCACGGATATGGCCGGCACACATCTGTGAGTATTCCCGGATATAGTTGTCTCCCTGCACAGAGCTACCCACCAATAAGACGACGCCAACGACAAAATCCAGGAGATTGGCATAAAAGGCGACAAAATATATCCTAATATTTTGTCTTTTTAGCACATCTGCGTTGTCACACGCATCCCATGTCTCCGGGTGGCAATGCTGCTACTGGATGACTGGTGTGGTTGACCTAATTCCACCGCGGCTTGTCACATGCAGTCCATGTTTCGATAGGGGCGTGGGAGCTGTGGTCACTCAGTAGAAACAGCTCTGCCTACCCTGATGGCCAGATATCTGACTGTAATAAAACTACAAAAACGAAACACATCCGAACAGTAGGATAACCAATGGCGAACCACCTGGCCGACGCTGGGAGATGTACGTCGCAATATTTCCCTATCTGAAGCGGACCCCAGTGTTGCCCACCTTGAGTAAGGAATGTAGACCGTTTGAGTTAGTTCCCCTGACGAAAATTCAGCTCCATCCTGTGCCTCAGTCACTGCTTCCAAACCAACCCTCATACTGGTGTTGTCCTGCTTCTCAGCATGCCGTCGATGATAAAAGTATCATGTTTAGCATGCGATCAACAAGTCCTGAGTGTACCTTGCCCACATGCAAGTATAAAAATAATAAACCAGCACCATCGAGTCGGCCCACAGTCGACGGCGGACCTGCTTCTCCGTGTGAGTCCGGTTTTCTCTGATGCGTCAAGGCCGGCACGGTTGCCACTTTCTTCTAAAGTTTTCCTCCAATGCTGCTCAAGGTTTATCAAGTGTTGGAAAACCAATAAACCAGATGAGAAAGTAAAATCAGTGTTATGCCACCATGGTACCAGCCTTATTCAAGCGTAAGCTATTCCCCCAAACCCATCTTACCGCTTCACACCAGGCCTCAACTCTCCACAGGCAAACCGTATTGAGGGTTATTGTTTCCATCTCTTAGTAACCACAATGCCTTGGATTGTTTTAGTCCCCGAGCACTGCTAAGCTAAATTACCTCCGGTTAGAGCAGCTTCCAAATGGGCGCCGCCTCATCTGTTCTATTACGTTGTTTACACAGCTCTCACTCTTTACCACAGTAACTCAATCTTTTGCCTCCAACCTATCTCCCACGGTAACCAACCCTGCCATGTGTAAGACGATTTGCCAGGCCGTATATCGCACTCTTCCCCTAAAGACCACATGTAGATTATAAACATACCTGGAAGCACACAAAGAGCTTCCTAGGTGTCCGCGACTTTGCCAGCTCGCGGCAGTACAGCCTAGTCTCCGTCAATAGTTTCCCCTTCAAGCTTTGGTTAGTTAAATATGAAAACCAAAGTCCCGGTCGGCATATGAAAAATGTACCACTTACAGCTTAAGTGAATCTTTATCCTCACAGCAGTTATATAAACCCAAGCAGTCCATTATAAGTTTTCATCATTTATTGACATAACCTACTCCTAGAAACAACCCCAGACCATAACACGCTTTCAGCAATGCGTGGCCAAATTTGCAGGAACCCAAAAACCAAAACTCGATCGATCCATAACTTTTACGATACTGGATTAACAAGTGGACATCATCGTAAGATGTGTACAGACCTCAAATGTGCAATCATACAGACTCAAAAACGAGAACCAAACTCCCAGCGCGAGACAGACAAACGCGTGAGTTACGCAGATCCAAGATAGGATATGAGAAAGTAGCGCATTGGACGCGTCAGTTCACAGGAACGTAGTTTGTACGAAACAAATAGTATACGCAAGTCAGTAATTTCACGGAATGACGATATTATGGTGTCTTCGAAGGATTTTCCACAACCCATCGTTACGTAGACTGCATACCCCACTTACTCCAGGTCCTTTGTACTTCGTCGTCACCCAATGGGCAGCTTGACTGAATCCCGCAATTGGAGCTTTGGACTTGCATATCTCGTTTTAGTGACGATAATAATAATTTATTTCGGAGAAGCGCGAAGCATGCCAGATGCGTGATTAGAACTTTATAATCCATGAAATAGAGAGACAAAATTCGTGAAGGTGTAGAAATACCCTTGATAAAAGCATAATAGGTAAACTCAGAATGGGGACCAATGGCAGATAAAGTCATGACAAGTGTATGCAAACCAGGGAGCAATGGGTGGCGTTTAAATGCACCCAGGAGCAAATTCAGATGGATGCTAGATGAGTTCGAGTATCGAGGTCAAATGGAGAACCTTACTGGTCCAAGTGGAGACATTTGAAGGCTGACGGATATGTATGAGAGAGGCTGGAAATTGACATAAGAAACTGTGGAAGCTGGAGACGATAGAGAAAAAGTGAGACGGTTCGCAATGGATTAGATGACGATGAAACGTTGCTAAGCTGCGGTAGATGGTTAGCAGACAGAGCATGAAACTCATTGGTAAATGTGGAGCCAGCAATGCAAGACATAGATGTTGGGTCAGATGGAAAACATAATTTCGAATGATAGGATACCGTAGATGTGATGCGCAGATTTGGGGAAAATGATGCATATCATGAGGGTCAGCGTGATGATAGCATGAGAAATGGCCAGCGAACAACAAAGGAACGCAGAGCAGATGAATATACATATATATATGTATATATATAGGAGAAAAAAGCAAAGAACAGTCGTGCGCTAGAAAAGGGAAATATCAGTGATCGGAAGGGGCAGGCAGAGTTAGATCGAACGGTATAGAATAAACTTGGGAACATGCAGACGAAATTCCTTCGTGATAGGTGAAAATAAAAGATCAACAGAAAAAGATAGAAGACACTGGAAGAGCAGAATTGATGACGGCTGCGAAAAGCAGTTCATCAAAGAGGAAAGACGAAGAAAAGGATTGAAGAGAACGGGTAAGAAGGGATCTAATAGTCTGATTAACGCAGATGGGTCATGTGGTCAGCGTCGAGGATGGGAGAAATTTAAAAAGTGGACGTACTGTATTCGAAGGCAAGATGACGGCGATATACGTGGCTGGGGAGTGCGTCGCAAATGTAGACACAAAGCAGTAGCAAAGGGGGTAGGAGCTGGGGGCGGCGTAGTGGATATGATGAAAAATGTAGACTTGGTTATGGACTAGCCTAAAGAGGAAGACTGGACTGATCCTCACGCGACGACTCCACAGAGGCTCAGTTTTTAGAAGCTAACTGCGTTGGCCTTACGTTAGGATCACGGATAAGCACAGGGGCTTTTTAGTGAAAGTAGGCTGAGCGTTCTCAAGAAATATAATAGAAGAATATGGCCAGCGGCCGAAGATGATGGGACAGTATTCTAGGAGAGGCCTTACACGTGAGAGACACGGAGAGGCGACTGTTTGGTAGCAGGATAGATCGACGCAACAAACCTAGGGTTTGCCTAGATTTAGCAATCTGGAAAGACGCCTCTTCCGAGCAGTTAAAGGAAAAGGAGTAGCATATGCCAGGATCAGTAACGGTGGGGAAAAATGGGGTTGGGAGGGCAGTCCAGAATAATCTGACTGGGTGGTACGGTGTTCTTGTAAGGTAGGAGTGGGCTCTTCCTTGCACAGAATTTAGTTAACCACGAGGGGCACCATGCTTGGTAAGAGGATAAGACCACCAATATGTTGCATAAGGTCACGGATAGGTCGGAAGGGGGGGAGGAGTAAACAATTTTTACATCACCAGCAAAGGGGAATAAGTAGCGTGGCAAATGGCAGAGAAAAAGTCTTTGAAATAAATGAGAAAAAGTAAAGTGCCTTAGATGCTGCTTTTGAAGAAGCCACTAGTAGCCGGCTAAGTAAAGGATAAGTAGCCGTCAACAAACACAGCTTGAGGCCTGTGAGGGAGATATGAGT
This sequence comes from Fasciola hepatica, assembly GCA_948099385.1. Classification (NCBI taxonomy): domain Eukaryota; kingdom Metazoa; phylum Platyhelminthes; class Trematoda; order Plagiorchiida; family Fasciolidae; genus Fasciola; species Fasciola hepatica. The sequence continues at coordinate 787,268 of CANUEZ040000166.1, forward strand.
ATCATCAGAACAGAAAGGGATCAGTTATACTAAGAGATCAGATTTTGGCTGTCAGGTACATACGGGGAACACGGTCAAAATCACTAGACATTTTGAGGTGCAGGACAATTACAGAGTTGCCAGCGTCAATTGCAGACGATAGGACATTGAGGACGTTCAGCCGATAAAGGGAACAAGAACGGGAGTTCAGAAAATCACGCTGACCTGAGTTCAGAAAGTTGTTGGATAAGAGATACCGAACAGTGTTTTCGACAATTCTTTCCACGATTTCGCCGACTACTAGATGGGGTTAATGAGTCGATAGTTACCCGAATCATGTTATACACCCTTCTCGAAGCTCGAAGTGATGGCAGAGGTTTTCAGTTGGTAGAGACGAAGCTGTGAGGCATGGATTTTGTGTTCACATTAAGTAACAGCAAATAAAGATGGGGACCACCAAAACGGGGGAGGGCCAGTGAGAGGCCATCGGGGCCCGGTTTCGGGGGAGGATTATTATGGAGGGCTAATTTGTCCATCTCTAGGTGGGCGCAAGGAATCGATGAAAGGGCGGCTGAAGTGGTTGAATGGATGGGAGGAGGAAGGGCACCGGGGCAGGTTGCAAGAGAGGAAGTTGAGTGATCATTGAGGGCCTCAGAAGTGGACGCTGGGGTGTTAGAGATGGGTGTGTCGTTCATGAGGAACTTGGACGAGGTAAGGGTGGAATGGTTGGACCCTCTATCAAGCAAATTGAACGGATGGCCCGTTTTGTTTGAATGTCCTAAAGCGGTGACCCATTGTTTTCTCAGTTGCCATTCGGCCATACGACACAGCTTCCGGTTCAACCTTTTGGTGCGCGGAAGAAATGCAAGGTGGTATGATCTAGCGAATGTAAGTTGCAGCTCGGCCAGCTTTCGCCCTCAAAGTGACAGGGGGGACGGCGGGACTTGAAGCGTGGGTCGACACATGGTTGGATTGGGGATAGTCCACAGCAATGAGGGGATTGAGGGAAGGAAAAAGGGTGTCCCAATTAGGGGAACGGATTATCGTTAGTAGGAGAAGCCAGTTAAATGAACGTGAATAAGTCATAACAAGGGGAAGGGGTTGCTTCGGATGGGAGCAGCTGAAGCAACTGAATTAACACGAGACGATACGGTGGTCACTTTCCGGGAAGTAGTCAGTAACCTGGGTAGTGATACCAGGAATACCGATGGAGGATAATTGGTCCGAGGTGTTGTCCCTCCTTGTGGGGCTGGAGACACACAAAGACGAGCACGAGGAAAGAAGCTGGAGGGGCTGGGAGGGCTGTCAAAAGATGACCAACAGATAAGAGGAAGGCCAAACTTGCCTGCAATAGTTTTTGCGCTGGCAGGATAGTCAAGTGAAGCATTGGAGGCATTCGCGACAGGGTCAATCTCAGAGAGCTCTAGACCCGGAGGGACGTAGACGCAGCCAGGGATGAGGTTCTGGCTGGACACGTGAATAGGTAGCCTTAGTGAATCTTCAATAAGCAGGAAAGCGGTCGGCAATAACGCCAGTGTGGATAGTGCATTTGAAAAAGGTGAAGCAGCCCCCACCACACCTGGACCGGCGAGTGTTGGAGAAGAGTTGACACCCAGCTATGCGAACAAGGTCGTGTGGAATATCTTTGGAGAGCCAGGATTCTGTTATTGGTGTAATGTCAGGGTTTGAGTTAAATGCCAGTGATTACAGATACGGTATTTTTCTAATTATTGATTGAGCTTTGGTAAGAACTTGTGGAAAGGAATTTAGTGCCAGGCTGCGCAAGGCTTTCGTGCTAGATGCATGAATATTGGGATCTCTATGGCGATGGGAACTGGGTCTCAATGGGGATGAAGCGCCTTCAGAAGTGTTTGCTTGTCCCCTTCCTATTTTCAACGCTTCTGACCACGAACCCCTACTGGCCACCTTTTCTCTATTGATTCTTCCTTTCACACTGGTGGACCTTACCATGGTCAGTAAGTTTTTTAATCAGCTGCCACCATGTATATAAATATAGCTATTGCTAGAAAATACGCCGTAGCATATATAATATAGTGTCCTCAAAGTACCAGCCTCATTTCTGCATCAAGGTTTTACTCGTTGATACCCCCATTTCAACCCACGAGATTATAGGCCCCGTTCTAATGAACAAACCGCCGCAATTCATGTGGTCTCCCATCCACCATCGATCGAACTAAACATGAATATTCGCCCCATGGGTCGCCCATTCTCGCATCCTTGTTTTGTTGGTAATTCTCACTAGGCCTCACGATAATTTGTCGCTAGTACTGTCCTATTTCGCTTTCCGTCTATTGTTTAATCCAAAAAACTAGACCTCAGCTTCGCGACCACCCATTTTTCTTATGGCTAATTTCTTGACATGATACTGTTGCTCTGTCTTTCCCCCCTAAACTACAGCTGGTAGAATTGTCAGATAGCAGCCCTCTCTTGTTTGTTTCCAGAGCCTACCCCTAAGGACGACCTTCGCCTGCTTCATCCCATGAATAACTTGGAACCTCTCCCGCCGGTCGGAACAACTGGATTTTACACAAGATTTCATTTCCGCCCGTCACACGGTGGCTTTCCTCAGGATTCCCACAATCAGGCTATTAGAACCTGGATTACTTGATTTAGCTGCCTTCATACAGCTCATCCTAATCCCAACGGTGCGGGACTCGATCAGATTCACCGCTTTGTCCGGAGCACGTTGGGCGTGCAGGACGTACGCAACGATGTGGTGGCGCAACTAGATTGGCGGATTGTACCTCCTGTCTCTAGGAGAGGTTTCCAGGCTCAGTGTCCAGTGTACGGTCAGTCCCATCCGCCAGCACCGCTTGTGGATTACAAAGTTCTATCTTCGCTCCCACTCTGCTGCAGTAAACATTCGCTCCATTCCCCTCCAGTTATCACCGTCTTCCCTTCGATCATGTTCCCTGTACTAACTTTTCATCCTGCCCGGCACAACCATATCGCTATCTTTGCACGCATCAGTGAACAGCTTTCACCCCTACTTGCCATCCATCCTTTCCCCTGCACGTGGTTGTCTCTTATTCGAACACTCACCGATCTCGGCTGTTACCACTTGCTTACCTTGCCGGAGTCACACGTCCATTTATTCTCCTGCCCCGTAAGTAATCATGCCCGTTCCCGTGTTAGAACTCGCTAATACTGTTCAATAATTGGCGCATTTATTGTCGTCGGTCACCAAAAAACTTCCGGCGCTGACGTATCTTTTGGTAGTCCTCTAGTGTGCAGTGAAGTGATTAGTGTTTATCTGCACTCCTCAGCAGTTCATCCGATCGCCTTTGCAGTGCTATTACGTCGAGTTATTCGGGTTTCGCGGATCACCACTTTCCCTGCATGTTTGAAAGTCTCCAATATGCTTCCCATGCAGCTCCGCCGCTCCGTCACCATCATTTGCCACACCGTCAAACTGGTCATTAGAAATGTTACACTCATCGTCTACTAGCTATACCATCACCTTTCTTACAGTCTCATTCTGACTGTCCCTCTGATCCTCCGGATTTTGCATTCGTGTGTTATGTTACCGAAACCGACTCTGTTTCCAGCCCCTAAATCCCATCACTAACTACACCGGTCAATGTATTTTGTTTTAAGGTCGATGATCCACTGCCGCTTTCCACGGTTTCCCTGGGCAGCTTTATTGATCTGTCAGTTTTGCATGGTACATATTACGCGGGGGTATTCTAATGGCGTACACTTACCCGTGAATTACTCTACCATCTCTCTTGCAGAACTGAACACCTGTATAATGGCTGTAACCACACAGTCAATATTGATTTGTCTTCCACTTCCGCTTTGACTTATCAACCCTATATGAAGTTAACAATTTGCTGCATGCTCACCCATTTTCCTCCAAAAATTTCCTACCACCAGCACTCTGGTAGTCTCCCTCCCACAAAATATGCAACTGCTTGCTACATATCTGATTCCCCCAGTATCCAGCCGCCACTTTATATACCACCATCGTTGCAGGCTGATGTGTTTTCATGTTAATACCTCTTGACATACCTGTCACAAAGTGAACAATTCGCCGAATGCTCCGACGAGATTTCCGTCCACATGCCTTTCATAACTTCTACTCCGTTGGACAAATTACCCTCTTTATGAGGACCAACAACACACCCTTCGAAATTGTTCCAACTCCCACTAGGGGTAATTATTTCCTATAACACTTACGCATGTACTTCAGACCTTCAGCCGACATCACTAAAAAATATCCCAACCAAATACTCGGCAGTAGGTCGCCCATTTGCCTGGCGCTATTATCAATATGGTCCGTTTCAATGTTTTTCTATAGTCGTCTGTGTGGACTAACTTTATCCTGTTGTAAACTCTGACTTTTCATCTGTGCTTTTTCTGCTGTATTTGATTACGTATTTCGACCGCCAATCCGGCTTTTCTCGTTGCTGAGCTATGCGACCACCAGCCGTTCAAGTTTAATTTCTTCCGCCTTCTCTGCCGAATGTTTCACTTTGTTCTGAATCCGGGGTCCCGTTCTCGTTTCCATACCAGACTTATTGGTTCCGCAATTGGCAATTCACCGTTGCCGTGTGATCTGCCTATCAGAGCGGTCATCAGGTCATCCATCTATTCTCTACTCCATTATCGCTTCTGCACGCTATTCGCCTTTGCAATCACCACAAAACGCAATTCACGTTGATCTACTACTAAAACTCCATATCCTTGCTGTTACTTCGTGACATACCTATATCAATGAAAATAAACCGTTTAATACTTCCCGGTTTACCGCTGGCTACTTTTTCCATCACCGCTCTTAAAATCCCCTTCTCTATCCATGGGATTTGTTCGTCTCTTTTCTTGTGATTGACTATATCGTCATCTCACATTTAGACTCACCCATCACACTGGCCGTGGATTCATGGCTTTTTATATCTAAAGATCTATTTTTGTACACGCATGAGTTTTCCACCCATACACTTTTTACACCGTAGCACGTGCTGTCGACTCTTTGAATCCCACTTGATGAACGCTTTCTTTCTTTTTTCCTCGTTTTTTTATAACAGTTGGAATTTCTAATCTTATGTTTATTTCCGGTATTATTTATGCACTTACTAGCCCTTTCTGACCGACTCCAAACACTGTAAACCGGGTCAACCTTTTGACCCTGACTTTAAAATTTCCGAGCATTATTACCGTTTTAGTTCACTTTAACACCCTCATTAATACTCCGCATGCACGCATTGTGCCCTTATGAAAATTCTCATTCTGATACCACTCTAATCATCCAATCATGCACTCTAGCAAGCTTTGGGCTCATCTGAAATATACAATTATTGTTATTAATGCTATCTTTATTATGTAAGGGACAGCCCTCATACCTGGGTTATTAGCACTTTTATTTTTCCAAGACGGGGTAAGGGCGTGGGGTTCCATAGGACTGTCGTTCTTCAGTAGCCACGGTATGGGATACAGGTTTCCACACAGAGGTAGAGGTAACGTACGGGTAACCGGCAATATTGACGCGCGAAGTTGTCAAATTTGGGGCACAAACGGTGGTGAAATGTGCTTCAGGAAACAATAGCCATTATCCGGTGCAGATTGTCACATGGATTTAGAGGATTCATCCATAGGAGAGGAGGTCTGAGAAATGGTGGATGCATACCATACAGTGTCCGGAGTTGATTTGGCCTTAGTTGATTCGACGAGGACTGTATTGTGAAAAGGGTTTGTAGGCTCATAGTGGGTACAGGCTTGCTGGACAGACTGAACTCAGGCAAGTTGTCACCATAGTGCCAGGTATATACAGAGTTCGTACTGTTGCAGTCAGATCATGCGGCTTCCAGGCGGACGTTCCAGGCTGTAGAAATGATGTTAATGGTAGACGAATTGTCTTGTGACCAAAATGGGAGGGCGAATATGTGAGTGAGCCTGGAAACTTGGGATTGCGGGTGCGATGAGGCTGTAGTTAGCCATTTATTTTGGAAGACTTATTAGCTGGGGAGGCATGGTGCCGATGTCTTCTCGGAGATTAAGCCGGTGAGATATACGACGATATGTCCAAGTCAAAGGCCCCCGACGGCGCCATACACACCGATGGTAAAGCTGGTGCATTTTTTACTACAGATTCACTGTCCTTGGACTTGGCCACCGTCGGCCCGGGCCTATCGGGTTTTACATGGGCATTTTTGAGGGCCTTCTAGGCTTGTTGGTAGAAGACCGTGCCGCAACCTGGGATAGGTTACGTGAAGTTTGCTTGGGATCCTGGGAGCCAGGCTGATGGAGGCTAAGGAAGTGGTAGGTATTCCCGTTATGGTCCCGTTCATGGGAGTACTCAGTAGTTTATCTACGGGTCCCGTGGACATAAGGCCAGCGGAAGACATGGGCCTGCCTTTCTACGTGCGGAAAACCTCTCACTGTCGAGGGATTTATCGGTGTGTATTTTGATGTTTCAAAAGGCGTAGCTCCAACAATTCTTCGACAATTATTAGTGATTTCCAGGGCGAATAGTTGGTTGGAAAAATGAAAGAGCAGAGGGCGGGGGCACAGTGTTGACCTATTTTGTGACCCGACACAAAGGCACAAGTGATGGCCCATGTTGCATGCGCTCAGTATACTCGATTTAACAGGCTATATAAGTGGTCTGTCCGGGGCATTTACCGCTAGAGCATTTCTGGCGTTCTTCATTCCTCTGCGAGTTTCCTAGGAGAACGCACCCATATAACAGCCGGCTTTGAATGAGATCTCAGGGTCAGCTTGATCTGTTGGATCAGCAATGATAGTCGGTGGAGAAAGCTTTGGTAAAGCGCACAGTCGATTGCCCTCCATTATATAAGTCGTTTGTCTTCTGGTCGAAATCACTGACTTTATTTTTGGCCCCGCTGTACTCATAGACGAGTAATGCGGAGAACTTATTGACAGCTGCCGTCATGTCGGCGTTCGTGATTTTCACTCTAGAGGTCCATTTGGTCCCTTTGGGACCAGGCGTCAGTGACGTTTAAGTACAGACGGACATTTTGGGGTCTGAAACAAGGGCAACGGCAGCTGTCGAGTACTTGCAGGTTATACCTCAGCCGTGCCAAGCTTCTCGGGCTGCTGCACTTCAGAAAAAATTACTTGAAGAGGCCACCAAGCCCTTCTGTCGATAGACGTAAATGCTCGGACCAAACGAGGTTGGTATGCTTGATAAGCAGCAGTTTGTAGGGGGAGTAAATGAGGGCTAACTGGCTGCGATTTCAAAGTTGGAAGCAATATCAATGATTGCCCCAGCATAAAACTCACGGGGTTATTCTGAGCACTTAGGCTAAATTTTAGCGTATAAGCTCCAAAATAAGCACTGAATAACCTATAAAGCCGAAGAGATAACGACTCGCGGTGAGGTACAGTTAGATACCTAGATGACGTGATCTAGCCAAAAATCGGTAGGTGCCTTATAGTCAGGATCTCCAAGGGTAGTTTCAGGTAAATTTAACCGGAGATTCTTCGGAAAGGCTCACTATGATATTTCTCGATAATAAGTGCCGGTAAGCCTCAGCTTTAGTTAACTGCTCGGGTGGAAACAGGCGAACTACTTGGTCAGTGTGTTCTGAAAGCGGTAGCTGTGAGAATACCTAACGACCCTGTAAACTCGAAAGATATGCTCGCAAAAGAAGGGCCCCTCAAATTTAGTGACTTATTCGTGATCTCCGACGAACAGGCTCACTCCAGCACATGGCCCTTGGGTATTTTCATGAAAGTCATTAGCATTTCCTACGGGCGGATAAGACTGGTAAGGGTTAGGACCACCAACGGAAAGCCGAATCACGATGGGGCGCGGCATCATTCTTCTGGAAGTTAAAGGCGGACCAAGTGAAGCCACGGATTCAGTCGTCCAATAGCACCCAAGTGCAAGTTTCAAATCAGGGCAGCCAACTCAAGCAACTTTATCACGCCACACCTTTTTAAAGTAGCACTTTCCTGCTGACATGCACGAACACTTCCATATAGGTAAGCGAGCATACTATAACTGGTTGGATAGTTTGTCACCGACTCTCACTAGGTCAGCATAATGCCCTGGGTGCCCAACTATTAGGCTCCATCCACGAGGCGGTTCCGCAAATTGTGATTGTTGCTTACAAGCTTGCAAGTCCGCTTGCACTCATACAGACACACACGAAATGCGGTTCGTCCCGCGCCCCCATCAAGGCAAGGCATTACCTCATGAGGACTTGTTTGTTGTTGACGTTGTTGAAAATGATTCCGTAAGTAGAAATTGTGGTTTTCTCGCATACCTAAAAGCACATCCACTCCCACTCACACAATCGCTCTCAAACACACATACACCATTGCTTCCTCGGAGAAGGCACATGAATCTAGAGTCCCCATGCATCTTCCGCCTCCGTGCCTGCGGCAAAGTTACAGCTCTTGCGAACGATGCAGAGGGATAACTCGCCGGTTTAGTCATCGGATAACGTCAAACCGTGCATTTTTGGGAGTAGATTCTAGATGTCCGCAATAGTGATTATGTGTACTGACAGCAGGGCCTAGGTAGGTAGGGAGAATCGGTACTCTTATTCCAAACCTTCGATTCTGCTAGGGTCGGAAGGACTTTGGTGGGTCGTGTAACGATGGGTTGTGGAAAATCCTTCGAAGACACCATAATATCGTCATTCCGTGAAATTACTGACTTGCGTATACTATTTGTTTCGTACAAACTACGTTCCTGTGAACTGACGCGTCCAATGCGCTACTTTCTCATATCCTATCTTGGATCTGCGTAACTCACGCGTTTGTCTGTCTCGCGCTGGGAGTTTGGTTCTCGTTTTTGAGTCTGTATGATTGCACATTTGAGGTCTGTACACATCTTACGATGATGTCCACTTGTTAATCCAGTATCGTAAAAGTTATGGATCGATCGAGTTTTGGTTTTTGGGTTCCTGCAAATTTGGCCACGCATTGCTGAAGGCGTGTTATGGTCTAGGGGTGTTTCTAGGAGTAGGTTATGTCAATAAATGATGAAAACTTATAATGGACTGCTTGGGTTTATATAACTGCTGTGAGGATAAAGATTCACTTAAGCTGTAAGTGGTACATTTTTCATATGCCGACCGGGACTTTGGTTTTCATATTTAACTAACCAAAGCTTGAAGGGGAAACTATTGACGGAGACTAGGCTGTACTGCCGCGAGCTGGCAAAGTCGCGGACACCTAGGAAGCTCTTTGTGTGCTTCCAGGTATGTTTATAATCTACATGTGGTCTTTAGGGGAAGAGTGCGATATACGGCCTGGCAAATCGTCTTACACATGGCAGGGTTGGTTACCGTGGGAGATAGGTTGGAGGCAAAAGATTGAGTTACTGTGGTAAAGAGTGAGAGCTGTGTAAACAACGTAATAGAACAGATGAGGCGGCGCCCATTTGGAAGCTGCTCTAACCGGAGGTAATTTAGCTTAGCAGTGCTCGGGGACTAAAACAATCCAAGGCATTGTGGTTACTAAGAGATGGAAACAATAACCCTCAATACGGTTTGCCTGTGGAGAGTTGAGGCCTGGTGTGAAGCGGTAAGATGGGTTTGGGGGAATAGCTTACGCTTGAATAAGGCTGGTACCATGGTGGCATAACACTGATTTTACTTTCTCATCTGGTTTATTGGTTTTCCAACACTTGATAAACCTTGAGCAGCATTGGAGGAAAACTTTAGAAGAAAGTGGCAACCGTGCCGGCCTTGACGCATCAGAGAAAACCGGACTCACACGGAGAAGCAGGTCCGCCGTCGACTGTGGGCCGACTCGATGGTGCTGGTTTATTATTTTTATACTTGCATGTGGGCAAGGTACACTCAGGACTTGTTGATCGCATGCTAAACATGATACTTTTATCATCGACGGCATGCTGAGAAGCAGGACAACACCAGTATGAGGGTTGGTTTGGAAGCAGTGACTGAGGCACAGGATGGAGCTGAATTTTCGTCAGGGGAACTAACTCAAACGGTCTACATTCCTTACTCAAGGTGGGCAACACTGGGGTCCGCTTCAGATAGGGAAATATTGCGACGTACATCTCCCAGCGTCGGCCAGGTGGTTCGCCATTGGTTATCCTACTGTTCGGATGTGTTTCGTTTTTGTAGTTTTATTACAGTCAGATATCTGGCCATCAGGGTAGGCAGAGCTGTTTCTACTGAGTGACCACAGCTCCCACGCCCCTATCGAAACATGGACTGCATGTGACAAGCCGCGGTGGAATTAGGTCAACCACACCAGTCATCCAGTAGCAGCATTGCCACCCGGAGACATGGGATGCGTGTGACAACGCAGATGTGCTAAAAAGACAAAATATTAGGATATATTTTGTCGCCTTTTATGCCAATCTCCTGGATTTTGTCGTTGGCGTCGTCTTATTGGTGGGTAGCTCTGTGCAGGGAGACAACTATATCCGGGAATACTCACAGATGTGTGCCGGCCATATCCGTGAATTCAGGAGCACCAATGGGATTTATACAAGAAACGAAATGCGGAGGTGGATATAGTGCAACAAGGCCTGAGATTGTTCGATAGGTCTCATGTTCGCCCAGTCACTTTGCTAACCTAGCATAGCAAGACATTTTGGCCAGTTTTGTTCCGCCTTGGAATTCATCCACTTGGATGAGTATTACTCTAACACGTATTAAAGACGCACTTTGCCCACGGTGAGACTCTGGATGATGTAGGCCATTATTTCGCGTTAGGCTGTCGCAAAGCCAAATGAACTGATCCAGAAGCGAAACAAGATTGGTCCGAATATTCTACGGTAATAAATTAGCAAATTTTAAACTTTGCAAGACACAAACTGATTAATGAGCCCAAAATGGTTACTAGGCGGGAATCGAAGCTTAACAATGTTCGGTATCAAGAGCGATTACCACTAGCGGACTCCGAGATCAAGTCAAACTAAGTGGCAGTCAAAGAAAAAATGCAATTCGAACAAGCGTGTTCTGAAAGTGATGAATAATGTGTGCCTTCCAACCTGCGAAATTCGGTGGGGAACTCGCGTTATCGAGGAGTTTGCATACATGGTAAATGTTCGGCAAGGATTTTCTGTGTGCTCATGACCCCGCTTGATACACCGCCCACCAAATTCCCCCTTGGATTCCGACGTCTGAGGTTTAGGCGGTGGTCATGGTTCTTGCCCCACCTACCTAGCCCTGCAGTCAGTGCCTGTAGTCCTTCCGAGTAGCCTACATCTACTCTCGTTCCTGGTCTATCAAAAGCCTTGTTTCTCTCGAATCCACTCTAAACGTCCCTCTCCAAAGTTTCGCTCGGCAATCATGTGGGCTTTTCCACCGATATACAGCAGCACGTTTAGTCCCAAAGGCGGGACAAGTAGACTGTTTCAAATGGTAGACCGAATAAGGCGATTCATCACGGGAGTAAAAAAGCCAAAGTTAAAGTATAATTTCCAGCCAGAAATGGAAGTGATTACAAGGGTTTTGAAGCTTATGAAGTTCAGCAATGGGTACTTGATGAGAGGTGGCGACGGGGACACGGATTGGAAACTAATGCCGCAGGGAAGACTTCGGAGGCAAAAGTCTTCCCACTTATAGCCAATAATTGGGTGTTCCTGTGCGCGAGCACTTTCACGTGTCGATTCTAAAACACGGGCTCATCTAAAGTTTCCGCAAATCCCTCCGTTGATACCCAAGCGAATTTTGTTGAAAGTTAGATATCAGTGTACCTTAAGTTTGAGGATAGAAGTTGGGTCCTTGAGGGAGATACTCGAGATAAATGCACCCTCCTTTTTTGTCAATAGACCAGAGGCACCATACCTCAACCTGTGCCTGCGTCAGTGTTACCTTACCGCTGTTCCCTTCCGGCAGACATAAACTTCCGCCTTCACAAACATAAAATCCGTTCTTTTTTTCGCCAGCATGGTGCTCACAAGTCCGTCGGAGTCGGCCCGGAATTTCTTGACGATTCCAAGCTGCCGTCTCTAGCTTTGAGTTGGCTCTTCGGCCAAGAGCTCAAGGTCGCCCATCCTGAAAAATCCCCCTTTGGTGGTCACCCTCTCTCTAGACCATGGTTTTGCTAGATAATCCCTCATCCACCTCCTCAGGAAGCTTTCCCGAGTTAACTTGTTCCTCTTCAGCAGAGAAGGTATGTGCGTCTTGGTGTAATTGGCAGTCCGATGCTTCCGTTGGGTCTCCTCACTATCAGTTCGTTTGGAGCCATGTAAAACAACTCTCCTCTGGGTGAAGGTTTTAGCCAATGATGTTTTCCCCCAGCACCAAATTGTCCAGTGGTGCTGGATCCTAAGACATTAAGTCCAACCATCCACTACTTCACTCCTTGATCCTCTCTTATTTATCCTGGCTTCCGCTCCTCTCAGCTTCCCTGCCCGGGGATCGATTTGATCTATATAGTATAGCATAGTATAGTATATTTCTTGACCGTGGTCAATACACATGCACAATGCAAGATCAGAATGTACAGCATACATGTCAATGTAAGGTATTCACAAATTCTAAATTTATAAATCACATAGCAACCGAAATACACCAGTGAAGTCATGTAGTGTTTCGGTGAACAGAAGTGGTAACGGTTGAGGCGGGAATTCCGAATCGGTTTCGAAATCGCTGGGGGCGGTGTGGATAGCTGGGCAGTAGTGGGATTGCTGATATAAGCGACAACTGGACGGTTACTAACGAGTATCGGGCGGAGGAGATGCCAAAGAACATTGTTAGAAGTAAAGCAAGCATGGGGCATTCAAAGTGCAGTCAGAGATACCAGCGGAATATTGGAAACTGATCCAGCATTGGGTAACTAATTGTGGAGAAAACATGTGAAATAAAGGCAAGTGAGTCAAGGGTGATAATAAAACGGACCTTTTGTGCAGGTGATTACAGTGTCATATGAAAATTCAAATGAAGGCGAAAAGCTTCGCAGGGACTTCAGTGAAACGGGATCATCTAACTGCGCTACACCGGGCCTCTATTTTCCCTAGGTTATGTTTGGTTTTTATGTTTATGAAGCTTATAACCGTCTGTCATTTAGATAGAAAGGCGTGAGAAAAATACCCAAAATTTTATACGCAGCTTTACACTCTCAAAAAGTTCAACTTGCTGACCCATAATCTTTCCCCCTTCTTCACATTATCTCCCGAACTACTTAGTGAAGCTCCAAAGGGCCTCCGTAAACGTGCCAAGGTCCCGAGTGCAAATCAGGCAATTCGTACCGTTAAGCTCAGAAAAACCAGGAACACTCAACCTCAGTCTGCACTCAGTCCATGTTCAGTACCTCTCGTTGATGTTTATGACGTAGTTAACAAGAAGATTAACGAAGTAGATCAGAGTGGCAGACCTGCATAACCAGATCCGGTCCATCAATGATATTCTATTAAGGATATCCCCTTTATCTAGCATAATGGAGCCCACGCCTATTGCCCTAGTGGCACATTGCCCACCGCCGAATTCCGGTAACGTGCCGGTAACCGATGGGCAGAGAAATCACTGAAATTTCAAGAAAAGAATGACGTAGTTCGTTCTAATTCGCTGTATAGATTACCAATGTCCTATTTTCATGGTTATTTGTTCCCGTTGATTGCGTTACAAATGCAGCGCCAATTGTTTTAACTGACTGGTATTTTCCCGGCGGCAGCCATTTTGGTCGTGCTTTGTTCGCTAAGGTGAGCGGTGCGCTTCTTTTCCTTTGGGTGCTGATGACCCGTGGTGGCTGTAAAGTGTTAGTGACATATCAGGTTATCATTTACCAATTAGTAAATGATAAGCTGAATAGTAAAAACTGCAATATTGTGCTATAATTGTACTTAGAGCATGATGAGAACATGATGAAGTATTTTTCGCGTAACTCTGATGATACCCAAGTAGTTTTGTAAAATTCATGAAGCTTCGAGGTTTTCGTATTGAGTGCTCTGATATCGTGTGACATCTGCAGTATGTTTTTCAATTATGCTATGCTGCCGTTTTATTACTATTGGTTAACAACTAAGTGCATTTTAGGACCTTGTTACGTATTATTGACGGACAATGGCCGATATGACGAAACAAAAGAGATATTATCTGAAAAAGAAAGAACTTAGCTCACTGATGTGTGCTCTCTGTGATGAAGCCACCCTATGGGAACATCGGCATGGTTGCCCTAAGTGGGTTTTGCAAGGTGAGGTTATTCAGTGGCGATGTTACTTACCGTTCCGATTCAACACCTTTAGGAGTTGCAGGTGAATGCAGCGCTGTGGGCTCCGAAGACGTGTACCGTGTGGAAGAGGGATGTGCTATTGCAAGAGGTGAACGCGGTCTGCCGTGTGCTTCCACATCACAACCAACAATGATGGGTAAATTACTCCGTTGAATTATGTTACACCGAATGAAACAGTTTCTGCGGCTCAGACAGTTTGTGAAGCTGAAGGTACACCTGAAGAAAGGCCGACTGTGTCAGGTAAACCCTAATTCTAAGCTGATTTTCGTATTAGTTACTTCTTTGGCCAGTCTACGACGTGCATCACAGTTTGAAGAGGAGAGCGGTTCGCTGCTTAACTCACTATCAAAGGCTTTCATTCGATATCGACTGACGCTGGTGCAACAGAAGGGTATACTGGAGGCTACAGGCAAACATATACCAAACATACGTCGGGACCCAAGGACATTGTTGCGCACGCCACGGGAATGTCCAACCACGACATTGGAAAACGGCGAATATGTACACATGGGTTTAACCGAAGGCCTACCAACGCCTCTTGTTGGACGGTGGATGTTTGCCGGAAACGGTTCCAGCTTACGATTTTCATGAGATTTATCACTCAGGTAACACTCCCAGTTATATGCATTCTTCTCAGATAATCTCAGAGATGCAATTAAATTTGAAAGGAATTTTCTTGCCGAATCCGGTATGTCGGCGTCAACGGATGATACGTTGCCAATGACACCATTTTCGCAGCGGTACACCGTTCGCCGCAGGTACATTGTTATACGTTATCACGTTCCTTTTAGAATACCGGTACCATTGTCATCGGATGACAGTTCTGTCGAGATACCTCCGTCGCAGAGGATTCGAAGAGAGTCTCCGATACAATTCCCCGACTCCCCCGGTGATATCATGGCTCTTGGCCATTCATCACCTAGGTAAGTCCAGTGCGAAGTCCTCGTTTCATATTAGTTATAGTCCACCAACATTGAAGTCTCAGAGGAGACCCAGCGAAGATGCCATATTGTCAAAGGTGGCCGGTCCCAGGTATGTTGCGTAAAAGTTACTAACACTCCTATACTGCAATTAGCACAATACAAGTTTTAACAACGCCCGTATCTCCACAGCCTATGCCCGCTTACGCCAGCAAGTGGCAAGGTTAGTTTCTCATTATCAGCTACTACGATTACCAGACTACTTCGAACGGATGCTGTCAAACCTAAGTGGCATTCGCAACGATATGGCGTTGATGATCGCCAAAATTGACGGCGTAATTTGTCGCCTGGATGCGACAAATACGACGGACTACGAGCCTCTACAAGCAGACAATATCACAGATCTTCTGAAACTGGAAGAAGATCTTTCGGTACTGAATAACTTCACGGGCACCGTAAGTGATAGAATAATTCCACATCATATTATAAGGTCAACGCACTCAAGCGTCATCTGTGCACCGATCTTGGATCAAGTATACGCCGAATGCTTGCATCTTTGATCGGGGAGAATTTGGCACTCGCGTGCAATTGGACCGGAACAGCCGGTAAAATTGCAGTGGGAAGCTACAAGTTTCCGAAAGCCGTCATTGGTCAGTCTAATGAAATGTAATTACTGTTTATTTACAGACGCCGTAAAATCTACCAATCGTTTCCGGGAGTCGTCTGTGCTAGAGATCGAGCGTACCATGAAACGATGGTTTACCGACGCAAGAGATCGCGGCTTAGGACGCAAAACTGCCAGGTACGTTCACTGATCACGCATTTGCAGTCCCATGGTAAATTGTTTTATTTATTTGCACAAACGACGATAACGAATTTCATGCTTCACTTTACTTAACTAATTACCGTTTCGGAGTCCGTAGTATATATATCACTGCAGTATTCTATTTGTATGTATCTGATTATTCATATCTATACGTATATTTATTTTCGTCCCACAATTCATCTTATTTCTGATTCACACCTTTGTTATCCTTTCCAGATGTCGGCGCGAAACAGTGTGATGGGAAGAAGTTTGTTCCCTAGATTCACATTGTAAATATAACCAATATATAAAATTTTTACTTCGTACAATTTGTTCGTTTTGAAATGTCTAAGGTTCAGCATTTTGGAATGAGTGTCATTTGGGTTGCACTGCAAGTTGTAAGACGTTAGATTATGCCGTCCTCAAGTAAGCATCGCTGTGGGAGAGTGGAGAGTGGACAAGCTTTCGGAATGCAGTAGCAGGCAATCATAAAATTGTATGTGCAAAGTATGTGGGGATAAGACTGTTCGCGTAGGTAACTTGATCAATCAGTTAACTACTTGCGTAAATTTCGGAAAAGCTAGAATGGCATGATCGTTGGAGGGGCGTGGGCGATTTCGAAAATCGGGTTTAAATTTAAAAATGGATTGAAATCGTACTCCGATTTCGGTGTGATTCCGGTGTGCCCTTCCGGTACCGGCACCCTACCGGTAACAATACCGGCAAGCTACCGGCAACCTACCGGCAAGCTACCGGCAAGTTACCGGATCCGGTCCGGATCCGGTCCGGAACCGGTTTGCTACTAGGGTGCTAATCGCCAGAGCCTAGTCATGGCTGGCCGCTTCTTAGACTCAGTTGCGACGGAAGTTCATAAGCGTATAGCCAACTCCAAAAACGCGATAGTTTTCAACATCCCTGGCCGACTGCCCCTGCCGTCAACCAAACTCGCCATCCTGAATGCTTGCAACATGGCACACCACAGGTGCTATTGCACTCGACTGCGCAAAAAATCACAAGGCACCGACTGTCCTTTAAAGTTCCAATTCGCTGACGAAGTAACAGCTAGAGAATTCATAACTAGTTGGCGAATCATTGCCAATGCCACCCTATTCAAAAGAATAAGAATACTACCGGATAAAACGCCCCTCCAAAGAGAGGTTTTTCGATCACTAAAAAGTGCCTTAGCTTCACCAGCGCAAACTGTGGCTGAAATATCAGTCGCCGAGTCTTCTCGCTGCTTGTCGAGCCACCCCGTAACACAAAAGCCCTCAGTTGTCTGCACCACTCGGGTTGACCTAGACCTGACCCCATCTCCAGCACATCCACCTAGTAAACGGCCCTGCCTTCTACCATCAACCTCCGCTCCTTCAAACGGCAACGATATCCATGCCAAACCCACTATTAGCCCAGGGTCACCAAAGTCCCGTGCATCCAAGCCTGCCGCTGCTAGTGCCAGCCTACTGCCCACCGTCTCACCACCGAAAATGACTCCGGGGAGGTCTGTTGCCAACAGCCCGTCCTGCTCTAACTCATGTCCCACCGTCTTGCGAACACAGATCGTTCATAAAAGGCATGATCTACTATGTGGCCAATCGTCCCATCGGCAGACAGGACTCTGTAACCCCCCACAGCTTTTAGCTACTCCGGCTACTCCCGTATTCTCCCCCCCCCCGTAAGTCTTCTCAGAATTCCATTTAGAACCCCCACCAAGCACTCCAAGTACACCCCAAATAATTCATACTTGTTGTCAGGCAGGATGCAACCCTACATCACCCTAAAGCAGCCAACCCCACCTAGTTGTATTACCGTGGTACCTCGGCTAATCGACAAGGTCTTCCCAACTCCATTTTACGACACAGGCAAAAACGGCCACCGAGTAGCGCATCATCATGCATCGGGATCAAACACACCATATTCTCCAAGTATCCCGAAACAGTTTTCCAATCATCTGGCTGAGCGCCAGCACCTCTCGTCGAACCTCCGTAACCAATTTCTCTCTCCTCCGATGATACAAATAAGTAACCCCCAGTCGAATTATAACCAATGGCCTCAATTGTCTAGCTCCGCGCATTTTCGTGAACACAGGATGGGCCAGCCCAACCAACTACAGTTATTTCGTCGGTCCTGGTCAAGTGGCAACTACCAGTCCCCTGCGTACCCCGTTGAACCCAGTCACCACTACTTTCTGCCATCTCACTTGCCGTTACCCATTACCTCAGCATCCAACCCCCCACCTGGCTGCTTCAACCACCCCGGAAATCCCCCCTCCCCAAACGACCAATTTTTTCTTGACGGCACCCCCTCCAACCCAGCTTCACCCCTTTTTCACAATGCCGGCTCCCCACTTTTAACCCCTGTTTAGACTCCTTCACTTCTATACATGACAACCCTGTCGTTATGAGTCCACTTATTGATGTTTACCACCTCGGTAGTGTTAGCCATCAACACCCGCAGATGGTTGTTCCCACTCCACACCATGACGGTACAGTTGCACTTACCTTGCTTCTCATTAACACTCGCTCATTACTGAATAAAACCCACACTCTCCGTAATATAGTACTGTCTTCCGACTCCGACATCATTGTCATAACCGAAACCTGGCTAAATGATTCTGTCCCATTGGACCAAATTTCTATTTCTGGTTATCAAACCTTCATGAAAAAATCGTCGTCCTCGTCGTGGAGGAGGCTGTCTAATCCACATTAAAAACAGCTTGGCTACCATTCCTCTCTCTGATCCAATACTGGACTCAATTCAGGACTCAATATGGGTATCGGTTCTTCTGGCCAACTCTCCACTTCATATCGGCTGCGTTTATCGACCACCCAATTCAAACGTCACGGACCTCGCCCCCATAGCCAGTGCCTTTGACCACTTTGAACTATTACCCTCTACGTCAAAACTTATTGCTGGCGATTTCAATGCACCTAATATCTGCTGGGACACCGTGTCGTCACCCTAATACTTCATGAGCTTCGTTTCGACCATACACGCAGGGAGCTGGGCCCAGCACTTAATTGACACCAACCAGAGGAAACAGCACACTTGACCTGATATTTACCATTGGCCTATCGGATATGATAACTACTGCCCTCAACCTTTTCCCAGGCAGTGACCATAGAACGGTATCTTGCAGATTCACAGCCGGATCCATAGACCCCATATGTAGCTCATCTCAACAGCCCCTGCACACGATCAACTGGATGAACCTCAAGCCTATGCTTCGACCCCTCAACTGGGACGACTACTTCCTACAGCACGACACTCAGCTCGCCAGTGACGTACTCTACCACAAGCTACATAGCTGCATGTCATTAATCACCACCATCGGGACCAACCGTTCTCAAGCCCGCGGCTCCTACCAAACAAGGCTGCAAAATAAACATGCAAAACTGCAGAAGATCTACAATAAAACCAAGGACTTCTCCATACTTTTGCAACTTCACTCTCTCTCTCTGTCACCATCAGTCTTCGGACTAATGAACCGCTGAGAAAGCAGGAGCTTTCGGCCTTGAATTCCTTCGACAAATCGTAGCGATTGTCCCGACTGCTGAAGAGCAGAAATCAGAGGGAGCCTACAGGGATACCCTATCTAATTTTGGGAAACAGCACGCAGATTAAATCTGCAGCTGAAATCGCTGAGGCGCTCAATACCTTCTTTTCAGAATCCATGACCACTGACGCCACTTCAAATCGGCCACCCTTATCCCTCATCACCGAGCAAGTTCTCTCTGACATTGAATTCAGTTTGAACGATGTGACCCACCTGCTGCTGCGTGTTAGACCCTCCTCCCGCCCTGACTATGACGGCATCCCCCAGCACTCTTTCATCTTGGTGGAACTGACGTCGCTGCTATCTTTATGAATCTCTACAACTTATCCCTTAAAAATTGCATTTTTCCATCCCAGTGGAAAACTTCAACCATTATTCCTATCCACAAAAAAGGTCCAGTGCATGACCCGTCAAATTATCGTCCTATCAACCATACCCCTTTAGCTGCCAGAATAATGGATCGTTTGATTAAACAGCGGATGTCCGATTTTCTCATTTCCCATAACCTCATTCACAGAGGCCAATATGGCTTCCTAAAATCACATTCTTGTGCTACATGAGAGTTTGATTTCTTCAACCTACCGACCATGGCAGCTGACGACGGAAAATCTATGACTGTCATCTACCTCGATATGACCAAGGCATTTGACCGAGTTCCTCACTCCCGATTGTTAACAAAACTCCGGGCTTATGGTATCCATGACCCGCTTTTATCATGGATCACTTCTTACCTGTCGGATCGAACCCAGGTTGTATATGCTAATGGTCATCTATCGCAACCGACGCCTGTCACTAGTGGAGTCATACAAGGAAGTGTACTTGGTCCGCTATTTTTCTTACTCTATATTAACGACATTTTTTCGATTGTGCAACATGGCACACCGTTCCTCTTCGCCGACGACATCAAAATCGTGTATGATTTCCGCCATCAAGATTAGAGCACAGCACTGTCTGAAATAGGTAGTGATCTTGAGAAACTTGATCAATGGTGTACTTCATGGCAGATGTGCTTCTCGACATTTAAAAGCTTCTACACAACCTACAGATGTCAAGTCCCCCTCGGAACTCTGTCACTGAACCAAGTACCCATCGCCCCAAGCTCATCAGTGAAGGATCTTGGGCTTCGATACACTAACAATCTACAATTCTCGGAACATGTCTCATTTCAGACGGCCAGGGCCAGACAGATAATAGGCCTAGTTCTCAGATCATTTAAAATGAAACATAGTATCCTCCTTACATACCAATCCCATGCTAGACCCCACCTCAAATACTGCCCTATAATCTTCTCTGGAATGTCTAAATCTGACAGAATACGCCTGGAGAAAGTCCAGCGCACCTTCACCAAGAAGCTTATGGGATATTCCCCTCCAGTGAGCTATGAAGAGCGATGCATTCTATTTAAACTTGACCCCGTATGGCTTAGACATGTCAGGCTTAACTTGTGTTTTCTATACAGACTTATTCATTGCTCTCCGTTCACTTCTACCAACTCTATACAGTTTTCCCTACCCTCATCTTACCTTCTGCGCCACAGAGACTTCAGTCTGACCATCCCACATTCCAGGCTGGCAATCAGATCCAACTTCCTTCTCATTAAATATTCAAAGCTTTGGAATAAGCTGCCTCGGACCATTCGCAAATGTGCGTCAATAATCCAGTTCAGCCATGCCCTTAAATCACAACTTACCGTTAGTCATATGTTACCTTTGACTAACGCCAGCATATATGAGGATCGAACCTATGAAGAAGGCATCGAACTTTAGAACCCTAGCTTCGGTCTCTCCTCCCGCTCTCTGCTATCCGTCGAGCTGGTCTTCAAAAACGGGTTCAACTACTAGGATCACGGCGCCATATCCCAAACCTACCATTTTCTGCCTAACGACAGACGATAGGCTTACCATTTATTATTATTTTTTACGTATAACCCACATTGCAGAAGGATAGTTTTGTCGTTTACAACTATAACTATCTAGATGCCTGCCGGTTCTCGCTACTCACCCACGTTCACCTACCATCACCTAACCCTTATACATCCCTGTCTCATCTAATTAACTGGTCGGTTTTCACAACCATGTCTAAAGAATTACTGCCTCCCTCGCCATATAGTACTAGGGCAGCCATGTAAAACAACTCTCCTCTAGCTGAAGGTTTTAGCCAATGATGTTTTCCCCCAGCACCAAATTGTCCAGTGGTGCTGGATCCTAAGACATTAAGTCCAACCACCCACTACTTCACTCCTTGATCCTCTCTTATTTATCCTGGCTTCCGATCCTCTCGGCTTCCTTGCCCGGGGATCGATTTGATCTGTATATACTATTACAAATTCTTACATGACTTTTGATAGAGCTTATGAGGAAAGCGTGATACTAACTAAAACTCTTGATAATCTAGGATGTGCCACATCATACACCGTAGTTGCCACCACCTAAGCGTAAACCCACCAGGTTACAATGCCTAAACACAGTAACTCTCACGCCTGAGGCCAGTGCATCAGAAGTCGTATTTGATTATATGAAATACCACTGGAAGCATGAAAGGTAGTCTTTAAAAATTCCCAGTGCTGTCTTTATTTAGTCTTCGCTTTTGTCTCTAACCAAAGACGTAGCACTTGTCAGACTCATCAACCTCTATCTAGCGGTCACCATTGATCACTCACAGCTCAACTTTCGTCCCTACCACAGAACTCTAGCATCTTCCATGACTGGTCTACACAACATTTGATACTTAGCCAGAAAAACTACAAACCGTCGGTGGATCGTCCCGACGAATCGTGTTGTTAGTGCAGCAAGTTGTACCCCATCTTTGTGCAGACTGGCGTTTTGTTGAACATAAACCCCGTTGAATAATCGCAGGCTGTGGTTGACTCTACCTTCCCCTGCATTTTTGTCCCATATAAACGGCATGAGGGTTCTGACTTCAAGGATAAGGCGAGTGTTAGCGCGGCACTTCCGCAAACATTCCTGGCCGTGATGGTCTCCCTGCACAGAGTTGACCACCAATAAGACATGACCACCAAAAAGTAGAGATTGGCATAAAAAAGTGAGAAAAAATACCCCACTATTTTGTTTTCCAGGCACACCAGCCTTGTCACTTGTGACTCATGTCTCCGGGTTGCAGTGTTGCTACGGATGGACTGGTGCGGTTGACCTATTCCCAACGCGGGTTGTTACATGCGGTCCATGTTTCGGCCGGGGCGTGGGAGCTGTGGTTGCCCACCAAAAGCAGCTCCACCTTCTCTGACAGCCAGATACCTGACCGTGATAAAACCATTAAAAAAATAAAATAAAAACGTCTAAAAAATGTGTGGATCATTCTTGGAGCGCCACGTGCTGGATGCCAGTGGTTGTGTATCGTGGTACCTCCCGACCTGAAGCAGGCCCTTGTGCCGCCTACCATGAGCACCGAATGTAGGTCGTTAGAGTTTGCTTCCCTGACAAACATTCGGACCCATCTCATTTCCATTTCTCACGGCTGTCCAAAACCAGTCCTCACATGGGTGTTTTCCTGCTTTGCAATACGATAACGACGAAAAGGACACCGCAATAACCATGCAATCATGTCTGCATCCGATTTCCTTGATCATACTCGAGCAAATCTCAGTACGATAGCACCATCGAGTAAGAGCATAGATGAGCTCACGTTAACGTTCCAAGACACGTGACCGATTGCCTTTAATGTATCACCTCTGTCACCCCAATAGTTTCTTCTACTTTAAGGCTCCTCAGAAACTACCCAGTATAGAATATCCACTATGCTGGAATAGACAGCAACAGCATAGGGCTACGCTAACAGTGTGCCAGTCTCATTCGCTCACAGTCTGTTATTTCAAACCTATCTTATCGCCTCGTTGCCAAACTGCTTTCTGCGTAAGCAAACGGTACTGGGGGTTATCATTTCTAACTGCTCTAAACCGTGAGACCCTAGGTCTTTCATTAGTATCCGAGCAATGCCATGCCAACGTGAAAAATCATAAATCATTTGGGATGCATACACCGTTACCAAACTAGTGTACGCAACTTCGTTAGCCTGCAGCAGTATAGAACAAATCCACCGTGAGCCTATTTTTACTTAGAATGTGGAGTAGGTGCCATTGACTGCTCAAATGAAACTTCATCCGTGCTTCACTCACACAGACCTAACCAGTCCATTATCTATTGTCTTCACATACCATCATAACCCACAGCTGGAACCACGTCCGGACTGCAATCCCCCTTTATTTCAGGTCCGTTGTCTCTCACTATCGCAGTCACCAAACCGGATAACCAAGGACGCCACTTTGACTCGTACGGACAGAGACTCAAGTAGAACCTACCATAGCAACTGGGACCGAAATCAAGCTACCCGACAGGAAATACTCCCACTTGCTTATCAGATCATTTAGGCTTTTCTAAAGCAACCAACACGAATTCCAGTCCATGCGCATCTTGCTAATATACCACCACACTCAGCTGATTGACCGACACATACTTTGCCCTGCTAGACGAAACACACCCATATGATGTCGTACGTTACCAGAAACGACGCTGAATATCACTGAAGGCAAATGCGTCAACATATACATATATATATATATATATTTGTCAGTAAAACAGCATAATAACTCTCAAGTCCATGCGGAGATTTCACACTTTATTATCCGTTACCACAGTCCACCTTTCCTCCGAACCGTAGCCGGTTGGAACTTGACTCTCCACTTCTCGAGGACCCTCCAGTTGCGCTTCCTCATTTCTCATTTCTGAATGGTACATGTTACTGATCCTGAATCTAAACTCACCTTTTTATGGACTGCTGTATCTCCCACATCCACCAGTGTTCACTTTCACGAAACTGGCCTCGGCACCGTTTCGACACTCATTCCATTTATTGAACTCCGGTAAATCCGACATTCAGGGTCTGCATCGCCTTCATGGATCGCTATCCTCTCCGCATGCACCGGCTTCCTCGAGAACACTTCTTTACAATTTTTTTCCTTTTTTTTCTTCCTTTTCTTCTTGTTCAAAATTTACTCCATCTGTAGAACATCAGCAGGCCTCCGTTTCCCCAGCTTGCATCATTCTCGTTCATAATGCGTCCTTGACACTGCGCTAACGGCTTTTCGATATCTCCACCGCCCAGCCCGGATTCAAAACCGGTTTGAAACTGCCGCGCAAACCATTGGTAAAATGATCCATTCAAACTGTCGTTGGCTATGTCTATCTATCGCTTATACTCTCCACTTTCATACTTTGAATTTGTGAATATTCCACCTTATTGAGTAACGTGTCACACCATGATCATGCGCTAGCGCGTGCGTCTCGACCATGGCCGAGAAATATACCATTATCGTCATCATTATCATCATCATTATCATCTATTCTGCTTTGTTGGAAGTAGTATACTAAGAGCAACTTGTTTAAAATACTCTCTACCTCACCAATGAACACATTCAGCGTTTTGTCATCAAAAGGCTCCTATTTTGTTGGTGCCTTTGTCGCTCTCTTTACGGATCTTGGTAGCCTTTCCAAACCATTCCCAAGGTGACTAGCGTGCGGAGGGTTGAAGTGCCGGGGAACTCCTTCAGTGCCAGTCCCATCCTAAATCCGCGACTTGTTCAGGTGCCACCGTCAACTCCGAAGCCTTTCTTTGGGCTCCGACTCAGTTTGATCCGTTTACCGAATAATCGCCGTTTGGCATACCTCTTCTAACAACAAAACACTAAAACTCCGTCAGAAAGGACCCGACTTTCATCGTGTGCACCACTAGTAGAGGAACCGCCATTGTCTGCATGCAGGTCACTTGGGCAACCGTGTCGCTCCTCATTAGCCTCAAGCCTGGCTACTACAAGGAAACCCAAATTGCCAATTCCCGTCTCCGAGAACGACGGCCATTCTCCTGCAACCATAGTCATTGGTAGCGGTGATCTTAGCTGCCTTATCACCGTCGCTTTTAGGCGTCGGCACCAGAAGCAGTTGGAGAAGATCCTCCTCACTGAAGCTCTTTAGGTTATCATCCGAAACCGTGAGCGGATACCGTTCGACATGTGGGTTTCCCCAGAGTGTCCTTCTGTAGCATGACAGCGTCGGATCAACGCGGCAGATACTTGGTGTTTGCCGGGTAAACCACCGACCGTCAAGGTCATGGTGAGGCAAAATCAGGTTGTCTCAGTGTTTTGCTTATTAGCGTCAAGATCGATAATTTTGCTGTTACTAGTATTTATTGCTATTCTAACTGATTTACTGATCCGATGGTAGCGATAACTGCGTCACACCAACCTGTGGGCGTCAGTTATTATCGCGAATCAGTAAAATATAACTCTTTGGAGATTCGTGATTTTAACTAACTTAATCCATTGTTTAAACCCCCCCCCCCTAAATATTCTCTTTTTATCCTTCCTCTCAGATTTAATTTGTCACTTTTTCTCCCACCTTTTTGATACCCCGCAATTTACCATAGTCCGTTAAATTGCCCATTACTTGTCAGCTTTCACTACTTTACTTCCTGCGATATTGCGTCGAAATAACTACCAATCACTGCAACAGCTTAGCTATGCGTTCCATTGCTGCCCACGGGCCCAAAATCACAGCTAGCACTCGCCGTTGTAAGACCCCTCACCTCCAAAGCACGCTCAAAAGTTGTTCAGTATCCCTCGTTGACATACTTGGGGACGCTACTAAAGCAACTGCTGAAATAAGCAAAACCATGAATGATTTGTCCTCTCGGCTTGACGCTTTTGGCCAAACCATCGGTCAGCCAGGTCCATTAGCGTTCTTGTTAGAGCCACCTCTACAACACACTCAGGCAAACCTAATCTCAGCCACGAAGTTCATCGATACCGTCGCCTCTGAAATATTTAGACGCATCAAAAAAGCCAACAGTGCAACAGTATTCAACATTCCAGATAAGTTACATCTCTCAACTGCTAAGAACTTAATATTGAAGGCTTACAACCTGGATTCGCAACCTTGCCACTTTGTCAGACTCCGCAAAACTTCACCGCAAAATACGTGCCCACTCCTGTTTCAGTTTAATACTGAAGTTGCTCCCAAGGAATTTATTAGCTGACAGTCTTTTGTCAATGCCAATACAGGTTTCAAGTGGGCAAAAATACTTCCCGATAAAACCCCTCTACAAAGGGAGGTTCACAAAAGCCATGCGAAGAACCACAACCCTGGTAAACACTTAGCCAGTAGTCCCTCTCAGGTGGTCGATTTACCAAGCGTCGGCCACCATGCGAAAACCTCTTCTGTGGTGAGTCGCAAAATAGTTGTCGACCTAGATAGTTCATCAGTCTCCACTCCATCGGAGCCGCGTCGCAAACGTCAAAACTTGCAGAACGGTCTCAATGAAACGGTCCACATTAGTGTGCCTCCTGACGTCCACAAAACTGATAAAAGTCCCCCTGACTCCAAGACTAGTAACAAATTACCACGCAAAACCCCGATTAACATGATTCCTTCGACTAGCTCAAGAAGTGTCTGGTCCAACCTCAAACTACTCCCACGGAATATGGTTCAAAAAACGAGCGCCGACCCTTGCAGGAGTCCAAAATCCAAAACCGGATCGGGAAAACAGCCCAATACCTGAAGTAAAATCAGTAATCCCTCAACTGTTGACGTCAGAACTAGCCATTCCTTGCGTACCTAAGAAATACGCGATACTAGATGTATTTGCACCGGTACCCGTAACGAATTCGAAAATAAATAGAGTAGCTTTATCGGCAAAATCGGCCGTCTCAACTCGGGGACCCGGACCTCGCTCTCCGAACCCAATCAGTCTTTTGCCTCCAGGTAGAGTGAACCATGAAAACACTTCTTCCAACGACGAAAAAGGAAGTCTCGGCAAGACTGTTCAGACCGTTATGCCAGTACCTTATCCAAATACGGTTCCGGTTGACTACTTACGGCCTACCCAACCACATGCATCCTGCTCCCCAATTCCAAATGGTCGCGAGCTTTCGGACTTAATGCCACCCCATCTAAATTTTCCGGTCTTTCCGTTTCCTCTGAACGTCCCGCCTCCTCTTATGCCATATCTCTCCCCACACCATCCCACAGTCCGCCAGCGGCTACAATTTCTCCAAATCTGGCAGCCACCTTAAGGGGTCATACACTCCATGTACGTCATCGCCACGATAATGATGGTTTCACAGTTGCACTCTTCAATGCTCGCTCCCTTGTGAGTAAACTTACACCCGTTCGCTCCTTCGCACTGCAATCTCACCCGGATGTAATCTTTGTAACTGAAACCTGGCTTACCGATGAAACTCCCCTCCGACACCTCTCCATACCCGGTTATAATATATTTGCCACGAACAGATCTGAGAGGCGTGGTGGTGGATGTCTTGTTTATAGTAAGAACAGTCTTGGAACACTTACTCCAACTTCCTGTCTTTGATAAGGTCCAAGACTCTGTTTGAATCTCTATACCTCTGCTTCAGAGGCAGCTCGTCATTGGTTGTGTTTACTGTCCGCCGGGCTACAACATGGGCAACGTAAACGCAATCACCGATGCTTTCTGTCGAGTAGCTGAAATCCCGCATGCTGCTAAAATCGTAGCGGGGGAACTCGAAATTCCCGCTGTAAAACCAAAATACCACGTTTGCTTCTATCAGAGAACATTTATATCAGCTCGCCTCAGTTAATCGTTGAGGCATTCAATAATTTCTTCGCTTCTACCTTCATAACAGACCACAATATCCCAACCCAGGATCTCACCTCCTTGACCGCCGACACCTTGTCAACCGTAGTAATCTTAGCCAACAAAGTCAGAAAGCTGTTAAATACCACCCGGCCTCTGGCCCGCCCTGGACATAGTGGTATTCCTCCAGCTCTGCTTCGTCTTGGCGGCCCGGACATTATGATACTTTTGATGAACTTATTTAACCTCTCCATGTCACAAAGCATTTTCCCATCCCAGTGGAAAACTTCCGTTATCATTCCCCTTCATAAGAAGGGTGCTTTACATGACCCTGCTAATTACCGCCCCATAAACCACACTCCCATTATATCTAGGATAATGGAACGAGTAGTTAAAGATGAGATTTCCAATTTTATCTTCACCCGTGGGTTAATAAGTAAGAACCAACACGGCTTCTTAAAGTCTAGGTCGCGTCTGACCTGTCAACTTGATTTCCTTAATCTAATCACAAAGTCAGCTGACTCTGGAAAGGCACTTATCGTTATCTTCCTTGATATGACGAAAAAACTTGATCGCGTGCCTCACGCCTAGCTGCTAAGCAATGTTAAGTCCTACGGCACAACAGACCTACTCTCTTCTTGGTTTTCATCCTGTCTTGGTATGGGACAGCAAGCAGTAAACATTGAGGGTTACCTCTCATCACCCCAGCCAGTCACGGGTGGTGTTATACAGGGCAGTGCGTTAGGCCCACTTTTATTTCTTCTCTACATAAACGACGTATTCAAAGTAATACGCCATGGCACCGCGTTTCTATTCGCCGATGATATCAAGATCGTATATTCCTTTGAACCCCATACCTTGACCTTTGCCCTCACCAAGATAGCTGGCGACCTGAACGCTCTTGACATATGGTGCAACACTTGGAAAATGAGTTTCTCCGCTGCTAAGATTGCCGTTCTCACGTATAAAAGTCAAACTCCTCCTGAATCCCTCGCCTTAAGCGGCTCGTCCATTCCTGCTACTCCGCTAGTACGAGATCTCGGTCTACAATATTCTTGCACGTTCACCTTTCAAGAACAAGCCATTTACCAGGTGGCTTAGACTAAGAGAACGATAGCCCTCATCTGCAGAACTTTCAGAATGCGCGACAGCCAGCTTTTGATCTTTAAATCCCAAACCAGACCGCAGCTCGAGTACTGCCCTCTGGCACACACTCCCATGCGCAAGTCTGACAGACTTGCCATCGAAAGAGTTCAGCGATCCTTCACCAAGCACTTGCTCGGCTCATCATCCCCCTTGAATTATAAAGAAAGATGTGGGCTACTAAGGCTTGAACCCTTATGGCTTTGACGTATGAAACTCAATCTTTATCTTCTATTCAATATCCTACATTCTAAGCGCATACGTCCATCACTGATCTATGCTTCGCTCAAGACGCACCCTACCCTTTTCGTAACCGAAATCATACTACTAAAGTCCCATACTCCAGGACAAAACTAAGAGAAAGGTTCTTCATCACCGTCCATTCACGCATTTGGAACAGACTGCCTGAAGACTTTCGGGCCTGCCAGACACTAGACCATTTCAAAATTGTCCTTACAAAATATTTAGATGTCGCCAAAGTACTACAATTAGCCCATACGTGCACCCCGTTGGAACAAGCTTATGAGGGTAGCCTAGATTTTTGACCAGAGGAAGAAAGCATGACCCGGGTAACATCCTTTGCAACGTCGACATCACCTACCCCATATGCCTTCTCCATCACCAGCACATTAATATCCCTTAGAATGACTTACATCACTGACACTGCTCTTATTAGATTCTCCCCAATCCACGCGCTCCAACGTCTCCTATCTATTATCTCCGTCATGCTTAATTCGCTTTACTCCGTCCAAGCTGACCCCATTCCCCCCCTCTTTATTTTGCCCTAGCATCGCAACACTTAATCCAATTCCCGCGACCACCACTTACCTCTAAAGCATAATTCTTATTCCCAGTTTTGGTCATTATTTTTGTATTCTCATTCACTCCCAATGGCTCATAGTCCTTATTCTTCCCAAAGTAGTCTGTGTCTACATTACTAGATTTCTCTTTTCGCTAGTGACCGTTGATCCGCAGCCGGGAGCATCCCAGACTGCGTCTCTCCATTCTTATGCTTCCAGACACCAGCCGGCGCGCATCCCCTTTTTGATGTCATGGAATGATCCGGAGATAACACCATCGTAATATCTGGCCCACACATCCGGCTGAAAATCTGATACCCGCCCATCATTCCGCCGCTAACTCATTGACCCTGCTCTCCAGGATCTCTTGCAATCTCCTAGACCACTCTATCTCTACGTCTGTACGATCTCGACCAACGTCACCTGTGCAAATCCCGCCGGTGCTGGGTGCGGACAGATCCCCCGCTTTGGCCGGTGCACATCGGGCGTGCAGGACGTCTGCAACGATGTGCGGGCGCAACTAGGTGGATCGCACCTCCACCAGAAGTGGTTTTCAGGTTGGGTGTCCAGCGCACGGTCAGCCCTACCCACTAGCACCGGTGGCGGATTGAAAAAAAACAAAAGGACTACCGTTCATACACTCAAAATGTTGCTGTCTCCTCCAGCTAACATGGACTCTTCATCGAGCTCGCTTCCAAATTTGCCTTCATAACCTAACGCTTTTTCGCCCGGAAAAAATTGTTTTCTTTGGTGCATAATTATCGCATACCTAAAAACCTATCAACACTTCTGGCTCATTAATCCCGGTCCACTTCCCGCGGTTTCATGCTAAACTATTCACCAGTCTTGTTTGCAAACTTAACCACTCTCTAAGATAAAGCTCACCCCCTTTTGCTACTTTTAACAATACGCTCAAGAAACAACGCATTTATTGCTGTCACTAACTTACGTACTACAATCTCCAGACATTATATGATACTGCGAAATTTATCTCCAGAGATTCCCAATAATCGATGGCTCTGTGTTTGCTTTCTCTGCCAGCTCCGCTGTTTGCCCACTTAGGACTGTTGCATTGCAATGTCCTCATCTTGCAAGGTATCGTGTCCCACATATGCACATCTGATAACCTCTTGTGCCGCAGAGTTCTGTTCTGTTGCCACAAAGTGGTCTACCTTCTGTATCGAATATAAACTGATAATCTTCTGCCCATCACTTCACCGTTTTTCCAGCTGTGCCCATCCTATTGTTGTAGTTGAGCACCACACATCGATTTTTTCGATAATTCCTAGTTCATGTTGATGCATTACATTCCTTTTTTCTGAAAGCGAAACAATCCACTCAAAGTCCGTATGTTCCATCCGGTCACTTCTTACACCATCAATTTGACACCCACAGTCCAGCGTGTTGTCCGTTTTGTTTTACAACTGGCTCAACCGTTTTACGTTCACTGAACCCCAAAATTGTCGTCCTCGACCGATTTTCTTGTTCTTCACGTGTTATGCTGCAATTTTTTATCGTCTAATTTTTCATCGCAACTCCTCTCATACGATGCAAAGCTCTATTGCTTGAAAACGTCTCCTTCATGATTGTTTCTCTTTCACGATATCCACGTATCCGTCAATCTAGTTTGGTTCTCCGACAGGACAGTCTTCCTTTTGTAGGATTTGTGTGATTTTGTACCATTCCCCACCCACCCCACACTTTGGCAGAATAACTACACCTACCTACAGCCGGATGAACCACTTGATCTCGAGTTTAAATTCATCGGGCGGTATTGCAACAATTGACTTGAATGCCTTCTCTTATATTCAACCGCGTTCGCATGATTGTACAATCCTACTGTAACTTTCATTCAGCTTTCAACTGTACTGTTTGATCTTGCATTGCAGCATGCTTCGGGGTTATCCGAAATAAACTATTATTATTATTAAATTTGTCAGTCTTTGCAATTGGGTGTCACATCGGCAGCACGGCAGGGGTCTACCTCTACAAGGCCGATGCAGTTGGGCTTCGATCCGCGATGGGTACGTTGGCTTCGGTGGTGAGAGAGATTTTTCATGTCTCCCGCCGCACTCGAAAACAAAAACGATGTCTGCACAGTCCGTTCTGCAAGACTCAATCTGGCCGATGCGCGGCTATCGCGAAATTGCTTCCTCCTCAACATTTAATCCGACCTGGGTAGATCCCGCTCGCATCTTTGCGGCGGTGATCATGTTTTAGGTTTTGTTGTTGTCGGTATATCCCAAAGTTCCGTTTGCCTGTGGTTGATATCGCTTTCGTAAAGGAGCCAGCGCATGCGGACCGCCATTCATGTGGTGCAAGAACCGCTCTTTCTGTCACCGGCTCCCGACACCTAAGATTTCTGTTGCCCGGCGAGTAGAACCTGGTTGTGCACGGGCTAGAGTTTCTTCTTCGGACAAAAAGCTGATTGACACTAGAGACTTCACTTTTCACCCTATTCTAAAGACTCCTCCTAAACGGCTTTTCAACACACGGCTGATGCGTAGGTGCCACACGGGACATCGGTAAAGCCAGCTCGTCCTTTTGCAGAGGCTATCCGCACAAAAGTAAAATGAGTTCGTCCTGAGTAAAAGGCCAACAGAGGCCTGATTTCTTGTGAACGGACTTCGAGATTGACCCTGGCGTGCCTCAAGGTTTCTCTTCAAAACCTTGTTTCGGTTGCCCTCTGTGAACAAGCAGACATGGCCAAAAACACAAGACGTTAATTCCACGACACATTTTAAGACCTGATCAATCTTGTCCCAGGAAGTGATGTACTGTTCGTCGCTAGAGACGACTAACTGTCCTTGGTATCTCATCAAGGCATTTCGTGTGCACTTTAGGAGACTGAGCTGCCAGAGCTGAGGGTCGACGTGATGCGGGAGTAGTCTCAACTGAAAAGGCTGGAGCTTTGATTTAGACGATACCAGGGTCCGGTGATAATGTGCTGTACATCTTCGGGGTTGGATGGCGCTTGGAGGGATGGCTATGTTAAAAGCTGTTTGGTAGTAGTCTCGGCATGCGCCTCAACAGATTGCAGTTGTGATAGGCAGGTGGATAAATTTTACGATAAACGCACCGCTATTGCTTGCAGGAGCAAGGGCTGTGGCATTGCAGTACTAGCTGGTGATTTCAGTGCACAGGTCGGCAAACTTAGTGAGTCAGAAGCTTGTTCAGGTGGTTGTTGTGCCCTGCTCGCTTGGCGCACAGATGACGGGGTGGGCTTCTTCAGTCTTGTGGGGATAATCGGTTATTCCTGTCTAGCATAAATTTCCGGTACAGCTTGCATCGCACGGTGACATGGCGCCCCAAAGCTACAGGTACTCTAAGCCTGGTTGACTATATCTTAATAAGTCGGCGATGAAGCCATTCTGTCGAACACCAGATCTCACTACTTCACGGGTTTAGAGTCGGATCACGCGTCAGTTTTATTGCGATTATCTCCACAGCTCCATGGTATTCGTGGCAAAACCACAAACCCGTTATGCCGTGCAAAGTTCGTGTGATCCAGAAGTTCGCACCGGTTATGAACAGAGATCATCACGAACTGATAATTGTGATGAACAGTAATGTGGGTGAGCATTGGGCCCACATCAAACAGGAGATGCACTTTGCAGCAGGTTTCGCCTGTGGTCTTAGATCCGATGTCCATCAAAGACACTGGATTTCTCAAGGTTCCATGTTCTGTTATCTCCTATCTTACGCGATGCCTTAAAAAGCCTGACCAAAATATTTCTGAGTTAAAGGCCATGCTTCATTGTGTCTCTTGTGTTATTAACCCGAACGATCGAGCAAAAACTTAGAAAGAAGTCAGGTCCGGAAGGAGGCTTCAACCTTCTAGCAATGCGAGTACATGTAATAAAAATGGGAAAAGGGAAGCCGCAAGTGCAGAAGAAAGATAGAATGACTGACCAAAGTCAAACTAGGCAAAAGAATTGCCCGGCTGAATGAATTTTAGCTCAGTGTGAGTTGGGTCACTCCACGGTCGCTCGAAATTCACAACTTCCTAAGTTATATGGTCATGGTTGCTTTTGGTCTCCTAGAGGTTGCTGAACGTTTTCTGATGGGTCAGAAATCTGAAATGATGGAAAGCTTTCATCTTCTATTCCAGATGTGTAATACGGGGAGTCGGAAGCGTGTTCATTTCAGCGGCTGAGAAAACATGTTGACTGGCCTGTCCTTAATGTGGTACATTCACTACGACTGGTTTGGGAGCAAGGTGCGTCAGTGGCACCGTGTCTTCGTTGCCACTTAAAAGATGGATGCCGGCATATCGTGGACTGCAGCTAGGAGGCTCTCCCTTTTCCACCAAGAGTTCGTATTTCCAAGACTTAGTAATCCTCTTTATAAAACAGCCCCGGGATTTGACAGCCGGGCAGGGAGGGCGATTCGGCTGGTGGGCTTGCCATAGGAAGTGGAAAGGCGTTCGTGGAGTGTCCCATCGGTTCCGGCGCAGAAGGATTATTGAACTGAGTTCAAGTCATTCAAAAGCACGAACTCCCATTATTAAGCACACAGTTGTTGTGGTTTCATTGCTAGTGTAATGGCTTTTCACATTGTCTCGTTCAACTGCTACATCTGACAATTTCCGCGCAGGCTGTGCAGAGTGGCTTGGCTGGTTTCTGCTCATTATGTGTGGGGAAAAGTCTGAATTTCAAGTGATATGAAAGCAGTGTCACGGTTGGAGTGGGCATAGGAGGGCATCCCAAATAGAGAAAATAGCTGGGCAAGGCTGTAGATAACCGTGGAATGAGGTTAGTCTGAGCTAGCAAAGGCGGAAAGAAGTCGTGCCTTTTGGTAGATCATCTCCACAAAGTACTTGATACGAAAGCCAGGCTCTAGGGGGCCTTTTAAGTCGATACTGATTCTATCAGGTGGTTGAGTCGCTTTTACAAATTTGCCGAACTTCCGTCCAACAAAACAA
The DNA here is from genome assembly GCA_948099385.1 of Fasciola hepatica. Classification (NCBI taxonomy): domain Eukaryota; kingdom Metazoa; phylum Platyhelminthes; class Trematoda; order Plagiorchiida; family Fasciolidae; genus Fasciola; species Fasciola hepatica. Next base: position 822,156 of record CANUEZ040000166.1, read on the forward strand.
GGTTTTAATTCTGCACGTATTTTACATTGATTGGCAAATTGTCGAGCTTGGTCAACAGAAAACGATAAATTTTTAGAGCAGACAAGAGGCAGCATGTGTGCCATACCAGGACGACAGAGTATTATATAAGCACTTTAGATCATCGCGCTATACGGCGGAAACAAATGAAGGAAAATGTCGGCCGCCATGTTACAGGCTCCAAAACGATACTGAATATTGTAGTGGTGACAAAAAGGTTTCAAACTCTACCGCTTAACTTTGCCATTACTTATTCATCCGGTCGTACATAAAAGCGACTGCGAGTTGATCAGTGATGAGAATAAAACCATTTCTGAGCCTCCATTTTCTTAGGCTTCTAAGATGACAGGCTTCTTTTTCAGTCGCTGAACACTTGTTCGCTTGGAGACAGAGTGCGTGAACGAGTAGCCATAGAATGACCATCTTGGTTCAATGTAGCAGCAATAGCTCTATTTAAAGAGACCGTTTCTACAATGAGGGGACGAATGTAGTCCACAGTTTACACTGCGGCTCTTCTCAGTTAGTCTTTCGGATTCCAAAAGGCCCTTGCTGCGTTATCAGGAGCAGAAATCAAAGAACTGTGAGACCCAATCGGCGTAGTACACTAGCATTTCCACCATAATCTTCTGTGAACATATATCCTGTGGAGAAGGGAGTTCCCAAAACATGGAGCTTTCAGGATTTGGTTTGGTCCAGTCTCAAGAAAATTAGTGACCGAGCCGTCGGACTTTTATTAGGGCGACTATAACACCATTCATGTTATTCCGTTTTCCGCGTTTGGCTACCGACTACTATTTTAACAGCAAGACTCTATGACTGAAACACGTCTTCTCTAATAGTATTGGTCGATCCTTCCGATCTTTGCTGACTGGTAGGTTATCTTGAATCTGATCATTCTTACGCGTGGACGACCGGAAGACGTTGTTTTCTGCTTGAAACTGCTGCTTATTAACCTCGGATATAGGTTTCACCCGTGCTATCCATTTTTTCTTGTGTTCTTGTGCTATGCTACACTGATGTATTTATTTTATTATTACTAAAACACATTATTTTCCGAGACTTCGACAGTATTCAAGCATTATATCAAACCTGGGTGCGTCTGTTCGGGTGACAAGCCAGCGTAGATGGCGAACAAATGCTTTTCCCTCTAAAGTGATTACACCCTTGTCCTCGCTGGATGTGACGCCACGTCTTTTTCCAAAATTAATGGAGTTCCACAGGTTCTTATTACGGTCCTCCAAGCGGTGGCCATACAATATAACGCTGTTCACATAGGCGTATACGTCTCTTGGGGATTCATCACTTGTGATGTCGCCGAAATAATACTTTATGACTCTCGGGAAACCCGCGCGCTCAATCTCAGCTTGCGACTTTGATCGCTGCAGCCCGCTACGGAAAATCAGAAGGCAAAACCCGATTCGCCAAAAATGTGCCTTTCACAGAAATTACTGTGCTGCATATAAGGCAAAAATCGAATATTCCCGAACTCGGGCGTCCAGTTAGGTTCAAGCCCTGCTGAGCCGATTAGGTTGATAAAAATATTTTGCCGGATTGCTAATTGATCCGTTGACCCAATTTGCGTCGGACTGTAGATGAATGCTCGATCAGCAAAAGAGTTATGTCATGAGTGGTCCGGTAATTTATGAACTATTGGCTGTTCAATCCGGTCTTGAACGCTCGAGTTGGTTAATGGTTTGCCTGAGAGAAGTTTTTTTTCGTTTCAACATCCAAACCCCTCTTTCTTGGTGCTTATCTGTGGCTTGGTCCGTGTAGGTCCATCTGAAGCTTTCGGGTTTGTCCTCTCGGTCGGTCTGACCACTGCCCTGGTAGCAAGTCTGTGTCTGGATTTGTCGTCGTTGGCTCTGGTGTGGGTGGTTTGAAGGAGTTCAGTGGGACTTCCAAAGGGATATGCTTTTCATGTTGTCGATTCTAGGGTCTATCATGGCGGCTGCAGAGTTGGTTCCGGAGTCTGACCCATATGTCGTCATCGACGGATACTTCGTGCAGTTTTGTTCCACAGCAAAGCCCGATCACTTCTGAGGCCTACATTGATGTTGTGGCTCGGTAGACTCTTGCACACACAGCTGAACCCACGGCAAGTTCTTTGTTCTGCCGTGTAAATTGTTGGGGTCTAATCGGAAATAGGGCATTGCGGAAGGTCTTCAGTTTTTGACCCATCAGAACCTCTGCTGGGGACAGTCCCAGAGGTGCAGAGGTGTTTGGAGTTATGCGATACACAAACAAGAATTGCTGTAGAATTTCATCCGGTGTTCCCTCCCCCTTGATTTAGACAGCCCTTTCTTAATTGTGTCCGCGAACCTTGAAGCCTCGCCATGGGATTGTGGGTGGTATGGTGATGGGAAATTTTGTTCAACGTTGTCTTGTTGGCAGTAGTCGTAGAACATGTCGGAGGCAAACTGTGAGCCGCTGTCAGATACTGCCTAGTCAGGCAGACTGTGCTGTGAGAAAATCCTTCGTAGTGCCGCGATGGAGCTATGTGAAGTTACTGGGCTGACTGGGATAACTTCCGGCCATTTTAAGAGAGCATCAACCACAACCACGTAGTGAGCTCCTTTAGTACGACCGGCGAAGTCGATGTGAAGTCTCGCCCAAGGTCGGTCTGGTGTCGGCCACGAGACGGACCGTTGGTGTGGGGTCACCTCTGCTCCCTGTTGACACTTAGAACATTGTCGTACGATATTTTGGATTTCATCATCCATGCCGGGCCAGTAAGTATAACTTCGAGCGATGGCCTTCGTCCTGCTGGTCTCGGGATAACCGGTGTGAAATTGTGGTAGTACTGCTGATCATAGTGATGCCGGTATCACGCCTCTCTGTGCTGATCTGAGACAGGAGCCGACAACCGAGAGATAGGCGCGTCGACGGTACAGTTGTAGTAATTCACCGGATGGCTTAGTGTGGAGCCACGATGTTTGTACTAATTTAATCGCTAGTTTTGTCGCCTGGACATGCCTGGATGCATCTCGAATATCGCCACTCGTTACCGGGGTTTCTCGGATTGAGCCGGTCAGTTCGGACAATGCAGCTTGTTCGACTGCGATTGTGGCAACGACAGCTTCTTCATCCTTCACTGGTTGGCTTCCAATGAGGCGGGATAGTCCGTCGGCCCGTCCGAATTTAGTAGTTTTACGACACTTGGTTTCAAACTCATATCCTAGCAGGACAGTGGCCCACCTCTGGAGTCGGCTTACTGAGTACACCGATACGGCTTTCTTTGTGCCAAAGATTGGCAAGAGCGGCCTGTGATCGGTGAGTGGCGTGAAATGTCTGCAACGCAGAAATTTGTGGAACTTCTCGATAGCGAATACCATGGCTATGGCTTCTTTCCTAGTTTTTCCGTAATTCTTTTCCGCAGGCATTAGGGTACGAGAGACATGGGCGATTGCCTTTTCTGACCCGTCTGGGAACACGTGTGAGATCACTTCCGTGACTCAATAGCCTGATGCGTCCACAGCAAGGTTGATCGGACGTTTCGGGTCGTAAGGTGCGAGTAGTAGTTTTGACTTTAGCATTCTTTTCACATTGGTGTGCTTGGTGTTTGAGAGTAGTAGCTCCTCTGAGTCGGTTACTGTCGTGTCCCTTGGGGCATCCTCCATCCCATTGGACTCCACCACTCAGCCAGTTCTAACCTGTGGCTTTACAAATCTGAAGCTTGCATCAGCAGCCACACCCCGATAAACCGCCCGACAGGCTGGCTAAACCAGGTTGAGGTTAGCCGATGTCGAAAAACCTGGGCGGTACGATGTTCGGCATGCGACTACAGATACACCCGAATAGGCAGACGAGACCCGCTGATCTAACGGTTGCAAAGGAAAACTGTCCAACCTACCAGACCCTCTATTCGGGAAGGGGCGAATGAGCCTCACAGCAGGCCACCGACTCATCTGGAACAACCCTGCTACCTCGCAGTCTGCACTTGGGTGTGCAGGGGTTAGAGGGGCATCCTCGAACAAAAAGGCTGGATAAGGTGCCGTCAACTTACTTTCCACGCCGGACTGGGCCACCGAGTGGTACAACGGTCCCAAGCTGTGCTGGCTACTCCGCTTCGCATCATATTCCGGTGAATCTCCATGAGTAGTTTTGTAAACTTGCACTCTGATCATCTTAAGGCTTCCTCGGCAAGTGGCGCGCCTCGTGCTTCAGCGGTTGAGGTGTCAAAACAACAGGCTGGAATACTAAACTGTAGGAAGCAGGCCTATATAGCTTGTTGGAATGTACGGACACCGTTAGAAGTGAGCATCCAAGGTCTCGCAATGAGGACACTACACAACTACAACATTGTCATAGCCCGTCTTTCAGAAGTCCGTATACCTAACTACGGCACTCGAAGCAAACAAATGCAGATGCAACTCAGTGCGTTTATCATAGGGGCCCAACAGACAACTCCGGGCGCCACTGCGTCGCATACGCCATTAACAGTAACGCCAACAGCGCAATAATCGCTTGAGAGCCGATTTCAGCAGGATTTGCTTCGACACTTTTCAAAGGCTCCTCGCAGAACGTGACTGCGATTGCGGTCTACGCTCCAGCCAAAGCAGCGGACAGCGAGAGGAAGGATGAATTCTACGGTAGCCTCCAGTGGGTAATCACCAGGGCCCAGAGGGATGACATTCTGTTCATCGCCGGAGACTGGAATGCTCGCACTGGTCCACCGGACCCGTCAAGGCTGCAAGTCCTGGGAAAATATGGCCATGTATAAGGGAGTGAGAATGGTGACCGCCTGGTCAGTTAGGCCAACTCTGACAGAAAGGCCAATTGCAGCACACCCATCCAGCACCCTAAAAGGCCCTTACCGAAATGGTAATCCGAAGACGGCCGCACCTCGCATTAAATCGACCATATCCTAGTGAGGTCTCGTCGGGCTTCGTTTGTGGAAAACTGATGAGCGTACTGCGGGGCAGAACCAGAGGACGCAAACGACGCAGAACACGTTCTTGTTCAAGCGCGCTTCAGAATCCGTCCCTCCGCAAGCCCTGAGGCCTGTCGGCCGACCCGCATAAACGTTGCCGCTCTGGAAATGCCAAGAGTTGTCAGGCGCAATTGCCACCCGATTACCTACGGTAACCAAAGTATCACCGGATTCAATTCCATTGGGAGGACAGAGGAAGATAATCGAATCGACGGCTAGGGAAGCTGCTTTAAAAGAGCTAGAGAAAAGTGAACGGCTTCTAAAAACTGGATATCGGAGGACACACTTCAACTGGTGGCTAAAGCTCACGAAGCCCGGATATCAGGAAGTGACGGGCACCACAGGTTGAAGCGCGAGGCCTCGAGCTCCGTCGAAGCAGATCGTAGGCGGTACTGAATAGAAGTGGCTGAAAAGACGGAGACTGCAGCAGAGATCGGTGACTTTGGCAAGCTGCACCGCCTCATCCGCAGAGCTTCAGGTAGGGGCTGCAGGCAGGAGTCTCTCTTAAGCGACACCGTGTACGGGCGACTTTCCAATGAAGAAGATATTTTTCTTACACAATGGAACCCACAGAATCCAACCCTGACAATGTGTTTCCATCAAACTGAATAGCTCGCGAATAATTTGCATTTCAATCTTTGTGCAAAATTTAGATTTTTTCCCCGCCAGTTGGATATTTTCATGCTTACCTCCAATTACCGTTTTCACGCTGCCCAAGTGGCCATGTTGATTGGTTCTGTGGCGCCGAAGCCTTGTAAATATGGCCGCCTATCACCTTAAGATCTGCAACCGTTGACCTTTCTGTACATATATCTCTTACCCGTATTTTTCTCTCCCTATTTCAGGTACAACTGTAAATATAGTGGAAGAAAATTCTGACCACCCCCCCCCCCCGAAGACTCGGTTGACTAGTAAATAATTTCATACTCTTATATCTAAAGTATTGCTGTACTGGATGCCACATAATATAGACCGAATTACTTTTGAACTGGACTTCCGCATATACTACAACAGGCGGCCTGCTGTCGAACCCCAGACGAATTCAAAAGTGTACTGACATGTGGTCATCTTAGCAAGAAGATGCAAGTGCACCCACAGAATCTCCCAACAAGAAGCCAGAAACCAGCCGTGAAAAAGCGGCACCAGCACCGGCCTCTGTATTACGCCCCCTACAGGTGCCATTAAATCCGTGAGCTCCAATTTCCAGCAGGTTTCTCATCGCCACGCACCTATTACCATACCTGCCAAACTTAATCTGGACGATAACTGCCGCCTATGGGAGGGACAAGTTCGTAGATATCTCAAGCACCTTCCGCCGGATCAGCAATCAGATCTTTTGCTTATTTTGTTCGACGGTCAGGCGTACGACCGCACTATTGACGCTCGAGTGGTCTCTAGCACCACTTCCGGCAGCACCTTCGAAGACATCATACGTGTGATTGACCCGCCTGGGCTACTGGTAGCGCGTCAACGTGAGTTTCACGACAGAGCGCAAGGACCTGGAGAGTCGTTTTTCGAGTTCACCACCGCTCTGCGCCGTCTCAAGGAAAAAGCGTTCCCGGGACACTCAGTTGAAGAATTGGAGAAGATGGTGTATCAACAAATGAAGGGACGCACGACAGTACCAATGATCTACGAAGAATATGCTCTGAGGCCAAGGCCGATCCTCGAAGCAGCGCTGGAGATCTCGGGAAAACTGGAAGCCTTGAACCCGGAGTCTGGACCCGGGGGGTGCTGCATGAGCAGACCGCCCCGGGGTGGGTACACGACTCGACGCAATCGACCCACGCGTCGAGGAAGCCTCTCCCGACGGGAACAAAATGCCGGCTGGCGGCGACAGCCAATACAACAGTACAATCGACGCTATGGGGAAGAACACCGAGAGGACAGAGTATCCCGGTCACCACGAAAGTGGACCCAAGGTGAGCCAGTGCCGAAGTCTATCAATGCCCCTCAGGCTAAACCCTTTCCGATGGTCCCCATCAGGTTGGCAAACAACTACGTAGAAGGGTTGGTGGACACAGGGGCTGCCCGCAGCCTCGTGAAACTGCAGTGGCTAAAGCTCCGAGGTATAAAGTGCCTTTGGCTTCGTGAAGTGAGGAAGACATTATGCGGGGTCACGGGAGAACCTTCGGCGATCGCTGGCAAGGCGGGTCTCGACGTCAGATTAGGACGGACTCGCCAGACTCACACTTTTGTCGTAGTTTGTTATACGGCGCTAGTGCCGTTATTGGGGTGGATTATTAACCTTGTTACACAGCACTATTAGTCAGAATCGGCCACTGGTACAGACCCTCAAAGGGAAAGTAAAATGTTTACCACAAATAATCTCCGCGCACCATCCGACGTCAAATGTGTCAATCAAGGGTGACTATAGTAATGACATTACCAACTTGATACAGTCGGTGGATGCCCCACCACAAACGATAAAACAACTTTCAAAACTTATTCACAGATACACCGACATTTTTGCCTGGGACGGCACTAAATTAGGTCGGAAGGTCGTGGTGCGCCGCGCTATCCACTGGCCAAACCCAGCCCATCAAAGTGCACGCCAGGGAGATTCCATCTTGTCATGAAACACTAGTAAGAAAGGTGACCCAGGAAATACTAGACAATAACGTGATTCAACTCTCCAAGTCCCCCTGGGCAGCACCGGTTGTAAATCAATTCTCGCTAATCGAGCAACGCGTAGCTAATTCAAACGAATCCCAAAAACAGAACAAGAATGATTCGTAGTTTCTACTGTACTAAATTGGCATTCAGAAAGGGTACAAATATATACAACTTTAGGGTATGTGGCCAAATAGATTTCACAGTAAAACCCAGAGGTTTAAAGCCCCGTGGATCAAGCATGACAGTCAGAAACGGCCCAAGGTTAAATTCAAATGTCTCACATAGATAAATAAACGTGAAAAATTGTAGTATATGAGCGAGCTTTTCGAGGTAATGTCAATGTGGCCAAATTCACAAAGCATGTAGAACATTTGGAAGGATTTTCAGTATTTGTTCTTTACACCCGTTGTGTTGGTAAAGACGAAAGAAGGCGGACTTCGTCTTTGCTTCGATTATGGGAAAGTCGATCAGGTGACTAAGAAAGATCTATTCCCACTACCAAGAATGAAAGGTTTACTGGAGCCTCTATGAGGATCGCAATCGTTTATTGCGCCGGACTTGGTCTGTGGGTATAAACAAATGGGGGTAGAGGAGCTAGGCTGTCAGAAGATAGCTTTCACACTTCCAAATGCCGAGCTTCTAATGTATACCATTTTGGCAGATTTAGTCCCAAAGAGTTGCTTTTTGTACCTGGATGATGAAATCATCAAGGGCAAGACACCGGAGGAACATTTACACAAACCAGCTCTTGTACTTGATAGAATGCACAACGTCAGCCTCAAACTGAAGCCATCCGAATGCCACAAGTTGCGGCGACAGGTAAGGTATCTAGGCCATGTTGTATCCGACCCAAGCCTCCAGACAGACTCTGCAAAAACAGAGTTAGTCAAGAGCTGGCCGACCCCGAAGACAGCGGATGAGGTTCAGAGTTCCTAAGGACTGGCTCCGTATTACCGAAAGTTCATCCATAAGTTCGCCACCATAGCTGCTCCGCTAAACGCTTTGCTGGAAGCTAATAAAGAACTTGACTCGGGTGAGGACTAACAGCAAGAAGTTGAAAACATCCACACGCGGTTACTTTAATCACCTGTACTGACATTCCCAGACACCACGGAGGATGCTGGAGAACTCATATTGGACACAGGTGCATCCGAAAAGGGAAATGGAGCGGCACTATCACAACATGATCCAGATGGCATGGAACACGTGGTATCATATGGAAGCAGGACTTTAAGCAAACGCAAACAGAACAATTGTACTGCAAGAGGAGAAATGCAGGCCCTTGTATACTTCAATAAATACCATCGACACTGTCTTCTGGGAAGCCATTTCCTCGCCCGCGCAGATCATCGAGCGCTTTCGTGGCCTACCAACTCCAAGGACCCGGGAGGCCAAGTGGCACGACGGCAAGAGCAGTTGCAAGAATACTCATTCACTGGCCTGTACCGACTGGGGAAACGACATGAGAATGCAGATGCGAAGTCACGGAGACCCAACCAAAACAAGGGCCAGCCCCCCTCTCGTAGATCCCGATAGGTGGCACTAGTCGACCTCGATAAAAGTTTGGAAGACTGGAGAATGATACACTCTAAGGTTCCGAATTGGCCATCTCGCATCGATGTATGGGGGAAGAAGGAAGACGACCAACAGGGAAGAACTAGCAGGAACAAGCTATGAAACCCACTGCGTATGGTCACTGTGGGACATAATCAGACTATGCAATGACCTACTGTTCCTCCAACAAGGGCCCAACTACCTCAGGCGATTAGAGTAAAGGTTATCCCGATCGTGAGTAACGCGTAGCCCACTTAACGGATTCCAAGTTCAGAACAAGATTGATTCGTTGATTCTACGGTACTGGATTAACAAATTATTCGCATATAAATACGTATAAACCTCAACTTTACCGCCACAAAGTCTAGCAACGAGGGCCAGAGTTCAACAAGGGGTGAATGTCAGCTACCACCGTCACGGCAGTCCGAGTTCGAATCAAAATTATGCCGCTCCACGTGAGCAAAACATAAACAAATAAAGGAGTGTAGTGGTTGATGCACGCTGTACTTGTTCGAGGATCAATGAGATAAAGGATGTAGTTTCAACAATACAAGTATGAGACTACGGCTAGGGAGGATTTCCACACATGTACTTTACAATTAGTAGTCCCACAATAGCAAACGCAGGCCGTCATGGAACGACTTCATCGCGACTTGGGACATTAGGGTCAGAACAAAATGTATGATGCAGTCCGTGCCAGGTGCTGTTAGTCCCATCAAAGACACGGCGCCGCCAGCTCCTTCAACAATGACCACCATGTGCTACATGGAAAGTTCCTAATCTCGGACTCCGAGCACCACTCAAACCCATACAGGCAGGATATCCGAACGAAATAATCGGAGTAAATATTATGAGGCCACTACCGGGAACCCAAAGTGGAAGCAAATATATCGTCTTAATGGTCGATTATTTCACGAAGTGGGCGGAGGCTCTCGCTGTTCCTGTTGTTGACGCGGCAACCGCCGCGTGAGCAATTTTTGAGAATTGCGTCTGCAATTGGGGGGCTCCCGGCCAACCTCACTCAGACCGAGGAAGCAGCTTTGAAAACAGTACTGTCTATGAACTATGCAAATTACTTCAGGTTGACGAAAAACAGGGCAACCGCGTATCACCCTGAAGGGAACGGACTGGTCGAGCGGACGAACCGCACAATAAAAGGGCTACTCAAGGCCCTTGTCGAAGAAACGAAACACTGGGATCAAGTGTTGAAGCAATGCTTGATGGCATACGAAAGCACTGTGCATCGATCGACGGGACGAACACCGCATTTACTCTGTACGGGGAGAGAAACGCGTGTCCCATGTGACCCATGAACGTCTTACATCGGCCGACTATCTCAACCGGTAACGGACAACGCAGTAGGATTCAAAGGAACGCCGGTCAAGACGCAAGAGCTAGCCCGACAGAACTAATGAGAGAGTTATCGACAACAGAAAGAATACCACGACAAGAAAGCTCACGGGTCGCCACTATAAGTAGGTGATACTGTGTTCCTGCATTCTGAAGCATTACCGATGGACGTTCCAGCGAAAATGCGTAAACAATGGACAGGACCGTTCGTCATGGAAAGGGTTATTTCTGAAAATCTTTGTTCTATTCGTGACATGGCCGGCCGACTCCGAACGCTCACTGATCACTTCAGTCGGCTGAGACCTGTGTTGGAAACAGAGAACGTCAGTCACCCAGCAGATGGCAATGAAGTCCCAGAAGTGTGCGCCGAAGTAGAAGTAGCCAGTCAAGGTGGGGCGGAGCACCGGGCCGGTTCCTGATTAAGAGGGTTAGGGTGTGGCTTGGAAACCTTGTAAATATGGCTGCCCACCATATATATATATATATATATATATATATATATATATATATATATCTGAAACAGTTGAACTTGCTGCACATACATCGATTACCCGTATTTCTTCCTCCCTATTTCAGGAACATCTGTAAATATAGTGGACGAAAATTCTGACCACCCCCCCCCCCGAAGACTCGGTTGACTAGCAAATACTTTCATATTCTTATATCTAACGTATTGCTGTACTAGATGCCACATAATATAGACTGAATTACTTTTGAACTGGACTTCTGCGTGTACTACAGTTCATGCATGGTTTTTACAAGGTCGCTCATACAGACTACATACACGGTAGAGTTGACCCTTCAGTCTGACTTGGTTTAGTCGGCGCCGATAAGCGCGTGGTATCCCGTTGGTATATGGCTTCTCACTCTAGATTCCGCGTGGCCTAGCATCATTGAAGTTCGCGCCTTGTGCTCGAGTTGTGAAGTTGTGTAGTATGCAGGATGCAGTGTCTTTCTTGGGGGTTGCACGTGTACGATCTGCAAAGAGAGAAAGAAAACTCGGTGAGCCGGAGCTCAGTAAGTGCATCAACAAGCATCAACAGACAGATAGCCACTGCCATCTTTATCGGTGTAAGTGTTGATGCTTGTTGATGCACTTACTGAGCTCCGGCTCACCGAGTTTTCTTTCTCTCTTTGCAGATCGTACACGTGCAACCCCCAAGGAAGACACTGCATCCCGCATACTACATTTTTGGCGACCCTGCCAGGATCCCTGTCATCCAGCGTTTCACACAAACCACACCGACAGATCCTGCCAGCTGACCAGCTAAAATAATGTACAAACACTGAGGACTGTGTTCCTTCGTTGGGGGGAGCAGTGTAATACGCTCAGACAGATCGCCACTCCCATCTTTATCGGTGTAAGTATTGATGCTTGTTGTAACAGCCGGTCGTGGAAAACCCCCCTTTTTCCCTCGCGATTCAGTGTTTTTCCCAACATCACTCATTTCCATACACTATTGACTTGTCTTTACGAACTGGTTGTTTTTCTGGACCAATTGTTGTTTGTTCGCGCCCAGAGCGCTACTTTGGCACATCCTTGTTCAGGACCTGCGTGACGCACGTGCTGTCTGCTCACACGCTGCTATTCGGTTTCTCGTTGTTGAGTCCTTGTGATCGTATTATTGAGGTTTGTATATTGTTTATGTCATTGTTTATTTAAATAATATAGTATCGTAGAATATCACGGATAATCGTCTTCTGATTTCGGGATCCGTTGCGAATTTGGCTACGCATTGCTCAAACGTTCGTAATAATACTCAATAGATCAATTTGGAACGAGGAAAAATCACGCAAAATGCCAAGAAAAGGATCAAAAGCAGTCGAATCCGGACAGGAAGTAATACGGCAAGTCTCTGGGGAGGTTTTGGGTACATATGATTCTTTAGTTAATGCTAGATCGCCTAGTCCTGTCAGTGCTAGTTCATGTGTTATTGAAAACAATATTGATCGTAAGGATGTCGATTTATATAAGCTGAGAATACTAGAACTAGAGCAACAGTTACTTTCGACTAGACTACAGGCGCATGAAGCAGAGAAGTGTACACAGAAACAGCGGGAGCATGAGACCAGTGACTTCGACACTTCCGATAGGTTAGGGTGCAATAAGGTAGGGAACCCCACGCCGGTCGCCGACTACAAACCACCATCGATCGATCTGCCTAGAGTGGAGTTAACGGTTTTCGACGGGCGAGCTGAGCAATACTGCAAGTTTGTCAAGCAGTTCGAGACGTTCGTTGAAAACAAGGTAACCGACCCTGGGCAAAGGCTTCTTTACCTTACTCACTACTGCCGAGGCCGAGCACGAGAAGCTATCGACGGATGCACCATGCTCGATCCAGAACAAGGCTACACAAGGGCAAGAAAGATTCTGAGGGACTTGTTTGGCCAACCTTTCAAAGTAGCCCGTAACCTAATAGAGGGCGTGATGGCAGAGGCAAAGAAAACCAAGGGCGACGTCTACACCATGGCCGACCTGGTGATCAAGATGCAGAACTGCTCAATAGCCCTCGACCATTTAGGTTACAGAGCTGACCTAGACGCCATGCACACTTTGGAAGGCATAGTCCGTCACCTCTCTCCCGAACTACAGGGTCGGTGGGCGGAAGAAGCTGAACAGATAAGCCGAAGCGACAGAGAAGCCAACTTCGAAGACATGACTGAATACTTAGACAGGAAAACGAAGATAGCTGACAGCAGATTCGGCCGACTCATCCGGGACAGCAACCGAGCAAACAAGCCCGGTACTAGCCAAGTCCAAACCCCTGTGCGGGAACATCCAAAGTACCAGCCTTGGACCAACACACACGTCATTTCACGAGATGCTACGGCGCAACCAAATTGCAGATCCTGTGGTACTAGCCATGGCCTACCATAATGCCCCAAGTTCGGCAACGCCACAATAGACGAACGGTGGGGAATGGCGAGGATGGCAGGAGCATGTTTCATCTGTCTCAACACCACGCACCGGGCGGCAGCCTGTAGAACAAGGAATCGATGTGGTTACGAGGGCTGCACGGGCAGACACCATCGGCTGCTGCATCAGGCGAGAGTAACCATATCCGAGGCGAGTGCCAAGCCCAGCGTGATTTGTTCAACTTCACAATCTGCCAGTAAACCGGTACGTTTAGGCGTAGTGGCCGTGGGAGTAGTGACTCCGACTGGGATAGTCAAGGCGTTGGCTTTCGTTGGTAGTGGATCCGACACCACTTTAGTGAAAGAGCGGTTTGCCGACAAACACCAACTGGCTAAAGGTGCGACGTCGTTAGCAGTGAGCACGGTGGGCGGAACACAGGTAATGACTGCCGGTAGATTAAGGCCGCAACTCATCTCTCTAGACACTAACGAGGAAATTGAACCAACGGAGGCATTCACGTTAGCGGATTTCCCCATGCGAGCACCAAGGTCGGTGAACGCAATCTTGACTCGGTGGCCCCACCTGCAGGATGTAACCGTTGTAGACTGGGAAGATGATGAGGTGGATCTCCCCATTGGCTGCGACGTGCCAGAGGCGCATTGGGTGCTTGACCAAAGAGTGGGCGACCGCCAGGCACCTTATGCCGTACGCACGGTTCTGGGATGGATGTTATACGGTCCAGTAGGGGTACGCGGTTCCGTGAATTACTTATCCGCCGAAACGGACCGCATAGAGTATCATCTGCAACGGCTGTATGAAAAGGAGTTTCATGACATTGGAGAAGAAAGACCGGCGTTGTCTCGAGAGGATCACTTCGCTCTACAAACGGTGCGGCAAGGCACTAGAGGCCTCAAAAACCAGTTCGAGGTTCCCCTCCCATGGCGCACACCGGTCGACCCGTGGACTGACAACAGAAATTATGTTCTCCAACGATTACTACGACTAAAAGAACGCTTCATTCGAGACCAGAATCTGTGGGAACGATACGCGGATTTGATGAAGCGAAACGAGACCCTCGGTTACGTTGAAAAGGTGCCTGTTAACACCGACAGCAAAAGGGGTATCTGGTATCTGCCTCACCATCCGGTTATCAACCCCAAGAAACCCAATAAACTGCGCGTGGTTTTCGACTGTGCGGCCAAGTTCCAGGGCAAGTCGTTAAACGATCGCCTACTACAGGGGCCTGACTGGACCACACCACTGATCGATGTTCTGTGCCATTTCAGGGTGGGTAAAGTGGCTTTGTCTGCTGACATTAGGGAAATGTTCCATCAGGTGAAGATTCCGGTAGGAGAACGAGATGCTTTGCGTTTCCTGTGGTGGGAAGAGAGCGACCGGGACAACGCAGTGGTGAATTATAGGATGACCGTCCACCCCTTCGGAGCCATATCGTCACCATTTTGCGCAAACTACGCCCTCCGAGAATCAGCGAACAAACATGGCGATCTAGTACATCGGACGGTGGTAGAAAGCGTCAGCAGGAACTTCTACGTCGACGACTACCTTGGGTCATTCGATGATGTGGAATCAGCTCTAGAGCAGTTCAGGGGTCTGACGAGATTGCTGGAAGAGGGCGGCTTCCATCTAACTAAATGGATGTCGAACGCTTCAGAAGTGCTGAAGGTCATCCCGTATCACGAAAAGGCCGAAAGGGTAAGAGATTTGGACGGCTCTCCACTTCCTATCGAGCGCACCTTAGGGATACAATGGGACGCGGAAACGGACGATTTTGTTTTCGAACTAAACGTTCCCGAGCTGCCAATAACCCGTCGTGGCATACTATCTGCCGTCTCAAGTTTGTTCGACCCGCTCGGTTTCGTCTCACCATGGCTGTTACCCGGAAAGATCTTGCTGCAGCGGCTGTGCCGTAAGAAAGTTGATTGGGACCAGTCACTGGACCGAGGGGACCGGCTGGACTGGGAAGAATTTTTGAACACCTTGAAGAAATTAGGGGACATAAGAATCCCACGATGTTTGACTCCTGGCCATACGACACGGACTGGAGAACTACATGCTTTTTCCGATGCATCCGAAGTCGGTTATGGAGCTGTGGTGTACGGACGATGGTGCGCAGGAGATGGACAATATAGCACGAGGATACTGTTCGCCAAAGCCCGCGTTGCTCCACTGAAGTCGGTCTCAATCCCACGCCTTGAACTCAGCGCAGCCGTGTTGGCAGTCAGGGTGGTGCAAGCTGTGAAGAGATGTTTCGATCTCTACATTTGGTCGGTGAGCTTCTGGACGGATTCAACGATAGTACTTTACTACATTAACAACGTACGGAGCCGGTATAGTACTTTCGTTGCTAACCGGCTCACGATTATCCACGATGAATCAGCCACGCACCAGTGGAGTCATGTCAGGTCTGGCGATAATCCGGCCGACCTGTGCTCCCGAGGTGCGAAAAACTTCAGGCAACTGGACACGTGGACGAGAGGGCCAAACTTCCTGCAATTGCCCAAACAGGACTGGCCCGTGTTCGAATCAAAAACCCCTACGGAATTGGAACCGGAGATCAAAGGCGTAGTGATAGCAACCAACGTCGTCGAAGCGTCGTCCATTTTATCGCGACTAGTCAGGTTTTCTTCCTGGATGAAGACGCTTCGTTCGCTAGTTTGGTTAACCAGGTTCAAGAGAAATTTACTAGTCATGAAAGGGCTACGGCCCTCAGGTCGGATACCGGTCGGCCCGATAGGTCCCGATGAGCTACAAGCGGCAGAGTACGATATTTTCAGAATGATACAACGCGAGGCTTTCGCCCGAGAACTCAAGAGGGCGGAAGAAGTGGGGCCGACCAATGAAGACATGCCATCTCCAAGAGGCGAGCTGAAGCGTTTAAACCCCAAACTCATCAACGGACTGCTGCGGGTGGATGGTAGGCTGACCAACGCCCACCTGAACTTCGACACAAAGTATCCTATACTGCTGCCTGCAAGACAACCTGTAGTAGAGCTAATGATTCAACACGTCCACGCCATGGAGGGACATGCCGGGGAAAGTCACGTGACGAGCGTCATCCGAAAGCGTCTTTGGTTGTTGAGAGGACAAGAGACTGTAAAACGCGTAATCCGACGGTGTGTGCAATGCAGGAGACGCAATGCCACAGCAGGCAAACAACTCATGGCCCCACTACCAGAATGCAGGGTGACTACGGTCTGGTGGCCGTTCAGTGACACCGGGTTGAACTATTTCGGGCCCTTGTGGATCAAGTGCGGGAAAAGATTAGAAAAGCGATACGGATGTATCATGACGTGCATGGAATCACGTGCGGTACACCTAGAAGTTGCACATTCGATGACGACCGATTCGTTTCTACGGGCCTTGCAAAGATTTATCAACCGAAGAGGCGTACCGGCCGATATATACTCAGATAATGGATCGAACTTTGTGGGCGCTCAACGGGAATTGCAGCGTTGGCACAAGAACATAAACAGGGACGAACTGCAGAATCGAACCGTGGCCTACGGCATACGATGGCATTTCAACCCCCCACAGGCCAGTCACTGAGGCGGCATATGGGAACGCATGATCCGGTCCGCCAGACGGATATTGTTGTCAATCATGGAGCAGCAGCCGCCCGACGACGAGACGCTGAACACCGTCATGACTGAGGTGGAGCGAATCCTGAACAACCGCCCCCTGGTTCCAGTATTGAACAGCGACCCCACCCACCTGGCGCTCACCCCGAACGACTTATTGACGCTAAGGTCGAACGAGGGTTTCCAAGGGCCGGTAAACCTTCGTGGGAGCTACCTCCACGGGTGGAAGCAAGCGAACTATCTGGCCAAGGTCTTCTTGAGGCGATGGCTACGGGAGTACCTACCGGCTTTGCAGACTCGACAGAAGTGGCTGGCCAAAACAAGACCATTCAAAGTTGGGGACGTGGTTATGATCGCCGACGAACGCGCACATTTCAGCGCTTGGTCTTTGGGAGTAGTTACGGAAACCATCAAAAGCACTGACGGAATGATAAGAACGGTGAAGGTGAAGACAGCTAACGGAGTGCTCATTCGTGACATACGCAGTGTTACGACCGTTTGAGCAATGCGTAGCCAAATTCGCAACGGATCCCGAAATCAGAAGGCGATTATCCGTGATAATTCTACGATACTAGATTATTAAAATAAACAATGACGTAAACAATATACAAACCTCAATAATACGATCACAAAGTCTCAACAACGAGAAACCGAATAGCAGCGTGTGAGCAGACAGCACGTGCGTCACGCAGGTCCTGAACAAGGATGTGCCAAAATAGCGCTCTGGGCGCGAACAAACAACAATTGGTCCAGAAAAACAACCAGTTCGTAAAGACAAGTCAATAGTGTATGGAAATGAGTGATGTTGGGAAAAAACACTGAATCGCGAGGGAAAAAGGGGGGATTTTCCACGACCGGCTGTTACACCGCCCACCAAAATCCTCCTGGATCCTTAGCAGAGTCAAAGGTTCGGTATAAAGGTACTGATTCTTCCTACCTGCCTAGGCCCTGCTGTCAGTGCGCGCGTCTAATGCTCGTCGTCGACGTTCTACTACTGGTCGCACCTAACCCATTGGCTACATAGACGTGAGGCTAGTCTACATCTTCCACAAGACCAAATGACCGATGGCGGGCGTGAATGGTCACATAGACGTTGTCCTCGTACGGGGCCGTCCGGTCCTGGATGTACGCGCTTGAGTGTGTGTGTGTGTGTGCGTGTGTGTGTGTGTGCCGGGGTTACAATGAAATCACAGTTATGACTACACATCAAAGGAGGACTTTCTGCAATGTCAACAAAAGACTGCGTGGCAAGAAAACGAGTAAATGTAGCATGCATGTGTGACCTGAGCTCCACTACTTCCACATGTGCAAGGGGCATTCGGTAGCGTCAACAAAAGGCGAAAAAAGAACACTGTCACATGTATGATGGGTTTACGGGATGTAGAGTGCGTCGTGCATGTGTGTATGTATCGGGATGTATAATGGAATCGCACTCATCACCACATATGGGAAAGAACCTTCTGTAATGTCAACGAAGGGACCGCGAGCACCTTAACGTGTTTGACGGAGATTGTGTGGTATATATGGTGTTTCTTTATCCACCTCGATTACTGGTGTGAAAAAGGTTTACTAGGCCTCAGGGTTATCAGCTCCTCCGTCTTCGCTCTCGAGTAGGTTAATACTGCGTATGTCACGAATGAGCACTCCGTTAGCTGTCTTCACCTTCACCGTTCTTA
Source organism: Fasciola hepatica (assembly GCA_948099385.1). NCBI lineage: Eukaryota > Metazoa > Platyhelminthes > Trematoda > Plagiorchiida > Fasciolidae > Fasciola > Fasciola hepatica. Next base: position 840,756 of record CANUEZ040000166.1, read on the forward strand.
TCATTTCGTCGGTGCTTTTGATGGTTTCCGTAACTACTCCCAAAGACCAAGCGCTGAAATGTGCGCGTTCGTCGGCGATCATAACCACGTCCCCAACTTTGAATGGTCTTGTTTTGGCCAGCCACCTCTGTCGAGTCTGCAAAGCCGGTAGGTACTCCCGTAGCCATCGCCTCCAGAAGACCTTGGCCAGATAATTCGCTTGCTTCCACCCGTGGAGGTAGCTCCCACGAAGGTTTACCGGCCCTTGGAAACCCTCGTTCGACCTTAGCGTCAATAAGTCGTTCGGGGTGAGCGCCAGGTGGGTGGGGTCGCCGTTCAATACTGGAACCAGGGGGCGGTTGTTCAGGATTCGCTCCACCTCAGTCATGACGGTGTTCAGGGTCTCGTCGTCGGGCGGCTGCTGTAACAGCCGGTCGTGGAAAATCCCCTTTTTTCCCTCGCGATTCAGTGTTTTTTTTCCCAACATCACTCATTTCCATACACTATTGACTTGTCTTTACGAACTGGTTGTTTTTCTGGACCAATTGTTGTTTGTTCGCGCCCAGAGCGCTATTTTGGCACATCCTTGCTCAGGACCTGCGTGACGCACGTGCTGTCTGCTCACACGCCGCTATTCGGATTCTCGTTGTTGAGTCTTTGTGATCGTATTATTGAGGTTTGTATATTGTTTATGTCATTGTTTATTTTAATAATCTAGTATCGTAGAATTATCACGGATAATCGCCTTCTGATTTCGGGATCCGTTGCGAATTTGGCTACGCATTGCTCAAACGTTCGTAACAGCTGCTGCTCCATGATTGACAGCAATATCCGTCTGGCGGACCGGATCATGCGTTCCCATATGCCGCCTCGGTGACTGGCCTGTGGGGGGTTGAAATGCCATCGTATGCCGTAGGCCACGGTTCGATTCTGCAGTTCGTCCCTGTTTATGTTCTTGTGCCAACGCTGCAATTCCCGTTGAGCGCCCACAAAGTTCGATCCATTATCTGAGTATATATCGGCCGGTACGCCTCTTCGGTTGATAAATCTTTGCAAGGCCCGTAGAAACGAATCGGTCGTCATCGAATGTGCGACTTCTAGGTGTACCGCACGTGATTTCATGCACGTCATGATACATCCGTATCGCTTTTCTAATCTTTTCCCGCACTTGATCCACAAGGGCCCGAAATAGTCCAGCCCGGTGTCACTGAACGGCCACCAGCCCGTAGTTACCCTGCATTCTGGTAGCGGGGCCATGAGTTGTTTGCCTGCTGTGGCATTGCGTCTCCTGCATTGCACACACCGTCGGATCACGCGTTTTACAGTCTCTCGTCCTCTCAACAACCAAAGACGCTTTCGGATGACGCTCGTCACGTGACTTTCCCCGGCATGTCCCTCCATGGCGTGGACGTGTTGAATCATTAGCTCTACTACAGGTTGTCTTGCAGGCAGCAGTATAGGATACTTTGTGTCGAAGTTCAGGTGGGCGTTGGTCAGCCTACCATCCACCCGCAGCAGTCCGTTGATGAGTTTGGGGTTTAAACGCTTCAGCTCGCCTCTTGGAGATGGCATGTCTTCATTGGTCAGCCCCACTTCTTCCGCCCTCTTGAGTTCTTGGGCGAAAGCCTCGCGTTGTATCATTTTGAAAATATCGTACTCTGCCGCTTGTAGCTCATCGGGACCTATCGGGCCGACCGGTATCCGACCTGAGGGCCGTAGCCCTTTCATGACTAGTAAATTTCTCTTGAACCTGGTTAACCAAACTAGCGAACGAAGCGTCTTCATCCAGGAAGAAAACCTGACTAGTCGCGATAAAATGGGCGACGCTTCGACGACGTTGGTTGCTATCACTACGCCTTTGATCTCCGGTTCCAATTCCGTAGGGGGTTTTAATTCGAACACGGGCCAGTCCTGTTTGGGCAATTGCAGGAAGTTCGGCCCTCTCGTCCACGTGTCCAGTTGCCTGAAGTTTTTCGCACCTCGGGAGCACAGGTCGGCCGGATTATCGCCAGACCTGACATGACTCCACTGGTGCGTGGCTGATTCATCGTGGATAATCGTGAGCCGGTTAGCAACGAAAGTACTAAACCGGCTCCGTACGTTGTTAATGTAGTAAAGTACTATCGTTGAATCCGTCCAGAAGCTCACCGACCAAATGTAGAGATCGAAACATCTCTTCACAGCTTGCACCACCCTGACTGCCAACACGGCTGCGCTGAGTTCAAGGCGTGGGATTGAGACCGACTTCAGTGGAGCAACGCGGGCTTTGGCGAACAGTATCCTCGTGGTATATTGTCCATCTCCTGCGCACCATCGTCCGTACACCACAGCTCCATAACCGACTTCGGATGCATCGGAAAAAGCATGTAGTTCTCCAGTCCGTGTCGTATGGCCAGGGGTCAAACATCGTGGTATTCTTATGTCCCCTAATTTCTTCAAGGTGTTCAAAAATTCCTCCCAGTCCAGCCGGTCCCCTCGGTCCAGTGACTGGTCCCAATCAACTTTCTTACGGCACAGCCGCTGCAGCAAGATCTTTCCGGGTAGCAGCCATGGTGAGACGAAACCGAGCGGGTCGAACAAACTTGAGACGGCAGATAGTATGCCACGACGGGTTATTGGCAGCTCGGGAACGTTCAGTTCGAAAACAAAATCGTCCGTTTCCGCGTCCCATTGTATTCCTAAAGTGCGCTCGATAGGAAGTGGAGAGCCGTCCAAATCTCTTACCCTTTCGGCCTTTTCGTGATACGGGATGACCTTCAGCACTTCCGAAGCGTTCGACATCCATTTAGTTAGATGGAAGCCACCCTCTTCCAGCAATCTCGTCAGACCCCTGAACTGTTCTAGAGCTGATTCCACATCATCGAATGACCCAAGGTAGTCGTCGACGTAGAAGTTCCTGCTGACGCTTTCTACCACCGTCCGATGTACCAGATCGCCATGTTTGTTCGCTGATTCTCGGAGGGCGTAGTTGGCACAAAATGGTGACGATATGGCTCCGAAGGGGTGGACGGTCATTCTATAATTCACCACTGCATTGTCCCGGTCGCTCCCTTCCCACCACAGGAAACGCAAAGCATCTCGTTCTCCTACCGGAATCTTCACCTGATGGAACATTTCCCTAATGTCAGCAGACAAAGCCACTTTACCCACTCTGAAACGGCACAGAACATCGATCAGTGGTGTGGTCCAGTCAGGCCCCTGTAGTAGGCGATCGTTTAACGACTTGCCCTGGAACTTGGCCGCACAGTCGAAAACCACGCGCAGTTTATTGGGTTTCTTGGGGTTGATAACCGGATGGTGAGGCAGATACCAGATACCCCTTTTGCTGTCGGTATTAACAGGCACCCTTTCAACGTAACCGAGGTCCTCGTTTCGCTTCATCAAATCCGCGTATCGTTCCCACAGATTCTGGTCTCGAATGAAGCGTTCTTTTAGTCGTAGTAATCGTTGGAGAACATAATTTCTGTTGTCAGTCCACGGGTCGACCGGTGTGCGCCATGGGAGGGGAACCTCGAACTGGTTTTTGAGGCCTCTAGAGCCTTGCCGCACCGTTTGTAGAGCGAAGTGATCCTCTCGAGACAACGTCGGTCTTTCGTCCCCAATGTCATGAAACTCCTTTTCATAAAGCCGTTGCAGATGATACTCTATGCGGTCCGTTTCGGCGGATAAGTAATTCACGGAACCGCGTACCCCTACTGGACCGTATAACATCCATCCCAGAGCCGTGCGTACGGCATAAGGTGCCTGGCGGTCGCCCACTCTCTGGTCAAGCACCCAATGCGCCTCTGGCACGTCGCATCCGATGAGGAGATCCACCTCATCATCTTCCCAGTCTACAACGGTTACATCCTGCAGGTGGGGCCATCGAGTCAAGATTGCGTTCACCGACCTTGGTGCTCGCATGGGGAGATCCGCTAACGTGAATGCCTCCGTTGGTTCAATTTCCTCGTTAGTGTCTAGAGAGATGAGTTGCAGCCTTAATCTACCGGCAGTCATTACCTGTGTTCCGCCCACCGTGCTCACTGCTAACGACGTCGCACCTTTAGCCAGTTGGTGTTTGTCGGCAAACCGCTCTTTCACTAAAGTGGTGTCGGATCCACTATCAACGAAAGCCAACGCCTTGGCTATCCCAGTCGGAGTCACTACTCCCACGGCCACTACGCCTAAACGTACCGGTTTACTGGCAGATTGTGAAGTTGAGCAAATCACGCTGGGCTTGGCACTCGCATCGGATATGGTTATTCTCGCCTGATGCAGCAGCCGATGGTGTCTGCCCGTGCAGCCCTCGTAACCACATCGATTCCTTGTTCTACAGGCTGCTGCCCGGTGCGTGGTGTTGAGACAGATGAAACATGCTCCTGCCATCCTCGCCATTCCCCACCGTTCGTCTATTGTGGCATTGCCGAACTTGGGGCATTCTGGTAGGCCATGGCTAGTACCACAGGATCTGCAATTTGGTTGCGCCGTAGCATCTCGTGAAATGACGTGTGTGTTGGTCCAAGGCTGGTACTTTGGATGTTCCCGTACAGGGGTTTGGACTTGGCTAGTACCGGGCTTGTTTGCTCGGTTGCTGTCCCGGATAAGTCGGCCGAATCTGCTGTCAGCTATCTTCGTTTTCCTGTCTAAGTATTCAGTCATGTCTTCGAAGTTGGCTTCTCTGTCGCCTCGGCTTATCCGTTCAGCTTCTTCCGCCCACCGACCCTGTAGTTCGGGAGAGAGGTGACGGACTATGCCTTCCAAAGTGTGCATGGCGTCTAGGTCAGCTCTGTAACCTAAATGGTCGAGGGCTATTGAGCAGTTCTGCATCTTGATCACCAGGTCGGCCATGGTGTAGACGTCGCCCTTGGTTTTCTTTGCCTCTGCCATCACGCCCTCTATTAGGTTACGGGCTACTTTGAAAGGTTGGCCAAACAAGTCCCTCAGAATCTTTCTTGCCCTTGTGTAGCCTTGTTCTGGATCGAGCATGGTGCATCCGTCGATAGCTTCTCGCGCTCGGCCTCGGCAGTAGTGAGTAAGGTAAAGAAGCCTTTGCCCAGGGTCGGTTACCTTGTTTTCAACGAACGTCTCGAACTGTTTGACAAACTTGCAATATTGCTCAGCTCGCCCGTCGAAAACCGTTAACTCCACTCTAGGCAGATCGATCGATGGTGGTTTGTAGTCGGCGACCTGCGTGGGGTTCCCTACCTTATTGCACTCTAACCTATCGGAAGTGTCGAAGTCACTGGTCCTATACTCTCGCTGTTTCTGTGTACACTTCTCTGCTTCATGCGCCTGTAGTCTAGCCGAAAGTAACTGTTGCTCTAGTTCTATTATTCTCAGCTTATATAAATCAACGTCCTTACGATCAATATTGCTTTCAATAACACATGAGCTAGCACTGACAGGACTAGGCGATCTAGCATTAGCTAAAGAATCATAAGTACCCAAAACCTCCCCAGAGACTTGCCGTATTACTTCCTGTCCGGGTTCGACTGCCTTTGATCCTTTTCTTGGCATTTTGCGTGAATTTTCCTCGTTCCAAATAGATCTATTGAGTATTGTTACGACCGTTTGAGCAATGCGTAGCCAAATTCGCAACGGATCCCGAAATCAGAAGGCGATTATCCGTGATAATTCTACGATACTAGATTATTAAAATAAACAATGACATAAACAATATACAAACCTCAATAATACGATCACAAAGACTCAACAACGAGAAACCGAATAGCGGCGTGTGAGCAGACAGCACGTGCGTCACGCAGGTCCTGAGCAAGGATGTGCCAAAATAGCGCTCTGGGCGCGAACAAACAACAATTGGTCCAGAAAAACAACCAGTTCGTAAAGACAAGTCAATAGTGTATGGAAATGAGTGATGTTGGGAAAAAACACTGAATCGCGAGGGAAAAAGGGGGATTTTCCACGACCGGCTGTTACACGCAGTATTAACCTACTCGAGAGCGAAGACGGAGGAGCTGATAACCCTGAGGCCTAGTAAACCTTTTTCACACCAGTAATCGAGGTGGATAAAGAAACATATATACCACACAATCTCCGTCAAACACGTTAAGGTGCTCGCGGTTCTTTCGTTGACATTACAGAAGGTTCTTTCCGATACGTGGTGATGAATGCGATTCCATTGTACATCCCGATACATACACGCATGCACGACGCACTCTACATCCCGTAAACCCATCAAACATGTGACAGTGTTCTTTGTTTGCCTTTTGTTGACGCTACCGAATGCCCCTTGCATATGTGGAAGTAGCGGAGCTCAGGTCACACTCACATGCTACATTTACTCGTTTTCTTGCCACGCGGTCTTTTGTTGACATTGCAGAAAGTCCTCCTTTGATGTGTAGTCATACCTGTGATTTCATTGTATCCCCGGCACACACACACACGCACACACACACACTCAAGCACGTACATCCAGGACCGGACGGCCCCTTTCGAGGACAACGTCTATGTGACCATTCACGCCCGCTATCGGTCATTTGGTCTTGTGGAAGATGTAGACTAGCCTCACGTCTATGTAGCCAATGGATTAGGTGCGACCAGTAGTAGAACGTTGACGACGAGCAATAGACGCGCGCACTGACAGCAGGGCCTAGGCAGGTAGGAAGAATCAGTACCTTTATACCGAACCTTTGACTCTGCTAAGGATCCAGGAGGATTTTGGTGGGCGGTGTAACAGCCGGTCGTGGAAAACCCCCCTTTTTCCCTCGCGATCCAGTGTTTTTCCCAACACCACTCATTTCCATACACTATTGACTTGTCTTTACGAACTGGTTGTTTTTCTGGACCAATTGTTGTTTGTTCGCGCCCAGAGCGCTATTTTGGCACATCCTTGTTCAGGACCTGCCTGACGCACGTGCTGTCTGCTCACACGCTGCTATTCGGTTTCTCGTTGTTGAGACTTTGTGATCGTATTATTGAGGTTTGTATATTGTTTATGTCATTGTTTATTTAAATAATATAGTATCGTAGAATATCACGGATAATCGTCTTCTGATTTCGGGATCCGTTGCGAATTTGGCTACGCATTGCTCAGACGTTCGTAACACTTGTTGATGCACTTACTGAGATCCGGCTCACCGAGTTTTCTTTCTGTCTTTGCAGATCGTACACGTGCAACCCCCAAAGAAGACAATGCATCCTCAGTAACAACTGGGGTCCCCCAAGGGTTGGTCTTAGGTCCTCTTCTTTTCCTGATCTAAATAAACGATCTACCGACAGCCCTTCCTGCGAACATTGCCATGTACGCAGATGATGTAACCCTCTGGAATCCAAGCGTTGAAGACCTGCAAATTGCAGTTTATGAAACAAAACGCTGGTCCGAGGATTGGAACCTCCCAGTTAATGATGACAAATGCGTGAGCATGTCTTTCGGCAGAGAGACTGGTCACACGTTTTCCATTAATGGAGCAGCCACTCTGCCAAGGGTTGACTGACACAAGGTGCTCGGTTTCTGGTTAGATTGTAACTTATCCTTCTCTCATCATCACGAACTTGCGATCAAGTCTGCCTTCCGAGTTCTAAACATGATTCGAAGGTCCTTCCCGCGCATATTTAAGGATGATTTCCCCATAATTTTCGGCACGTATATCCGACCTCTGCTGGAGTACGGTAGTCAGATAGTGCACTCTGGTCTTGTCCGAGACCGTGAGATCCTAGAAAGGGTTCAGCGGGCCTCCACCAAGGCAGTAAGTGGTCTATCCCATCTACCTTATCCCGTCCGCCTCTCACTCCTCAACCTCTATCCCCTTGACGTAAGACGCGTAAGAGGTGATCTGTTTTTGATGTTTCACTTTTTGAAACAGGTCAAAGCGATTGCTTCTTCTCCGTCTGTCCAGCCTCCTCTCTCCGTGGTCACAGCAGAAAAGTTTTCAAACCGAGGCCACGCACTTCACTAAGGATTAACGTTTTTAGCTATAGGGTTATTACTATGTGGAATGCACTTCCGGAAGATATTGTTCTCTCGCAGAACAAAACTATCTTCAAGAAAAAGCTAGACCTCTACCTGGGTCTCTCCCAATAATTCCCTTTGTCAAAAACAAACAAACAAAATAGTTGTCTTTTATCGCAAATATGTTCATGAATGCCGCACCCCCACTCAGCTTAAGGCACTGTCCACAGTGTGACACTGAATGAGGTTATATGTATCTTGTTTTCGTTGCCACACCCGCCCCCCCCCCTTCTTTTTGCTCTCGTTTCAGCTCGGTGAATCCGACAGAAGATCAAAGATTTCCTAAAGAACCAGGACAATTGGGCTCAAAGCCTCGAACCCGTGTAGTACTTCAAGACTTCAAGACTTCAAGACATCCCGCATACTACAGTTGCCGATGGTCATCTTCGTTGTGCGACTACGGGTCCGGGAGGCTCGACCCGGGCGGTCAGTAATGTTAGTAATCCCGCAGACCACAGGTATCATTTATGGTCTGTCATTGTGCTCTGTGTCTCGTGTTCTGTGCTGTGACTTCAGCGTGGTCTCGTGACCTGTGCTTTCCGTACAGCTCCCTCATTTTGTATCGTACTGTGATTTGTGTAGTGTCTGCGTAGCCGTGGGCCTTCATCGTGTCTGGCACCTTAACGCCAGTTATCTTGTGTTATCGCGTCTCAGTAACCTTGTGTGTAAGTCTCGTGCGATATAACATAGCCGGTCAGCTCATACCTGAACAGGAAAGAAAAATAGAGCGATGGTTGGAGCACTTCGATTGATTGCTCAACCGACCATCAGTTCACACGACGGCCCTATAACCCCCAGTTCTTGCAGAGCCTTATGATTTCAATAGCGATCCACCGAGCACAACTGAAATCGCCACAGTCACCAATCAGCTGAAGAACAAAACAGCTGTTCGAAAAGATGGCATTCCACCTGACGTCTACAAGTGTTGCCTGTCGTCATTTATCGGCAGACTACACACTTTATATGGCTCCATATGGCGAGACAAAGTCCAAGTGATTGGGGCACGTCCGTTCTGTTGCCCATCCCAAAGAAAGGGGACAAATCCATGTGCGAGAGCTATAAGGGGATCAGCTTGGTCGACGTGGCTGCGAAGATTTTCTGCGCGCTGCTGCTCAACCGCTTATCAGTTGCGGGAGACCGCCGCACGCGTCCAAACCAACGTTTCCGCCGTGGTAGAGGTTGCGTGGACCAAATTTTCACACTGCGTCGAACGCTGGAGCACCGCTGCAAGATTCAGCAACCAACAGTAGCCCGTTTTTATCGACTTTTGGGTCACCTTTGATGCGCCAGGAGTGTCTCTGGGCGATAATGGAATCCGACAGGATGCCCGCTTAACTCGCAAGGCTTCTGAGAGGATACTGTTCGTCCACTAGGGTGCGGATACGTATGAATAGTTAAGAGTCATCTGAGTTCACGCTCACGGGCGTCTTACAGGGCACTGACTGACTGTTCCAGTATCCAACTGAGTTAGAAGATGTATACTTCAGACCTAGAGTTCGCAGATGACATTGTCGTGCTAGCGGAAACCCCCGTCACGCTCCAAACAGTCCTCGACTGAATCAGTTTCTTCTCAAAGTCCATTGGGCTAGAAATAAACACCACGAAAACCTAAAGTATGTCGACTTGCCTGGGAACAACAGCTCAGCAGCTGTCCTTCAATGACCAACTGATCGAGTGCGTCCCACCACTCGAGTATCTAGGCTGTGCACTGCTTTCAAACGGTCAGGCGAAGGATGAAGTAATACTTCAGATAGACAACGCCAGGAATGCGTTTCTATAGCTACGACGGACGTTGTGGGCTTACAATGGAATCAGCCTTCGGACCAAGGTGCGTATCTACCGTGCCGATATACGCCCTGCACTCAGCTGCGGCTACGAAACCTGGTCATTGAGAGCCGGGGATACTAGAAAATTGGAGGTGTTTGATCACTGGTGCCTGCGGTTTATTTCGAAGACGAATTGGCGCGTCAGAGTATCCAACGCTGACGTCTGGAAATAGTGCCGCGAAATTGACCAACTCTCCGACTTTCTCCAGGGTCGTCGACTGCGATGGTTGAATCACATCCTACGGCGTCCCGAGACGAAACTAACCAAACGAACACTCCCTCCCGAACCCTGTTCTGGATGGCGTTGTCGCCGTGGTGGCCAGCTCGAAGCTTGGATCAACACTGTCGAGAAGGATGGAGAGTGCCTAAGCTTACGGTCAGTCTATGGTGCCTGCCACTGGAAAAACATGATCGCGATGTGCATCGAACTCGCTTCCAACCGCCGCGCATGGTCAGCCATGATGCAAGATATTCGTGGAGCTGACTCATCCTCTAGTAGGAGATAGTCGCATAAAAGTAAGTAATTAAGTCGAAAGATGCTTATCTCTTTTGTAACCAATGTCATGGTTGGTCTTTTTGAAGCAGTCGATTGAGTGGCGCGCGTATTTCATAAAGTGCCGGTAGAAATGCACTGTAGTAGCTTATTAGTCCCAAGAATGAGCGAAGGGACGTGACGTCTTTCGGTTGTGGCATTTGTTGTATTGCCCAAACGTTTTCCGGATGTGGGTGGCGACCGTCTGCATCAAATATGAAACCAAGGTATTTGATTAAGTTGAGGTGGAATTGACACTTTTGTAGTCTTAGGCTTAACCCGAATGATTGGATTCGATTGAGCGATTTGTCCAGCCGAAATTGGAATTCCTCTGTTGACTTTCCGGTCACAACGATGTCGTCGAGGAAGGCTCCACTCCCGGATGGACCAGCGACCATTGTATCCATCAATCGCTGGAAAATCGCGAGGCGGATTTTGGTCCGAACGGAAACGTGTAGGTAGGCATAACCCCCGATTGTTGTTTATCGTCAGCAGATGTCGGGATTCTGGTGCCACTTCTATCTGGAAATATAATTAGGCTAGTTCGAGTTTTGCGAAACAAATACCACCGTTGAGGGTTGTGAATATGTCTTCCGGAAGCGGTCATCAACACCATCATTGCACAGCGTTAAACAGTAGGGCAAGCTTCACAAACCACTGCCTTTCTCACCATGTTGCACGTTGAATTAAAAAGTATAACTATACAAGATAGACAGAGAGTGAACCTACACGGATGGGAAAAGGAAAAAACGCCCTAATAGCCAACACACGGAATACACAATCTAACTCTGAAAATACGCATTGATCAATCCTTCCGATTCGATGGGAAGTGACAACACGATCGCCACTGTTCGCGGTTCGCTCCCATATCCTTCAGTGTCTCCAGCCAACTGATTGAGGGATCTTTTGGATTCCAACCACGAAGACGTGAAGCACCTACTTTTCGTAAGTTCGCTGCAAATTTTCTCATTCCTCATTGCACGTCATCTGTTGACCTCTGCGTAACTTCTTCCATTCTTTAGGAGGAACGGAGAATAGGGCACAGTATGGTAGACGCATGTTTTCCATACGCAACACGTGCACCAACCAACGAAGTCTACTAAGCTGGATAGGCTGTGATAGGACATTCTCTGAACTAGTACCCAATAATGGATTTCTGACCTCAGCATTGCTCACCCGGTCGGTCATTCCATCTTATCTTAGTGATATTACACAAACATGGATGGTTGAAAACCTGAAGACGACGAATATCTTCCACACGCAGACTCCAAGTCTCGCAACTATACAACAAAACTCAACGTACTGCGGCACAGTATACACGACCTTTCAGTTTCAGCGAAATATCAGGTCGACGCCACAAGTGCTTCATTCCAGCGTACGCGACTCAAGCCTTTTATATACGAACGCTCACCTCGACTATCGTGCTCCCATCTATCGTCTCGCAGCTTCCGAGGTAAGTGAATTGATCGACAATTGCCAACACCACCCCATAGAGCACCTAGCTCGGGATCGTTGACGTCTAGTATTGTAACGTCACTTTACACTGTAAAGGTGCAAGGCGCATGCCGAATGGAACTACAACTCTTGTGAGTCTATCTAGTGCACGTTGAGCATGTTCCGCGCATTTGAACAAGCAGACAAAGTAGTCCGCGTAATCTAGGTCACATAGCTTTCCACAGTTTCCTAGTTCGACGCCTACATCCTGAAGATTTTGCAGTGCACTGTCCATTATTTCGTCCATGACGAAGTTGAACAGGAATGGACGCATGGGATATCCTTGTCGAACACCATTGGTCGTTTCGAATGGACCAGATAGTTCACCGTAAACTCTTACGCGGCCAGAAGTATGAGAATACAATGATCTCAGTAGGTTCACGAACTTCTGGGGCATACCTTTTTGATGAAGAGCACTGAAAAGCGCTATTCGATCAACTGAATCGAAGGCACTTTTCAAATTGAGGAAAGCCATCATTTGTCGGCCGACGGTGTGTGTGTGTGTGTGACGCGTTTCAAGTAGTCAGCGAAGAGTAAAAATCTGGTCGATGCATCCTCGACCTGGGCGGAATCCCGCCTGTTGTTTGCGGGTGTTCCTCCCGCGAGCGGGTGTAAGACGATGCAGCAAACACGAAGCTGATACTTTGGTGACTATTGAAATTAAGCTGACTCCACGATCGTCACTACAATCATTACGTGTTCCCTTCTTGAAGTTGGGTACAATCAGTGACTCGTTCCATATAACCGGAATACGCTCCTTTTTGCAAATGTTACGGAGCAAAATGGTAAGTGATTTTATCAAAACATTTCCACCCAGTCTGCAAAGAACTGGGGGACGTTCATCGGGACCGGCCACTTTCCCGCGCTTTAGTAATCGAATACATGACTCCACTTCCACTTTCGATGGGGACTCAAGTGATACCACCCAAGGAATCGCAGTTGTTGACACAGGAGTAACTACATTAGCGCGTGACCAACTAAACTGCTCCTTGAAGTATTCGGCCGAACGGTCGAGCCTCTGCTCTTTACCGTGAATAGGCTCTCCATTTCTGTCGCACATCGTCTCACTGACCGGGGTTCGCCGTCCACTGATGTCACGATTAAGTTTGAACAGTTTTTGACTGCGCGACGACCGATACAATATGGAATTGTTTGTAGTCGTGCAGTTCATGGGAGATGTTGGGCGGGCACTGATAGGGTATCCAGTCGTAAAGCAGGAGAACGATTAGGGTTCTCATCCAAAGCCTTTAGTTCTAACGAGAACCTGTCCTCAAGGCAGCGGGATGGCTTAGTGGAAGTCCATTTGCTTGGATCAAGTATTCTTCCACTGATTTTGCCGACTGAGTTGCCAGCTTAAATCGACCTCCAACCTGGAGGACCAGGAGACTGGACTTTGTTTGGCCTCTACCTGTTGACCTTTCAGGCATGATTGTATCTCCGGCTTAGGGTAGCCATCCCATATAGCTCTTTGGGCCATAGAGGGGCGCAAGCCATCACACCACGTCAAGGTGCAGTCTCGTCGCGATGGTGGAAGCGGTAGTGGATAGCAGTTGGGTTCCAACGCCGCACTAAGGCCTGTTGAAAAATCGGCACAAGGTTTAGTGGTACCATTGTTTTTCTCCACAATCACAATTGGCACAGCCCATTCAGAGAATGATACAGGAATTAGGTTCCCCAGGTCTTCAAGCCGTTTAAGCTCCCGGTCGACGAGCGGTAGAGTAGCATGTGGTACGGAGCGTTCCGGTCTGAATACCGGTCGGCTCTCTTTTTTAATTTGTAGTGTGGCTTGATTTTGGGCGCAGCAACCACGTTTCTCCTCGAAAACTGAGGGAAAGCGTTTGATGAACGGGCCCGCGAGTGACGAATTCTCGGACTTTGTTTGTACACAGTGACAGAAAGCACTGATGAGTACATCGACGAGACACAATTCGTCAAGCCAGTCAGATCCTAAAAGGTTCATGTCAGCTGGAGTGATGTAACATGTCGTGTTGATTGGTTTTCTCTTTAGGGTGACGGGACTGTGAAGGTGGCCGGAGAGTTTGAGTGTGCCACCACAAGCACCAGCTGCAGTCAATGAGGTTGGTTGGATGTCTGGGTGTCCAATAGCGTCCCAAGTCTTTTATGAAATAATGGGAATATCTGGCACTTTGTCTAAATGCAGACGGACCGGACAGTGGCTAATGCAGACGTCCACAAATTTCCATCGTTTATTTGGAAAGTTGCAGTCAGTCCGTACGTGTGGAAGGATGAGTGGTCGTTATTGGTTTTGGGTTTGGACAGGTACCGACTTCTTCATAGTCGGTCGTCTTGGTTGACAGTACCCGTCTATATGACCGAAGACGTGACAACGTGCGTAACGGTGGTGTTCAAATGGACAGGAACGATGAAAATGCCACGCGCCACAATGACGACGCGGCGAAGGCGGCTCGTTCGGGCTCAGTTTGTAGAAATTGGTCGGATTTCTTTTGGTGGGTACTTGTTTGTGCGTCGTGAATTTGTTGACTGCTTGAGATGGACGACCGGACTGTTGAATCATAGCTGCGTTATGTTTCCGACTAATTAAACGTTCACATTCGTCAACCGATTGTTGTAGAGTTGTTTTGAGCTCCTGATCAATTTTCGTCAGCAATCTGATGCGCAGGTCTGATTGAGTGGGCGATTGTAACCCGCAAATGAAAATCAAACACCGGAACTGATTTTCAGTCAATGATCCCGGTTTGATATGGCTGCACTCACGGTTCACGATGCCGGCATATGTCACGAGACCGTCGGCGTCTCGCTTCACCAATTTGAGGCGTTGATAACTTGCGTTGAACAATAATGAAGTCTCTTTGGAAATTTTCGTGAGGACACGAATTGTGCCATCAAATGAATGGTCACAAGAGACTCCAGGTAGAATATAATTAGTGTTCTGCGGGTCCCAACTCGCGCAACAAAAGTCGGACTTTTGTTTCGTCATCTTTGTTAGTGAGTTCCACGGCGAAGATGTCTTCATAGCGCTTGAGCCAGGAATCAGAGGTGATGCCAGACTGGGGGTCATAGATAAGCTCCGTCATCCTCCTAAGAATCATGTCCGGATCACGATCTGTTGTGGCTGGAGTTGGGCCGATCTTCGCAAGTCGGGCAGTCAAACTCTCTATCAGTCTGAGTTGAGATTGTAGCATTTTCTTCAAGTCTGGATCAACGGACGCCATTGCTTCACAAGACCCGTCGCCAGTTAATACTTTATGACTCTCGGGAAACCCGCGCGCTCAATCTCAGCTTGCGACTTTGATCGCTGCAGCCCGCTACGGAAAATCAGAAGTAAAATGAGTTCGTCCTGAGTAAAAGGCCAACAGAGGCCTGATTTCTTGTGAACGGACTTCGAGATTGACCCTGGCGTGCCTCAAGGTTTCTCTTCAAAACCTTGTTTCGGTTGCCCTCTGTGAACAAGCAGACATGGCCAAAAACACAAGACGTTAATTCCACGACACATTTTAAGACCTGATCAATCTTGTCCCAGGAAGTGATGTACTGTTCGTCGCTAGAGACGACTAACTGTCCTTGGTATCTCATCAAGGCATTTCGTGTGCACTTTAGGAGACTGAGCTGCCAGAGCTGAGGGTCGACGTGATGCGGGAGTAGTCTCAACTGAAAAGGCTGGAGCTTTGATTTAGACGATACCAGGGTCCGGTGATAATGTGCTGTACATCTTCGGGGTTGGATGGCGCTTGGAGGGATGGCTATGTTAAAAGCTGTTTGGTAGTAGTCTCGGCATGCGCCTCAACAGATTGCAGTTGTGATAGGCAGGTGGATAAATTTTACGATAAACGCACCGCTATTGCTTGCAGGAGCAAGGGCTGTGGCATTGCAGTACTAGCTGGTGATTTCAGTGCACAGGTCGGCAAACTTAGTGAGTCAGAAGCTTGTTCAGGTGGTTGTTGTGCCCTGCTCGCTTGGCGCACAGATGACGGGGTGGGCTTCTTCAGTCTTGTGGGGATAATCGGTTATTCCTGTCTAGCATAAATTTCCGGTACAGCTTGCATCGCACGGTGACATGGCGCCCCAAAGCTACAGGTACTCTAAGCCTGGTTGACTATATCTTAATAAGTCGGCGATGAAGCCATTCTGTCGAACACCAGATCTCACTACTTCACGGGTTTAGAGTCGGATCACGCGTCAGTTTTATTGCGATTATCTCCACAGCTCCATGGTATTCGTGGCAAAACCACAAACCCGTTATGCCGTGCAAAGTTCGTGTGATCCAGAAGTTCGCACCGGTTATGAACAGAGATCATCACGAACTGATAATTGTGATGAACAGTAATGTGGGTGAGCATTGGGCCCACATCAAACAGGAGATGCACTTTGCAGCAGGTTTCGCCTGTGGTCTTAGATCCGATGTCCATCAAAGACACTGGATTTCTCAAGGTTCCATGTTCTGTTATCTCCTATCTTACGCGATGCCTTAAAAAGCCTGACCAAAATATTTCTGAGTTAAAGGCCATGCTTCATTGTGTCTCTTGTGTTATTAACCCGAACGATTGAGCAAAAACTTAGAAAGAAGTCAGGTCCGGAAGGAGGCTTCAACCTTCTAGCAATGCGAGTACATGTAATAAAAATGGGAAAAGGGAAGCCGCAAGTGCAGAAGAAAGATAGAATGACTGACCAAAGTCAAACTAGGCAAAAGAATTGCCCGGCTGAATGAATTTTAGCTCAGTGTGAGTTGGGTCACTCCACGGTCGCTCGAAATTCACAACTTCCTAAGTTATATGGTCATGGTTGCTTTTGGTCTCCTAGAGGTTGCTGAACGTTTTCTGATGGGTCAGAAATCTGAAATGATGGAAAGCTTTCATCTTCTATTCCAGATGTGTAATACGGGGAGTCGGAAGCGTGTTCATTTCAGCGGCTGAGAAAACATGTTGACTGGCCTGTCCTTAATGTGGTACATTCACTACGACTGGTTTGGGAGCAAGGTGCGTCAGTGGCACCGTGTCTTCGTTGCCACTTAAAAGATGGATGCCGGCATATCGTGGACTGCAGCTAGGAGGCTCTCCCTTTTCCACCAAGAGTTCGTATTTCCAAGACTTAGTAATCCTCTTTATAAAACAGCCCCGGGATTTGACAGCCGGGCAGGGAGGGCGATTCGGCTGGTGGGCTTGCCATAGGAAGTGGAAAGGCGTTCGTGGAGTGTCCCATCGGTTCCGGCGCAGAAGGATTATTGAACTGAGTTCAAGTCATTCAAAAGCACGAACTCCCATTATTAAGCACACAGTTGTTGTGGTTTCATTGCTAGTGTAATGGCTTTTCACATTGTCTCGTTCAACTGCTACATCTGACAATTTCCGCGCAGGCTGTGCAGAGTGGCTTGGCTGGTTTCTGCTCATTATGTGTGGGGAAAAGTCTGAATTTCAAGTGATATGAAAGCAGTGTCACGGTTGGAGTGGGCATAGGAGGGCATCCCAAATAGAGAAAATAGCTGGGCAAGGCTGTAGATAACCGTGGAATGAGGTTAGTCTGAGCTAGCAAAGGCGGAAAGAAGTCGTGCCTTTTGGTAGATCATCTCCACAAAGTACTTGATACGAAAGCCAGGCTCTAGGGGGCCTTTTAAGTCGATACTGATTCTATCAGGTGGTTGAGTCGCTTTTACAAATTTGCCGAACTTCCGTCCAACAAAACAAGGTTTTAATTCTGCACGTATTTTACATTGATTGGCAAATTGTCGAGCTTGGTCAACAGAAAACGATAAATTTTTAGAGCAGACAAGAGGCAGCATGTGTGCCATACCAGGACGACAGAGTATTATATAAGCACTTTAGATCATCGCGCTATACGGCGGAAACAAATGAAGGAAAATGTCGGCCGCCATGTTACAGGCTCCAAAACGATACTGAATATTGTAGTGGTGACAAAAAGGTTTCAAACTCTACCGCTTAACTTTGCCATTACTTATTCATCCGGTCGTACATAAAAGCGACTGCGAGTTGATCAGTGATGAGAATAAAACCATTTCTGAGCCTCCATTTTCTTAGGCTTCTAAGATGACAGGCTTCTTTTTCAGTCGCTGAACACTTGTTCGCTTGGAGACAGAGTGCGTGAACGAGTAGCCATAGAATGACCATCTTGGTTCAATGTAGCAGCAATAGCTCTATTTAAAGAGACCGTTTCTACAATGAGGGGACGAATGTAGTCCACAGTTTACACTGCGGCTCTTCTCAGTTAGTCTTTCGGATTCCAAAAGGCCCTTGCTGCGTTATCAGGAGCAGAAATCAAAGAACTGTGAGACCCAATCGGCGTAGTACACTAGCATTTCCACCATAATCTTCTGTGAACATATATCCTGTGGAGAAGGGAGTTCCCAAAACATGGAGCTTTCAGGATTTGGTTTGGTCCAGTCTCAAGAAAATTAGTGACCGAGCCGTCGGACTTTTATTAGGGCGACTATAACACCATTCATGTTATTCCGTTTTCCGCGTTTGGCTACCGACTACTATTTTAACAGCAAGACTCTATGACTGAAACACGTCTTCTCTAATAGTATTGGTCGATCCTTCCGATCTTTGCTGACTGGTAGGTTATCTTGAATCTGATCATTCTTACGCGTGGACGACCGGAAGACGTTGTTTTCTGCTTGAAACTGCTGCTTATTAACCTCGGATATAGGTTTCACCCGTGCTATCCATTTTTTCTTGTGTTCTTGTGCTATGCTACACTGATGTATTTATTTTATTATTACTAAAACACATTATTTTCCGAGACTTCGACAGTATTCAAGCATTATATCAAACCTGGGTGCGTCTGTTCGGGTGACAAGCCAGCGTAGATGGCGAACAAATGCTTTTCCCTCTAAAGTGATTACACCCTTGTCCTCGCTGGATGTGACGCCACGTCTTTTTCCAAAATTAATGGAGTTCCACAGGTTCTTATTACGGTCCTCCAAGCGGTGGCCATACAATATAACGCTGTTCACATAGGCGTATACGTCTCTTGGGGATTCATCACTTGTGATGTCGCCGAAATAATACTTTATGACTCTCGGGAAACCCGCGCGCTCAATCTCAGCTTGCGACTTTGATCGCTGCAGCCCGCTACGGAAAATCAGAAGGCAAAACCCGATTCGCCAAAAATGTGCCTTTCACAGAAATTACTGTGCTGCATATAAGGCAAAAATCGAATATTCCCGAACTCGGGCGTCCAGTTAGGTTCAAGCCCTGCTGAGCCGATTAGGTTGATAAAAATATTTTGCCGGATTGCTAATTGATCCGTTGACCCAATTTGCGTCGGACTGTAGATGAATGCTCGATCAGCAAAAGAGTTATGTCATGAGTGGTCCGGTAATTTATGAACTATTGGCTGTTCAATCCGGTCTTGAACGCTCGAGTTGGTTAATGGTTTGCCTGAGAGAAGTTTTTTTTTCGTTTTAACATCCTAACACAATAGAGTGCTGGAAGTAGGCTACTCCATTCGTTACGCCAAACAGTATGCGACAGAACTGGTATAAATTCCCACAGGCTTCGAAGGCACTGTACGGTTTTTCATCTTCGCGTATGTGAGTTTGATGGTAGGCGTTTCAAGGACCCAGTGCACTAAAAACGGTGTATAGATACACGTTTCCTACGAATTCGTCTATCCGAAGCAGAGGGTGAGCATCAAGGTACGTAAACAGTAATTGTTTGGCTGCGGTCGAGCACTATGCTTTTCTTGTGCCTTTCCTTCGTGGTGACCAGAACTAGGCTCGCTAGCGAGATTTTGAAGGTTTATTAATGTTATTCTCTAATATTCCATCAATTCCACTTTGAATAGACTTTGTCTGCAACAGAATGACAGCGAGACTTGATGACAATAGGTTTAAAATGGAGCGAAACTGTTAAACGAGGATGGAATGTCGACTTTAGCAGCAATTATCATACAAACAGGGAGAGATGGTCGATCACCGTCTAGATGAACAGTCACATTTTGATGCTGACTCAAAAAATCAAGACTGAGGATGGAATCAGAACACAAATCACCCAAGAAAGAAAAATTAACAGGTTTGTAGTGAGTGGTTTCGTATCTAACAAAGACATATATGTGTCCTGCGGTCATACGGAACAGTTGGGTTGAAGCCATCAAAATCGTACCAGTAAAGGGCAGTACAAACCATAGGTATTGTGCAACGATACTGCTTGGTAAGTAGCTCTCACAACTCCCGGTATCGATTAGTGCCTCCACCGGTGCACCGTTGATCAGAGCATGTATCGTAAATTTATATAAACTGATAAAAAATGCAGCAAAAAGAAGTAAAACGACAGGTTTGAGTGAGAGCTCAGTGCGTTAGTTCTTAGAGTTCGATCGACAGACCTTCTGGAAATGCCCCTTTTTCCGCAAGAGTTACAAATGACTTCCCGGGCCGGACATTTTGAGCGTGGGTTCCAGATTTTACCACAAAAAAGCGATCGGTAGCAGTTGTTTCAACCATTTCCTTGGTTTCCAGCGGTGAATCATGAGCACCTAGAGAGGGAGCTAAGACAGCACTTCCTGTCAGCTCTGACATGGCACCGCACGGCCCTCAGGTAGTCGAATCATAGAGAAGAGATTGCTGTTGAGCATGCTCAAGCACACGAGTTTTGTCAAGAGCGTGTTGGGGGTCCAGCGTCTGCTTTTCAAGTAGCCGTTGACGGATGGTATAAGAGTGCAGCCCTGTGATGAACGCGTCATGGATAGCCTCGTCTCGGCGTTGGTCAGCAGAAACCGCCCTGAAGTTGCAGTCTTTAACAAGATAGCGCAATTTCTGGAGAAACTGGTCTACTATCTGTCCGGGTTCTTGTTTGATAGTAGCTAGCAAATGCCAAGAAAAAACTTCATTTTTTGGCTTAACGTAAATCGATTCAAGGGTTTGTATGGCGTACTTATAACTCAGACAATTAACCATATGCTTGTATATGGTCGGGTAAATGAAGTTCACAAGAGGTTTATTCCAGGTTGGATCCCACACCACTCGCTCATCAGATGGTCGCAGCTTCATTGAGTTTGTCTTCATGATTTCCGTTTACTATTGTTTTCGGCTCTTTTCACTTTATGCTTTTATTCATTCTTCACTCAACTGGACAATGCTGCGAGTTAGTAGCCAAAACTAGAGCACAAGGGTGCGAGGTTGACGGTTGATTGAACTGAACAACTGATCGCTATTCTACCACTTCGTCGCGCTGAGCATCGTTTATTCTTCTTTACCATGGCTTCACGGAATTTTCCCGAGCTGCACTCTTTTTACCACGGCTTCTCCAATGCACAATTTGAATGTTTTTTGCTTTCCATTTCGGTTAGGAAGTACTAAAACATTTGATCTCTGATTTTTCATCGGGTTGAATTATTATGTTGTATTTGTTATTAAATACAATTTAGTTCCATAACTGTTTGGAGGACGCAAATCTACGATGCTTACTCCCGTCCAGCAGCGTGCTATATTATACAATCTGCCAAATTTAGTTGCTGACTTGGATGTGTTTGATGTAATGGATCACTTGGTCGCCACGACACCATCATGCTTAACACCTACTGACTACGAGGCGATTTCCACCATAGCCCACCAAAAAGGAAGAGCAGCTGGTGTTCGATGCTTGGTGACTTGCTTACTACGGCGTCCATTTGATTCTCCTGTATTTGCTGCATTTTGCTCTGCCTTACGTGAACAATACAGTCATTTAGCGGATCTTTTGGAAACTAGCTTGCAGCAGCCCTCTGAACAGTCAACTGATGTAGATTGTCCTGTTCCGGATAGTCAAACTCCGCCTTCATCTGCACCAGTCAAAAAACAATTGTGTTTCCTGGATACTCCCTGCCAGAATCTATCCGACTTTTCTACTTTGACCAACCTTTCCAGTTTGGGATTCTCGAATACAGTGTGCGGTGAGTGCAATAACTAGAAAGCATTTTATGGACGCAATGTTATATTTTTTGGTGTGTATCATGTCTGGGACTTATGCTGGTATGACTATTCATCCTGCCATGCGCACAGATGGTTTTCTCACGGTCGACAGCATTCATTTGGCACATCGTACCGAAATTCACTCACCATACCCTCGCTCTTTCTCCCTTTCCCCACATTTTTTGTCCTTCAACGGGAACTTCGGTCGTCTGTACTAGCAGTAGTGTCTCCGGTGGAAATCCTGGCAATTTTCTGTCGCGGCTATCATCAACTCTCCAAAATTGCTACCACCAGCTTATCTCCATGCGTACTAACTGCGTTCAAGTTGCGAACCGTGATGTATATGAAACGATAGACATGTTTGACTCATTTGATTGCCACCTTCATCTAATCCTTCATTTTACTTTCACTTATGCCTTCCTGGGCTGCAGTTTCAGCCACGCTTGCTTTTGTGTGGTTTTTAGTAACTGGGCTAAAGCGGCGTTTTTAGACTGGTTCCTTGTGGATAATCGGCTATGTTTAGTAAGACAGGTTCGTGTAAAGTGAACAATCACCATCCTGGTAGACGTAACTTGTTTGTCATCTCAGCATGTGCACCCACCGAAAGCAGCTCAGATACAATCAAAGGTGATTTCTACTGGAAGTAATGTAACCTCTTACTCAAAGCGACCCGGACTGATATAATGTTTTTCCATAAAATACGAATGCTGAAGTGGGCCAGTCATTCGCGGATGCGCATTTAGGAGGCTTTTTTTAGCTAGATTCCTGCCGGGAAATGGCTTTTGGCTCTGTGCTGTAACCATCGTCTCGTCCTCATCAGTACGAACTTCAGACACTAATCGCCGATACGCCACGTGGCATCTGCTCTCTCCAAGTCGACCATAAAGTCAGATTGAGCACATCACAATAAGCCACAAATGGTGGGGTTGTACACAAGACTGCCGATCTTACTGGAGTACTTCTGTTGACGCTGAATTGCACCGTCATACCTCACATCGACATAAAGCCTGCGACTAACTTTCGCCAACCTTTGCCGTCTGCAGTGAAGTACGGCAAAGTTGTCCCACATCCCCATTTATTCTCAACTTCACCATAGAGAATGTTCTACAGAGTGCATTGTCTGGTCTACTAGACGGTAAAGTTGAATCCCCCCAGGGAACAGTTTTTGACTTGGAATACGCCGATGATATCGTCTTGCTGGGTCGTAAAACACGGCAGTGAACTATGTTTTGGGCCGCATGACAACTAAGGTGTCCAGATACGGTATGCACTTTGTGCGTTCCAAGTGCATCGGGCTTTTAAAAGACTGGTAAGAGCCTGTGTCTGCACCCACTCTGCAGTTAGTCGATAACGTTTGGTACCTCGGGAGCTTGATTACAACCGGCGATGAGTTTACCGGACTGTGGTCCAGTAGTTGAGTGACTTGGAGAAGACGAACCCCGAATCCTGTCAGAGGACATGTAGTCATTCATTTACGTGCACTAACAGAAAATCAACCCAACACAGATGTATACATACCTCAAATTGTGGGTAATCCGACCACAGTGTATTTCGAATAACCCATAAAACGGGATGGTAGGCGCACGCAGGCGGGGTGGTGAGCAAAATCACATGATGGACAAGGGTAGGACGATTATATGGGACGTGTAATGAAAGATGCCCAATTACCGTCAGTGTTTATCACTTGGTGATTCAAGTCACAAGACGCAGTGGTGGGGAACAGAGAGACGTCAATCATTGCACAGACAAACGTACGACACAGAGGGTCACCAAACGGCACGACAAGAATAGTGATTATGAGTGTATAAACAATAACTCCAGTAGAATTTGCGTGGAAGTCAATGAGTCAGTTAACGGAGGGACACCACGGGAGTAAAGGTTGGGCAAGCATCAATAGTTGGTGGCTAGGGGGCCACAAATAAGCAACGCTGTAAAACCAAGGCCAACAAGCGGGCCAAGCACAGATACTAGTAGTTGATGCACGGATACATAATTTTCTGATGCGTTCCACTAACTCTAAAAAGACTTCTCAGGCTTCAGGCTTTGTCCACTTCTTGATACCAAAACAACAGCTTATGTAGGATGCGTGGTGGTCATAAGCTTATCCTGGCACGCACACTTATTGGTCCACCTATTATTCAGCCAACTCTTCTGAGTGGTTATTCAGAGGCGTTAAGGGAAACACGGTTGTCTGAGCCCCAGGCGGTAGTCCTATCGAGATCTGAATTCAGCGACACAAACACTGGAATGATCGTGAGAGATTTTAGCTGATGCGATACGAAAAGAACAGTAGGAAATGGAGCAGTGGAAAATGGTGTCATCGGCAAAAGCATGAGCAAGCTTGGAGGCCGTTGGAAGATCATTATTGAAAGGTTAGAACAGTGTTGGGGACTGTACAGAACCTTGGGGAATGCCATCTTGTACGTTTGACCGAGTCTCGCTGGCCTTGATCTCAGTGTGACGTTTGCTGAGTACCCTTCGAATCCAAGAAATCGGTTCATGAGAAAAACAAACACCAGAATTTTTTGACAGCAAACCTTCGTATCACGTTCGATCAATGCTTTTGGAGTTAACTAATGACACCAGATGCAGTTTACCGTGATTGTTCATTGCAGATGACTGGATACGCGAGATGCATGCCAGTAAATCACTAGTAGATCTGTAGCAGCAAAACCCATTCTGGCGGTCACTCATGAGTGCATGGCACTCTGGATACGGCAGAGTTTGTTTCGCGATCACGGCTTCCATAATTCTGGGTGAAACTAGTATGAGAACAGTGGGCCAATAGTTAGAAGGTTGGAGTAAATCACCACGTTTTGGGATGGGGAAAACATGTATGGTCTTCCAAAAGGAAGGCAACATTATTTATGAAGGCGGGTCGAATGAACAGTGAGAAATAGGTTCAAGTTCTGAAAGACAGTTCTTCAATAACATTTTGCCCGGACCAGAAGATTTCGAGGAACCAAATGATAGCAAAACAGTAATGTTTTGGTCTTAAAGGTAAACTCAGCTAGAGCCGATGAATAATATGCGGCAAGAGTATGCGACAGTGGAGTTGAAAGCACGAGAAAGGTAAAGTAATCGGCATTGCAGAAATCTGATAGAAAAGCACAGATTGTCCATAGGGTAAACTTATCTTTTTAATCACACGTAAAATGGATTGAAACTACGGAACGTAGACTAGCAACCGAATCGGGAAAACCAGTATGATTGAGAAGACTGAGTTAGAATGAGGAGCGCTTTACTCGTCTAACAAATGGAGTACATCAGCTGAAATGCAAGAAGAGAACTGTTCATGAAATGTTATGTAAGACAAAATGAGTTTGCGTACGAAAATTCATGCAACATTCGCTCCGGCCAGGAAAGAATCGTTTGTCCTTATATTTTGTAAGGAGGGGGTGGGGGGTCGTAGTGAACCAGATGAAACTAACATTTTGTAGTATTCATTCATGCTTCTCGATTACGTAAGCAGTATGCACGTGTATGCTGCTGCTGACTAAGTAATTCAGATGGATTGTCATCTTCCGGATCAGTGAGTCTGTACATTATCAGTAATATGTACTGTAAGACTATCACTGACGTCAGTACTTGTTGACTGATCATCTGGGTTAGGTCATTAGGTTGTGTTATTAACGGGGTTCATCGTTTGATAGCACATGTATCGCCTCGGGGAGCCAGTTGGTGGGTAGAAACGTTTTCTATTCTTCCATTCGGCAGTTTCACAAGAGCAGAATGTAGATTACAACTGATGAGATCTTCCTCCGCCAGGGGATCATACTTTGAGGGTCTGTCAATGCGCTTCAGTAAAGTGGGGCCGAGAATCATCAACCACATAGGCATCGAAGTCCCATTAGTTGAGCGTCGAGCATAACAGAACAATCGCTCATGTGGAGTAGTGTTTGTGGCAGGGCAGAGTAGTGAACGAATTGAGTGGAATGAGTGTGAAAGCACCGGTTCCCATTGCGAAATTGGGAGATTTCTTGTTTTTAAGGCCAGAGGAATCGCCCTTTATGGGGTACCACTCAAACGCTCCACCTGACGGTTAGCTCGAGGATTGTATGCCATCGTGTGACCGAGCGCCGTCCCCTTAACTCGTAAAACTGTTAACTCCAATGACACGTAAGCGGATCCTCGGTCAGAGTGTATGTAGGCAGGCATGCCGAGTAAAACGATTAGTTGACACGGACACTTTATCACCGTGGTTATCGACATATCTGGGCAAGCTAATGCTAAGGGGAAGCGAGAGTACTCATCAGTAACAGTTAGGAGGTAACGGTTGTGGGCATTGAAAGGTAGTGGACCTTTAAAGTCAATACTCAGCCATTCAAAGGGTTGCGTAGCTTTGATTAGGCCATCTTCGGTGCCTCGTAAAACCGTGGTTTTATTTCTGCACAGACCGGGCATCAGAAGATCATGTTTCTGACTTCATCCACAGAGTAAGGGGACTTTTTGGCGCGCCTAAAGTGAAGCATGCGAGTTATCCCAGGATGACAGGGAATCCTGCAAGTATTTCAATTGGGTTCCGTTGAAACTAGAAGCACAGGTGCTGCGAGAAAGTGTACCAGCTACATGGTTATCTTTACCGGGCCGGTAGATTATATCGTAACGATAAGATGATAGCTCGAGCCGCCACCTCTGGATCTTATTGTTCTTGATTTCGCTTGATTGTTTTCCGTCATACATGAAGACAACGGATCTTTGGTCGGTAATTAACTTGAAATAGGTACCCAGGAGATAATGGCGCTATTTTTGGACGGCTTCGGCAATTGCACAGACTTCCTTCTCGATTTCCGAATGATGCTTTTCACTAGGAGACGAAAGTCACCGGTCAGTTATTTTGGTTCAACGAAGTACCTTTCGCTGTATCTGAAGCGTCCGTCTCGAGGACTAGTGGAATATCATAATCCACTGTTACGACCATAGTACTCTCCTTGTCTAGTTTTAGACGTTCAAATGCCTCTCGCGCAAGTACAGGAAAAGGAAATGTATTCTGAATGAGCGGCCGATTTTATCGGAAAATGAAAATATTCACTAAGAGTAATAAACACCACCCGTCGTCCAGACTTCAGGTCATTAATTGGTGGGACCTCGCACAGTAGTTTCATGCGGCCAAAGTCGGGCTTGATGGTACCCTGGGTTATATAATGGCCAAGAAGTTTAATCTTCTTTTTGGCAGTTGCAGTTTTTGAAGCACTTAACGTTATTCCATATTGTGCTGCGGCTTTTAGAAAACGTTGAAGGTTGTAATTGTGATCATCCATGGTCATGCCACACACGGTGACATTACCAACATAAGCGAAGGTATCTTTCAGGTTCTCGGCTTTCATAATGCTGTCAATAGTGCGTTGGAAGCAAGCTACACCATTGGTAAACCCGAGTGATATCCGGCGGGACTTGGAAAGATTACCACCAGCCTCGAAAACAGTATTTTTTCCGTGTTCGGCAATGGATATCCGATGGTGTGCGCTTTGAAGATCAAGGGTACTGTAGACGGCGTAGCGAGAGATATTCTCTATCATTTGATTAGTCCTCGGAAGTGGTAGATATCCAGTTGCGTGAAACGATTGATTGTTTGGTTGTAATCGATACCCATTCTTCTCTTATGATTGGAATTTTTAGTAATCAGAACTTGAGCCCTCCAAGGAGAGCTCGGAGGTTCAGTAATGCCGTCACTTAGAAGCTGTTTTATCTCCGATTTGATGAATTTCTCATCTTTGATAGAATGTAGGCGAGATTTCGTGGCGACTGGTTTACAGTCTGGCGATAAATGGACGAATAATGGGGGTACTTGAATTTTAGCGGCCGTAAGCCTACATAACAGGAACGTGTCACGTGTACCACCAAATAGTATTTCTACTTTGTTATGGAGTCCGAGGAAGTCATGCCCCAAAAGGATATCTGTGCACAGATTTTTCACCACCAAAAGTTTTACGTTACTATAGGAAGTGTCCCGATAGGAAAATGATACATTGCAGTAGACAGTAATATCGCAGGTCAACGGTGTCGAGACCATAGCGGTTTTCGAATCACCTGGATGAACAGACCAATGGTAAGTATTGACGGCTAATTGAGACACAGCTTTCGGAACTCCCAGTGTCTATCAGTGCTTGTAGTTCTGCTCTATTTCCAAGAATGTGGGTGGTCACCCGAGACAAACAGCCAGGAACAGCATCAGTAACAGCTGACGATATTAGAGGACCGGGAACCGAAGAGACAGAAAAACCAAATGGTTCAGACCTGCATACACGTTTGAAATGTCCAATTTTCCCGCAAGCTTTACAAATAGCTTCTCTAGCAGGGCATTTCGCGCGGGAATGTTTGGAGTAACCACAGAAATAACATGTTTCCTCGGGCATGCCAGACGTAATTGGTGCAGCTTCAAATTTTGGGGCCATTGGAGAAGTTAAATGTGGAGTCATGGTGGGTGTTGCAGCACACGGAATGCTGTCAGCTCCATAAGACTGTGACTTTTTCTGTGCGGCTTCTAAGGATCTAGCCAAATCGTAAGCAGCCTGAAAATTCAGATTCGGTTGTTCTAGAAGCCTCGTTCTTGTTATTTGATTGTAATCCAGTTATCAGGGCATTGCGCATGGCGTCATCACGATGCTCTTCAACGGTCACCGGACGAAAATCGCAATCCTTCGCTAATGTCTTGATGCTCTGCACGAATTGGTTTATATTTTGCGCACTATCCTGTTTACATGTAGCGAGAAGATATTGGGCAAAAACCACACTTTTGGGGCTCACATACGAAGACTGAAGCAGTGAAGTGGCACTTTCAAAAGTTTTGCAGTTAGATACATGTTCCTAAAGAAAAGGTGAAAAGAAGTTAATGAGCATGTCCAGATTACCGGAGTCATCTGACTGCACGCATTTTAAAAGGGCGTTGAATGTCCGAAGCCAGTAGGTCCACTGCTTAGAAGCGTCTGGGGTTCAGGTCAGTGTCAAATCTATCAGAACGAAGGTAGCAATCCATGATAATATCAGGCGAGTGGTTTAAAACGTGGACTGGAAACAGAATCGGGAAAACTAGTATGATTGAGAAGACGGAGTTAGAATGAGGAGAGCTTCACTCGTCTAACAAACGGAATACAGCAGGTGAAAAGTAAGAAGAGAACTATTCATGAAATGTTATGTAAAACGAAATGAGCAAGCGTACGGACATTTGTACCCCACAGTATGAGGGGTAAAGCCCATAATCAAAAGACACTGTTAAGGTGGATTGTGGGAGAACGTTCATGTAAGGACAAATTTACTGACCCTATTTTTGAAGAGAGAGGTTGTGGGTGGGAGGGAATAATAAAAAATGGAAGTACGACGTTAAGTGACGAGGGAGTCGAAGACCGCGCGAATATCTGGAAACAACGATCGTTGGCCTTTGGAAAGTGTGTCGGTGCTCTCGCCGTTGTCGGAGAAGATTTGATCATCATCATCATCATCATCATCATCATCGCACAGCGTTAAACAGTAGGGCAAGCCCCACAAACCACTGCCTTTCTCACCATGTTGCACGTTGAATTAAAAAGTATAACTATACAAGATAGACAGAGAGTGAACCTACACAGATGGGAAAAGGAAAAAACGCCCTAATAGCCAACACACGGAATACACAATCTAACTCTGAAAATACGCATTGATCAATCCTTCCGATTCGATGGGAAGTGACAACACGATCGCCACTGTTCGCGGTTCGCTCCCATATCCTTCAGTGTCTCCAGCCAACTGATTGAGGGATCTTTTGGACTCCAACCACGAAGACGTGAAGCACCTACTTTTCGTAAGTTCGCTGCAAATTTTCTCATTCCTCATTGCACGTCATCTGTTGACCTCTGCGTAACTTCTTCCATTCTTTAGGAGGAACGGAGAATAGGGCACAGTATGGTAGACGCATGTTTTCCATACGCAACACGTGCACCAACCAACGAAGTCTACTAAGCTGGATAGGCTGTGATAGGACATTCTCTGAACTAGTACCCAATAATGGATTTCTGACCTCAGCATTGCTCACCCGGTCGGTCATTCCATCTTATCTTAGTGATATTACACAAACATGGATGGTTGAAAACCTGAAGACGACGAATATCTTCCACACGCAGACTCCAAGTCTCGCAACTATACAACAAAACTCAACGTACTGCGGCACAGTATACACGACCTTTCAGTTTCAGCGAAATATCAGGTCGACGCCACAAGTGCTTCATTCCAGCGTACGCGACTCAAGCCTTTTATATACGAACGCTCACCTCGACTATCGTGCTCCCATCTATCGTCTCGCAGCTTCCGAGGTAAGTGAATTGATCGACAATTGCCAACACCACCCCATAGAGCACCTAGCTCGGGATCGTTGACGTCTAGTATTGTAACGTCACTTTACACTGTAAAGGTGCAAGGCGCATGCCGAATGGAACTACAACTCTTGTGAGTCTATCTAGTGCACGTTGAGCATGTTCCGCGCATTTGAACAAGCAGACAAAGTAGTCCGCGTAATCTAGGTCACATAGCTTTCCACAGTTTCCTAGTTCGACGCCTACATCCTGAAGATTTTGCAGTGCACTGTCCATTATTTCGTCCATGACGAAGTTGAACAGGAATGGACGCATGGGATATCCTTGTCGAACACCATTGGTCGTTTCGAATGGACCAGATAGTTCACCGTAAACTCTTACGCGGCCAGAAGTATGAGAATACAATGATCTCAGTAGGTTCACGAACTTCTGGGGCATACCTTTTTGATGAAGAGCACTGAAAAGCGCTATTCGATCAACTGAATCGAAGGCACTTTTCAAATTGAGGAAAGCCATCATTTGTCGGCCGACGGTGTGTGTGTGTGTGTGACGCGTTTCAAGTAGTCAGCGAAGAGTAAAAATCTGGTCGATGCATCCTCGACCTGGGCGGAATCCCGCCTGTTGTTTGCGGGTGTTCCTCCCGCGAGCGGGTGTAAGACGATGCTGCAGAACCGAGGCTAGCACCTAGGTGGTTACTTCAGTCATTGAATATTCCCTTCCTAAAGATCAATGCATCCAATAACTCACTGCATAATAATGCATGAGTTCCTGTTTCCAAGCATAACGTATCCAGAAGGTAGTTGATTTTATCAAGGTTCAACCACTCATTTTGAAGAGAACTGAGGAGAGTCTGTCGAGACCGGCCCCTATCCCGCGCTTTAATAATCGAATACATGACTCCACTTCCACGTTCGATGGGTGCTCAAGTGATACCACCCAAGGAATCGCAGTTGTTGACACAGGAGTAACTACATTAGCGCGTGACCAGCTAAACTGCTCCTTGAAGTATTCGGCCGAACGGTCGAGCCTTTGCTCTTTACCGTGAATAGGCTCTCCATTTCTGTCGCATATCGTCTCACTGACCGGGGTTCGCCGTCCACTGATGTCACGATTAAGTTTGAACAGTTTTTGACTGTTACCTGCAGCAGCCGCTATTTCCATTTCTTCTGCTACTGTGACCCACCAAATTTTGCGGTTATTCTCAGGGCTTTTCGTAATTTGCTGTTGTAGATTTCTTCGTACCTTATTCATCTTACTGTTCGAGAGGTGATGTTTATGCTTCATTAGATTCAGTGACTTGCGAAATCCAGTGTCTTTGATGGACGTCGGATCTAGGACCACAGGCGAAACCTGCTGCCGCGTGCATTTTTCTATTTCACGCCGTTCTGGTTTCAGAATATGTGCCAGAGAAAACATGCTACGATTGTGGAGGAAGGAGTATATTGTCTGAGTCCATGAATTGTTTGTGGGTGTGACACTGCCAGGTTGCTCAAGCCAAAGCAGGTGATTTTCTTAGGGATCCATAACCGGAGTCTTCAGCTATCCAAAGCTTAACCCGCGAGGCAGTGGGACGAAACGTGGGAAGAATTCTTTCCGACGGATTGGCACTCGTCGATTCTGCTGCCAATTCCAAAGAAAGGGGACAAATCCGTTTGCGAGAACTATAGGGGGATCAGCCTGTACGACGTAGCAACAAAGATTTTATGCGTTCTCTTACTGAACAGCTTCTTTGTTGCGAGAGACTGCTGCACTTGACCAAACTAAGGGGGTTTATGTCTCTGGGTGATAATGAAATCACACGAGATGCCCGATAAATTCGCAAGGCTTCTGAGAGGATACTGTTCGTTCATCAAGGCGCAGGTCTGTATGTACGGTGAAGGGTCATCTGAGTTCACTCTCACGACTGGCGTCCGACAGGGCTGGCCTATTTCACCAGTATAGTCCAACTACGCGATCGACTGGACAATGAGACAGGCACCAACTGATGATCCTGGTATCCAGCTGATTCAGGAGATGCACATCTCAGACCTAGAATTCGCGGACGACATTGCCATGCTAACGGACTCCCCTTTCACCCTTCAACCAGTCCTTAGCCGAATCAGTTTCTTATCAGAGTCCATTGGGCTAGAAATAAACACCACGAAAACCAAAAGTATGTCAACTTGCCTAGGAACAACAGCTCAACAGCTGTCCATCAATGACCAACTGATCGAGTGCGTCCCACCACTCGAGTATCTAAGCTTATCTACCGTGCCGCTGAGGATACTAGAAAGCTGGAGGTGTTTGATCACTGGTGCCTGCTGCGTACTTTGAAAATAAATTGGCGCGACAGAATATCAGACGATTATGTTAGGAGACGGTGCTTTGAAACTGACCAACTCTCCGACTTCCCCCAATGTCTTCGACCGCGTTGGCTGGGTCATGTCCTCCTCCGACCTGAGACGGAACCAACCAAACAAACACTCCCGCCCGAACCCTGTTCTGGATGGCGTTGTCGCCGCGGTGGCCAGCTCGAAGCTTGGATCAACACTGTCGAGAAGAATGTAGAGTGCGGCTTACGGTCAGTCTATGGTGCCCGCCACTGAAAAAAACTGGACCGCGATCTGCACCGAACTCGCATTCAACCACCGAGCGTGGTCGGCTATGATACGCGATATTCAAGAAGCCGACTCATCTCCTAGCAGGAGATAGTCGCGTAAAACTAAGAGTAATTAAGTATGTCCGCGAATGTTAGTGAGGGTGATTAGTTCGTAATTGTTTTGCGGGTGAGCAGAGCGACAAACAGAATGAGCATGCGCGTGTGTGTGATTATGCACTGTCGTGATTCATAATGTACGAAGGAAACCGGGAGCCATGATCCTGATGCTCAAATGAGGCTTCAATAGATCAGGCGTGGTAGTGAGCCCGGCGACAACAAAGTCATCTACCACTAAAAACCATCAATCAAAACGGTGCACTCAAGTGCAGAGTTATTGTATCTGAGTCAAACATATTTGAAAAGTAGAATAAATGGCGTCTGCCTTTGAGTATAAAAATGATTTGGCTCACTTTAGCGGAATAAAAATATTTTATCGGTCTAATAAAGACGGAAGGAAGACATTGCAAGATGCAACATTTCGTGTACTCTCGTCAGTTAGGTGCGTAAAACATGTCAGTTTATACTCTGCGTGACAAAAGTACAGGACCCCCTTCTTTTTCGGCTTGTTTTCGCTTCTGTATTCTCTTGCAAAACCGTAACCGGTCAAAACGACCGAATACCCATTACGTTACAGAATATAAAGTTTCACAACAAAATTTATTATGACCAAATTATGTCAGAGTATGCGAAAAAGGAGTGACAAGTATAAGACCCCCCTCAGCTCAGCCTCAATGGTACCTAATTGTAGTCGTGTACAACTACCATTCTGCTTTAGAACCTCGGTGCGTCTTCTCGGCATACTTCTTACGTGATCTGTAATTATTCCTTCATCAGTATTCACCCATTCTCGCTTAAGGGCGGTCGCCAATTCACTCGTCGACCAGTAAACCATGTAATCCCTATACACCTGGCGAGCAAGAATGATCCATGGCTTCTCAATCGGGTTTAGGTCTGGACTGCAGGCCGGCCATTATATGACCTTGATTCCACGGAACACCAAAAAACATCTTGTAGAGTATAAGCAATGGACAGAAGCTTTATCGTGTTGGAATAAGGCGTCATCTTGTAATCTGTTGGTCACTAGCGGGAGCAAAAGCTGTTCCAACGTATGAATATACAAGGTGGGATCTTGTATGCCCTCATGTGTAACCAGCTCACTTTGGCCGTTGGCTAAGGAGGCTCCCCAAATGACCACTGACTTCATGTCTTTGTTTCTTTGACTGAAAATTCTTCTAAAGTGCCAATAATGATTTCAAGCATCCAATTCATCCTAATTTTTTTCGTCGCTAAAGAGAAATTTCCCCACTTGTTTTTCCACGCTACGCGTGTTTCAGTTCGTGATGATCGTTGTTCTTTATGCAACGGTGTGAGAACAATTTACCTTTTCTTTTTTTTTGTATTTCACCTTGGGATAGCTCTGAGCGTTCTTTGTAACGTTCGTTTCGAAACACCGACTCCGATCAATGCTTTGAATGTCGACAAGAAGTATGTCATTAGAGGCTAGAAAAATTAAACTGCGTTCGTCTGAATTCATCGGTTCTTTGGACGACCCACTCGTTTTCCAGACGGATATTGCTCGTTACATTCCAGATACCGTCGTGTGACGTTTCTGGATCTCGTACAAACTGAGTCCCATTTTGTAGAACGCGGGTATTTTGCCCTTCTTAAAATCGGTTAGTTTATTCCTGTTTGACTTTGCGCATATAAAATTCGGCGTGAGTTCTGTAAGGCGTACACGTGCAACCAACGTGTATGAAGGTCACGTGGGTCACTGGGGTGCATCACACGCTCTAGTGCATATGAATCATGTGATTCCGGTTCTCATGGATTTGTCAGTCGCCAAATTCACAGACCGGACTAGTTAACTTCTTTCCAGGCTCAGTGGTCCGTCTGGTTCTGGGAAAGTTTCCATGGGATAGCACAACGGAATAGGGGGTCCTGTAGTTTTGTCATCCTCGATTTTCACATTTTCTGCTCTGATTGGCACACGGCGCATATTTGCGTTCTAGAATTTGGTATGCCATGTAGCATCGTGCACTTAGTCTTTCTGACCAGATATGGTTTCGTTAGAGAATACAGAAGCGGAATTATGCGGAAAAATAAGGGGGGGGAGGTCCTATACTTTCATCGCGCAGAGTATATGATGCGGCGCGTGAGATACAGTAGAAAAAAGAGAAAAATGGTCATAACAAGTAAATCAGCAATTATTATGGGATTATGTTGCTGATGTCAGGGAAGGGAGATCGTTTGCAATGATTGTTTCAGTGCTGAAAGAGGGGTTTTTCTGTCTTCACCAGCACAACTTCTCTAAACGCCAGCAATTTAGCATTCCAGTTGCGTGATCGTACTTGGAACAACCGCTTCAGGTCAACTGGACGACCCGTTGAAAGCAGGTGCTTCGCGATATCTGCTGCTGCATTTGCTGCCGGAATTTGTTTTGTGTAGTCCAATTACAGGTAGTGCCGATTTTGAAGCTTTCGAAAATTTACTCAGTATAAAGTTCGAGCTTTGTGAATTAACTAAGGTATATCAAGCCATCGAATAACGATCCTAATTTGTTCGAACTTTTCTCTTATTTAAGTTGATTCTTTACTGCGCTGTGGGCACTTGAGTGTGTGTGGTCTTGGTTGCCAGAGTAAAAGACACGGAGCAAAGTAAGCTAACAATTAACAAAGTATGGGAATGTATTTAAACTGAACAACAAGGCCACATAAATTATCCTAGGTTTCGTTTAGTTGTTTTCTATCAGAATATTTTGGTAGAAGCCGTCTACTCGACCAATGTATTTTCCATGGTTTTGCCTATATCATAAGATTAAGAGAAGTTCTTTCATAATTTGGAGATTTCACGATGTATGTAGTTTAAAAGTGCTCTTTAACGATGACCGTAAAACTTACTAATAAAAGCAAATTCCAGTTCACGCCACTATGAGCATTGTCTTCAAGGACATTTGAGCGCACTTTGTTAGTCACTAATGTTGTTATCACGATAGCGATGAAAAGATCCACTTAAACTGAATTTTCTCAACACATCCATAAAAGGAATCAAAGTAGAATTGTATAAGCCTATAATTCTGAATCATTTCTGCTATATCTTAGCTTTCTAACGCAAATCGGAATAACAGTTATCGGTTAAATAAAAAAAACAACACCCCAAACGCACATATCAGAGGTAGAAGAATTATCGAGTCGTATGAGTAGGACGATCTCAAGTGCATTACGATCAAAAAACTGCTGAAAATCCCTGACCTTAATCCAACGCGGGAATACTCCCAGGCCCCCTCACTCCTTGTTGGACATAAGGTAGCAACAGTTTTCAATGTGGCTAGTATCACGTGATATGAAGGCTACATTACAAGCCCAACAGATGAGGGCACGTGTTAGTTTCATCAGGGGATTCAAAGCATGAGGTCCGTCATTTTGGCGATGGGTTTATTTCTGGTATGAGTGTTTGCTATATGAGAGCCACAGGAGGCTCAGAAAAATGTCATTTGGTGAATGAATATCCCCCGAGAAATTATCCGGTCGAAAATCGACATATCATACCGGTCACCATTATTCATTTAGATGGGAGTAAGACACGTTTAGCTTTGTTGGTGAACTTCAATTAGAGACGCCTCGAATGTTGGGGAAATTTGCAAGGTTTTGACTGAAAAAGTCCCTGAAAAGAATTAATCTAGGTAGGTAATCGTTATTCAGGATAACGCTTAATGCTTTGTTTCAGAAGACGTTGGTATATAAAGTCATGCGGAACGGTTTGTCTGTTAATTATTCACTTCAAGGTCCAGTTCATACAGTTACGCTCTAATAGCGCAGGTTTAAACGTAATCGTTAAACTTTCTCTGTTCTAAAGAAAGTAATAAAGGGGCTACCTACACACTGACCATTGGAGTCGAGGGTGCAACATGTGATCGTGCATGTGATAAAAAAATTAATTCGCCGCGAACATGGTATGCTCCCTGCCGAAGAGTGGAAGCAAATCAAATGTTTCGTATGGTGTACGAACTTTGTGTTCTGAATACTGTTTGGGTTAATTCACCGTAAGGAGTCTTGTTCCATTTTTCCTCCGAGACTCGTATTCCGTTGTAGTTGCGGCCCACGTGTAGTGGCAGAAATATGGTTTCGTCTGCATTTTGAGCAGACGTATTCACCACACATAAGCAGACCCCAAGAGCTGTTGTCCTGAAACCTCGCAGCTACTTGCTAGTTATGGTACATATAAAATTATGTAGTTCTGCAATAATACTGTCGTGTACGGGTACAAAATGTGCTTATCGGGAACCCGTAGGCATCAGTTTTGATAACACCTGTATGTCATTGAGTGCAAAAGCCATTTAGGGATGTTTTCAGTCACTCGTTTGGCCAAATATCGTTCTGTTCTGCATTTGTACCTGCCAGTGCAACTTGAAGTGAGCTTAGACTATGACTTAACCATTATAAATCTGTCTACCCTTAAAAGGAACAAGTTAACTGATTTATTTTCGTTCAGCTGTCAATGTGGGATTCTTTCTGCATCTTAGTGTGATGCTCAATGAACTTTTCCGGTTACCCATTGGCCAAATGGTTTTTCTTGATAAAATCTTCATTTTACAGTTGATCAGAAGTACGAATTTCGTGAGCCCCTTAGAAAAGGGTTCTGACGAAAGCGCGTTTATGGGCAACTGAGACGATACTAGAGAACTGTATATAACGTACACTCCATGTTGCTCTTCTGTGAGTGGCCCGTTGTAATGTGCCGTCCAGACGCCTTGGGATTACAATAATTTATCCACTTACCTTTTGTGTACTTCGAAAAATATTCCTGATTTTTGTTTAGATTAACTTCTGTGATTCTATTAAGTGATTACATTGCGCATGTGTAACCCTTCTCAGACAAGTGATATTCTGCCGTAAAAGTGTGTTCAGTGACAAATTTACTTCTCCATGACTTCCCGCTGTAGCCTAATAATTGTCAAACTGCTTGCAGTGGAACTGCTAAGCAAATAATCAGGATTCTACCTCTGCGTAGATGAACAGCGCTAGAATGAATAACCAGGGTACTCAGTTTACCATTGTTGAGACCGAACTGTGCTCATGTTGATCGGGTTGTGGTGGCTTGCGTGCCTACTTGACCCAAAAAGCTATGCGTCATGGCATCCCCATGCCTTGTCCTTCTGCGGTCGAGAGTGTGCTGTTGTAGTTAGGTCAGTCCTTTATGGCTTAGAAACGTTACTGGAAACTGGTCTTTTGTGTTCAAGCACCCATTTCATATTATTGATCGACTTCTTTTAATTGCATGCTTGCGCATGAGTACATTAGAAGGAAAACACTGCGTAGTTTTATAGGCTCACTGCACTACCCAGAACAACCGGTAGCTTGACCCTGATATTTGGAATGGAGCGCCACGTAAGGTCCTCTAGTAGACCAGGCTTCGCAACGTACCAGGCAACTTTGGATCGCTGTCTACTACTAGTGAGACCGTTGGTAGTGGGGTTCGAACCTCACCTCGGAGGCGATAAACGCTGATACCATTGAGATATGAACAGAATACTGAGGTTAGGCGCAGGGTCTTAGAAATCTGAGGTCGGTCTCTGAATCAAATACCTAATATAAACAAGGTACGGTGGTTGGAAAACATCACTCACACTCTTTCTGTTTTCTTCATTGTTCTCCGAGGTACCTTGAGGCTTGAGCGTTGGTCTAAAGGGTCAGTTCACGAAGTGCGAAGTGATATCCAAACAACTTGAGATCATTTTCGTTTAGGACGTTTTAGAATGTTAAGTTGTGACCCATGAGATTTGCCTACCCTAATGATTGAAGACAGGTCGCTCTGTTCGGGTGCTGCCATCAGTGGTGTGCTTGCATTTGAACTCTGTCTGAAAAATTTTCACGTATCTTCCCTGGATGTGTCTTCTGTTGTACGTGTATGGTGTGTCTAATATGAGTAGCGCCTCTGAGTTGGGAGACTCGTGCCCTTGGGGTATTCTCCATCAGGTACCCAGCTCCCACCTGTGCCTTCATGAAGCTGAAGAAAATATCAGCGGACACACTCCGGCAAACCGCTAAACCAGGTTAGGGGTAACCGAAATCCAAAAATCTCGGTGAGATGGTGTTTCACATGTAAAGACAGTTGCCCCTAGATGAGTGGACGAGATTCACTAGAAGGTGCGACTGCTGTGAAGGGAATTTGTCGAGCTATCAGAGTTGCATGTACCTCTGGGTCGGATTCAATTCAGTCGAATGGCGAACGAGCCCATAGATAGCCACCGGCAACCATGCTGCAAAATGCTGCTGTCTTGTAGCCCGCACTTAATTGTGCAAAGGCTGTAGGTGTGCCCTGGAAATAGCCGAGTGACGCTGGGGACGTCTGTTGTATCAAACACACATGAAAATTCAAGATCATGTCATCTGCACACTGTTGCCCACACTACAGTTGTGGCCCGCCGATCAGCATGGGCAGCCGCGATCAGAGGCATTCGTGAAGCTGGCTTATCATTTCAAACGAGCCAGCCGCAGTGAAGCGAAGTGGTCTTCTATCTGTACGTCGATTTCTTTCAATTTCGACTGAGTGGTGCTGCGGAGTGGCAACCAAAATCAGAACATTGGAGGGCAACGTCAACGATTCAGCGAATTGCATTGAGTGTAATTCAGACTAAACGAAAGTACGGTCTTGTGTGTACACCATGGGGCATATAAGATGTTTCCGTTTTAAAAGTTCAAGAATATCATTTCACCCAAATGCACGTGTTCTGTAAACAATCTGACGTCCCTGCTCTAATCTACTTTCTGCTTTTCCTTTTCGCACACCACCGCGGTTATGGGTTATATCCCTCTGCGTTGAGGTTGCTCGGCGGCTTTCTGTGTTCGACAGGCGGTATCCGAGGCATTTCTGACGCCTGGTAGGAGCTTTGCTTAAGCCATGATGACGCTCATCCTTGTGTGTTGGGTGCGGATAGCACCATGTAACAGAAGTAGTCACTGTACGCCACTTTCGATGACTCGGATGCATTTTGCGTATGACTGCACATCGTCTACCTTTACATGGCTTATTCACACATGCTAAGCACGGCTGTCGGAAGCGACGCGATAGCCGGACCACGACTTGGCGTAGGGGTATAGTGAAGCACTGTCTTCGGTTGGTGCTTCTCGCCTTCCTGATTGAGGCCCAAGAAATGAGGATTGTTGTTGGTTAGAGATGTTAAGGGATATGGCCGAGAATAGAAATTGGTGACGCGGATGATGTATGGTCTGTCTGTTGAATTCCTGTATCCTGAGATTACAAAAACTGTTTAACGCAGCCAAATTTGCGTTTTTTTTTACCATCATGTTCTATTCGTGTTTAGAAGAAATGATACCTGGTTGTCACAAATTCGCTATCATCTATGTCACGTAAATGCCCTTATCCATGTTGAAGAGTTCTGCTAATGTGTGATAACGTTTTTCCATGCAGAGGAGCATGATGCTATCAGCCAGTTTCCCATCCCTATGAATGAATATCATTTTGCAGATGTAATCGTTTTGGTCATCACTACCGTGTCTTCACATCCTTTGGCGGTTCTTCGTCGAAACGATTTGTTCCCTAAGTTGGGCTTGACCGAAACGATGCTTCAGCAAATCACTCACTCAGTCGCACCTATCACTTCACCAGCATCGTCATCACCGTCTGTTGATTTTTCCCGGGCAGTTGGGCTCTCTCGGCGAGCATTGTGTCTGTTCTTCAATGTTGGTCTTTCTCGTGTGCTCGAGAGTCATGGATCTCCTTTCAAACGAATGTCTTCCGGCTTGCAACCGAGTGGAATTCAAGTTGCAACGGTCAGTTGACTTGTCCCTTATACTGACAGCGTGATATACTTGTGTTCGTGCTATAAATATCACCTTAAGAATGGACCGTCTCTTTGCTGGAGTAGCTAGACTCCTTTAATGTTGTCCTGGTGACGGTCGGGTAGTTTTAAGTTCGTGACTATCAAGTCTGAGGTGATAGGATCAAGCCCTATCACCGCCGGTCCACTAAGATGGTTGACCTTATCCCGCTGTCAACCAGGCCATTATCAGGTCTCCATTTTTGAGGCTTTATTTTTTTTTACCGTGACTTCAAGTCAAGTTCGTATTTGCCGCTTCATCCTGTTAGTACAGTGAACCGCTGTGGTCATTGATATACTCCATCCACCCGCACGAATCAGTATGGGATGGAAGAAAACTTTTAGTTTTTGTCCCTCAGCAAGGCTTGTGTTCACCTGCTTGCTCGAAATCCATTTTGTATGTGGATAAATGACTGAAGTACATCTGATCTCTCCTGTCTCTGGATTTCACATCTTGTACAGCTCACGACCAAGCGTTTGTTAGAGCAGGACCTCATCCCCGCGCTGGAGCACATTGATTGTTGGCGGCTGGCATCCAACGTTCGTCACATGGTCACCCTCCTGGACGATTCGGGAAGCATCCCGAAAGCGACCGTGGGTGGTGAGTATTTGAACTCTTGTGCCCTCCGGCCAGCGGCTCTCGAGGCCGGAGAAGATCTACACCCACGGTTACGAGAACAGTTAGATCAAACGGAAGGTTTGTTGATTTGCATAATTTGGATGAGATGTTTCTTGGCGTTTCTTACACTGCAGATTTCAGTACAATTCTACGAGTGCATGGTTTTCTCAGCCACTAATGTGTGATTTTTTCATAGATTTTATCCCCTGTAATCACAAGAGGGCCCATGATAGATCAAATGGTCACATTTAGGCTA
This sequence comes from Fasciola hepatica, assembly GCA_948099385.1. Classification (NCBI taxonomy): domain Eukaryota; kingdom Metazoa; phylum Platyhelminthes; class Trematoda; order Plagiorchiida; family Fasciolidae; genus Fasciola; species Fasciola hepatica. The sequence goes on from CANUEZ040000166.1 coordinate 882,053, forward strand.
CTTCTGGGTAGACGCCCGTCATAGATGTGGATCACTGTGTAAGTGACGGATTCAGTTCAGTCCATACAACCATTAACCGTGCTCTGGGTACGGTGGTTTTGGTTGCTACGTCATAGCAGCATTCTCAGTAGAAAATAATGAAAATGAACAAGAGTATGATAGGGTTAATAGGAGCAATAAGAGAACTACAAATGATAATATCAAGTCGACAAAGAAAGTTTGTGGATACTGGAGCGAAGCTGATCGCGGAAGTCTAACACGCCCTATATGACCAAGCGCAATGGTTAGATCTTCATATTTTTCTTCTATGTCATGGACTGACCACCTGTACCCATCTTTCAGCCGGTAATCGCCTCGGCAAACATCGTGCGCCGAGGAGTCCTGTCAGGAGCGTGCGGAACACGCTCCAATCATCTTATCCTGGTGGGCTCAGGTGTTTCGTCTAATGATTTTATTCGTGAACCTCGAACTCACCACTGAACCTCAGCATTGTTTATACGGTGTTTTCACCATATTCGAGCAATGCTACGGAAATATCGGTGTTCAAGTACCGATAATCTTCATATATCTTCCACCCGTGGTGGCCATGTCTCCGAATCATACGAAAGCACTGGACTAACTTCTGCAGTGTACACTCAATCCCTGATGGATAAACGAATGTTATGTCGATGCCACAGGTGACTCAGTTTGGCAAATACCATACGAGTCTTCTGTATACGCAAAGACACCATTCGATATTCAACCTTCGGGTGAAATGTAGCTGCCCAGATAACAGAACTTGTCTACCACGTTTATAGTCTCTCCAGACACTGAAATGTTTGGCGTTGGGCCAATCCAATCCTGCAACAGCATCTTGCACTTTTAAGGTGCAAAATACATTGCTACGCAGTTATTCAAGCTATCTAGAAAAGCCTGCAACTTACCTGGATCTTCTCTTAGGAGAACTATCTCTCTCCACTATCCTCACCTGATAAAAGCGCGGTCTCTGGGACGATATCTATCACAAAATCAAAGAGAAAAGGAGAGAACAGGCAGTCCTGCCGTACAGCACTTCTTGTGGTGAACTCGAGTGAGAGATCACCGAAAGCCTGAACTCGGCTTTGACTATTCATATAAAGGGACTTTATGATGGAAATGAATTTTTCTAGTGCAGCCTTCAAAAGAACGCAGCGCCGAAGAACTGTACGGTCGATAGATTTGAAGGCCGCTTTAAGATCAAGAAAATGGATATATTGGGCACACGAAACGTGTGCCTATGTTCTAAAATTTTATCGAAAATATGTTCAGTACAACCTCGACTAGGTCTAAACCGATTTTGATTCTTGTGCGAGCGTTGGATAGGCGGTAGAAAATAATACCAGTGGACAGTTTAGATGCCATGCCAACCAAATTTATTGCCCTATGATTTTCTCAGGTGGACTTTCCACCCTTTTAAATCGATACGATCATCGGTTCACATCAACTCTTTGGGGTCTTGTGGACTCCAGTAACAGTGCTGAGCCACCGTCTTTGAAAATAGACGAAGGCAACCCATCCGATCCGGCAGGCTCATGTCGTTTAAAATAGCTCGTCTCGAGGAGAACCTCCGTTTCTGATGGAGGACTGTCACCAACAACTAGAGCTGTAACCATCGTGCTAGTTGGGAAACCTTTCATAGATAAAAGCCAATTATAGTGCTTCTCAAAACGCTCCGCCCAGCGAATTAGAAGACGCTCCTGAGTCTGAATCAGTGAGTCATTTGCCTCTTTGATCAAATCGCTAACGTCTGGTTTTCGTGAACCGGTATTTCTAGTTCGACGAAAAGGCTGTCTGCTGCTAATCGCTGCAGTTTTCCCATCTCTCTACATTTCGCAGTCCATCATTGCTCACGGTCGTTTCTCAGGCTTCGAATGAGTTGGTGTTTAAGGCATCTCCGTGCATCGTTATGTTTGGAATCCGGAGGAATTGATTTTCGCACATCTAACAGTGCAACTGAGGATGCAGAAGTCCATCGTATTTGTGTATGTAGGGCTGTTGAACCTCGGGCAGCAATAGCAGCTTCACGTAGGGCCTACTTGACTTCTGTCCATCGTCCTTCTGGATCCTGGGAATTTGATTGCATCGATAACCTGGTGGATAATTCTACTTGAAAAGCACATCGATGGTTATCGTCCAGTAGCAACTGCGGTGGATGGTTGTCTTTGGCGTTGTTTCGGCCACTGATGAGCCGTAGGCTGAAACGTACGCGGACAAGAGCGTGATCATTGTCTACAGACGTGGACGAAAGTGATCGACAGTCTTGAATTGACCCGCGCCAGCGGTCACCGATATTGATGTCGTCGATCTGAGTCCAACACTGAGGGCGCGGGAGGACGTCAGGTTGGTCAGTGCCGCCATTTGGGATAGAGAAAATGAAAACGAGAGAGATAAGAAATGTTTCTCGAAGGACCACTGGAAATTTCTGGGTACATCATACGTCGCAGCCGCCCACACTGTAAAAGGGGGTTTTCCTTGGGAACTCTAACCGGAGCCTTTGGCTCGAAAGTCTGACCCACAAGACAGTGGGGCGTTAACCTAGTACGAGAACGTGACGGAAGAACCCGTGAAGGAACTTCTGGTCGGTCACGCGAAACCTGATTGTTGCTCGCATTCTGTCTTGTCTTCACTGCTGCTTTATCAATCTGCTTTTCGGATTCAGACCTCAGCCCCATGCACCCAATGGAGCAAGTGGAACGTGGACTGGAGCAGCCTCATTTGGGCCGGGAACTGCCCAGCTTAGGCGGACCAAAGCTACTCAATGAAGTGCGATGACTTCTACCACCGTAGAGAGAAACCCCAGGTACTCCACTCATAATTCCATCTAGTGGAGGTTTTTAGATCGGTAAACTGTTTCTCTCCGTGTTTATTCGCTGGGTCACAGAGGCACGGAAGCCATCACACCACGCGAATGTGCAGTGCCGTCATGATGGGTCTTCGTGGTTGAGGGTTCTAAAAGATCCCTCAACCAGTTGGCTGGATACACTGAAGGATATGGGAGCGAACCGTGAACATTGGCGATCGTGTTGCCACCTCGTGTCGAATGAGAATGATTGGTCAATGTGTGTTTGTACAGTTAAACTGCGCGTCCCATGTGTTGGCTACTAGGGTGTTGCTTCCTTTTCCCTTCCTTGTAGGTCCATTCCCTGTTTATCTTGTATATTCATTCTTCCTGTTAATACGTACAACATAGTGGAAAAGACAGTGCCTAGTGGGGTTTGCCTTGCTGTTTATTGCTGTATGATGATGATGATCGTGTCCGAACTCGTATCCAACCAATGCGCATGGTCGCCTATGATGCGCAGTGTCCATAGAACCGACTTATCTTTCAGCGGAACATAATCGTGTGAAAATAAACGAAAATACCCGGATAATAATGAGCAACGGAAATCGATAGGCTAGAGTCTTTTGTTGAACTCCTGTTGACTTCGGAAATCAGGTGAGAAGTTTCATACTGTGCACGGTGGAGCCAACGACTAAAAAGATAAACCATACTGAACACTGCGATGTAATTGATTTTTGGGATAAGCGATTTTGTCACGTAATCATTTCATTTCTTTTAACCATGTACCTCCATGGTTTGGCCTTGGTTTCTACTTCACAGCATCGTCTAGTCGAGAGCAAAACAAATAGAAAATGAGACCGTAAGCGGAAATCAGGAGGACGGAGAAAAGGATCGAATCCAATTACAACTGCGACCACAACATATGTATCCTCCAGCCGTCGAGATAGAGTGAGATAGGTCTTCATTCTGTCCTGATACCTTCTCCCATACTACTTTTTCCCCTTATATTTGAGACTAGCTACCTTTGTTGTCAATGTCCCTCTCTTTATAAAACGGAGAACTGAGAAGGAACAACTTCAAATTCTTCGTTCCTGTTTTCGTGGGTGTTTTGCATGAATTGCGACTAGTCCGAACTGCTTCCGTGGTTTCGGGCAAACAAGAGACATATAGGTACAAGAAAGCCTATCCGGTTGTCAAGATCCGAACAATAAGATCATATTTACAAATGCGTAACGTATCTTTCAGCGTGAACTTGGGTCTGTGATTGCACAGTTCACTTACGAATAAAAAGGGTCCATTGGTACGTGATTACAATGGAGATTGTTTGAATACAATTGTTCACAGCAAAAAAAGAAAACTGGTCATCTCTCTACGGTCCACAAATTTCCCCAAAAACAGTGTCTCCTAAACGATGCATAGGCTGATTGTTGACGGTCGATGACAGTTATTTGATCTGTTGCTGTGCGCATCGTGTTTGGCACCCAGCCGACCGACTGCACGCGGTTAACACAACAGAATGTGATCGGATGTGTCTGACTCGTGTTGGGGGCGGGTAACTGCACTGGCTATCCCCCGTGAATAATACATGAACTAAACGGCCCTAGAAAAGGCAGTAGCGTTTTAATTTGACAACAATGTTTGCCGCCCATTTTCTAATCCAAAAAAGTACTAAGTAATACCTAGTTCCTCTGATTTCACAGACATTTTTGAGTCACACTCAACTGATTTGCGGTAAAGGTTTACGATCAATGATAATCCAGTACTTGTTCAGTGGAGTAGTGTGCGCTATCACACGTTTCATGTGTCTGTACTTTCGGTTTTAGATTACTGCGCCCTGTCCATATGGTTCCTTCGCGTTTTGTGTCGTTTCGATGCCCCAGAATCGTTGTCCATCACGTATACTATTTCCAAGTAGTTTATGGCATACTCCATCACACCAGCACTAGCCGCAGTATTCCATCTCGAATGTAAACAACCAAAAAATAAGGCCACTATCATCGGCTACTCAGACAGCAAAATCCACAGTGTAGTCAAAACGATCAGGAATAGACCACTGGTCCTTCCGCATGTTTTTGGAGTCAAATTGGGATTTGTACGTCACCATCCAAAAGGCGCATATAAACCTATCTAGGAATCTTCATTTTCAATAAACAGTGCTGTCATTTTACTATTGACGATGCCTGGCTTAGAATGATACAACTTGAAACAAAACCGCTAGGCAAATGAAATACTACTCCATACCACATTTACGCGACGCTTTCCGAGCGCCGTCTATGATAAAGAGACCCGGAAAGCCGACTTTCTTGCAGATTGAAGCCGCTTGAAACGGACGTCAAGATGGATTGAGTGTCAGTAGGCCGTGTGCAACTACTCGGAACTTTGTTCTCTCAAGACAACGGTTTTGTTTTGCCCTCGTCTTTTTTTATCCACAGTGTAACTTTGAGTTGATGACCTTAGTGGCTTTGCCTTATGTTTTTTTATTTCATCCGTGTTCTCCTGAACAGAAATGCTTCGATTGTGCACAGCGCCGTTGTACAACCATTCGTTGATTAAACTAAACTGGCCATTTATTTTACGCGAACTGGATGTATGTTCTGCCTGCATTTTATGCATGGTGCACACCACAAACCCATCTGTGAAACAAGAAAACCCGGTCCTAATCGGGCGGTCAGCTCCAGGCAACACGTCGCCTACGTCTGTTTGTGAAACGGCACTAAACACTTATTTGCGCATGGCTCTTCGGTTTGCATTGTTGCAGCAGGAACGAATGCACCGAAAAACGTCTGGCTCAGCAACTGCCCCGCTCTCAGACAGTTCTGTTCAGCGTGTTTGTCGGGTAAGTATGAATGAATTCCTTTCAATTTATAATGGTCGTGAAACCTAAACCCCTACCTCGCAGCATCATCTAGTCGGGTGTGAAAGTAATCGAAGAACAAAGAGTAAACAAATGCCTCAGGAAGGCACGAATAAACGTTTTCTGGACAAACAACGGGTTCAAGTTTGGGCCGTCCGACTCGTAGTTACTGGTTGTTCCTAGTAGTCCAGTCCAGTCCAGTCCAGTCTGCTATTCGTGATTTGATTTCTCCCTTTCCCACAAAACAACCTCCCGAGGAATTAATTCCAGCTGCTCACTACAAAGGATAAGAGCAAATACGGCCTCCTTCCAGTCTTAAAAGAGTACTTTGCTCTCAGATGAGACAAAACACCGCTATCTTTAAGTGGTTTGAAACATGTTCCATTGCCTGTGCGTTATAAGTCAGCAAAACAATGTCATCAGCGTTTTATAAGTCAAAAATTCTGTTCCCTGGGAGGAGTTCAACTCCACCGTTCAGTAGACCAGACAACGCATTCTGCGAAGTTGAATAGAGATGGGTATATTCAGCAACACTGTCGTACTCAACTGGAGAAGGCAAAGGTTGGATTAAGCTGCCCATGGGCCCTAACCCTACCTTAGTTGTGACAGTATAATTCTTTGAGGACCGACATAGACTCCTCAGGTGCTCAGTTTCTCAACAAACGGTTCCACAGTGCGGTCCTATTGACAGAGTTGGAGGCCGCGCGGATGTCTGGAAACACGATTATCGTTGCTCTCTAGAGGGTATAACGGTTTTCGAGTAGCTTTCTGAGGGCGAATATTTGGTCGATATTCTCTGCTAAGCTCAAAATATCGGCCCGATTTGTCTTACGCAGTAGACCATGTAGTTTCTGAGCTACAGTCAGTACAATTACGAATTGGATTTATCTGAACGGTGATTGCCCACCTCGCATGAATCTCCAAGTCCCACCGCGCTCAGCCTTTTTCCTGAAATCCAGTCTAGTAGCACGAAATCGGCTCCAGCATTCAGGGTCTCCAGAAAGATGCAGCTAAAAAATTGCAAAAGTATTCACAAGGGTGTCAGTCGGATTATGGAGTTGCAGTCTCTTGGATACAATGCACATCGATGGCAAGCGTTGTGTTATGTCGGCAGGAAACTTTTGTGCACATGTTTCAGGTACGCTTACGGGAAGTTTGGTGAATGAATCATCTAAGGGGAAGAGAGTGCCGGACTTGTTTAGAAGTCCCGTGGCGAAGTCTCTTTAAATAGTTATTCAGGAGATCAGAAAAACTTCTGAAGAGGAGTACAGAAAAATGGAGGAACCATATTGAGAACCAGAATTGTTTGACTTTCATCTTATTCGTACTGACTTATTTTTAAAAATCTCGATATGGGGCACAGGCGAAGATAAAAACACCAAATGCAACCATCATTGAGTTTCAGTTCATGCACGTGTAGTGACAATGCTCTTGAACACTTCAATAATCATACGCAGTATCGAAACAATCGAATCCATCAATAAGAACCGTCATTCACAGGATATTTGCAACGTATGCCGTCATGTGTAATATAATATTATATATATATATATATATATATATATATATATATATATATATATAGTATATAGTATATATATAATATATACATATGTAATAGTAATAACAATAATATAATACCACCCGGGAACTACGATTCGCAACGTTGTTGTGCTTCAGTCCCATTATAATTCGCGTTCGCACCCACCTCCGTACCGCATCATAAACGCATGAGAGGTATGTGGGAGAGTTTTCGTTGCCTTTGTCAATAGTGACTGGTTATTCTGACGATGTTGAATAGAACAGAACGGCTACATGTGGCACACACAACCTGTTGCTGCATATCTCCCTTCTACATTGAATGTTTAGTTATTGCCGTAGCAGTCACTTGTTGTTAGCAAAGAGATCTGAGTGTGTGCAGCTTTGCTGAATTGTTGTACACACTTCAAGTTGCCCACGATTCAGCATTGGACCCTACAAACAACCATGTTAGGTCCCACCTGAATCACTATATGGTGTTGTTTATTGGGACCAGTGAACGTTTAAAATGGCCCCGTTTGTTACACAACATATCAATGTATGCGTGAGTCCTTACTCAGTCATTACAAACTCGTGGCTACCAATTTACCGGCTCAGTAGTCATCATGGATAATACGTTGCCAAATCTATCCGGCGCGGTTGCTACTCTGCTTTGCAGTATGTCGAATCTCTTCTTGATTCCAGGGCCATATTGAACTAGCGGCCCAAAATCACTCAATTCTTTTCCATTTGAAGCTTGTTCATGTATTGATCATGTTGGATAGAGACAACTCAAGACATTACACGCAACCATGTTATTCCGTTAATCACTCGTTTTTTGCCTGTGTATTTCCAAAAACAGGACTGGCCATTTGTTGAATTCTGTGTTTATAGGTTACCCTCATAGTTCTTGATCATTCCAAAATAGAAAAACCTTACTGAAAGTCCGTGAAAAACTAGTAGGACAAAACAGGGGGGGGGGGGGGCACGAACCATCTCGGCGTACTCTATTTTAGTTCTCAAAATATTGAACAGCACATCCACAATTAAGATCAAAACACCTTAAGAAATCTCTTTGTCGAACAGTCGATTGGTTGACTAACTGGTCCAATGAAAAACCGACTGATTGACCCACTGAATGTCCTGTTATCCTCCCCTGTTTTCATGAAAATAAATGTGATTATAAGGACTCGGAAATGAATCATCGTAAACGTGTTCGCCTACACGACGTGTTTTGACTTATTCTCTTTGTTCGGCGTCATATTGTGGCCATGTGGCCAGTTCTATACGACCGAGAACCCGGACGGTTACGGGTGAAGACGCACGGTGAAGATCGTTTTTTTGATCACGCCTTTTCAGCAGGGTTGAGATTTAACTTCGAGTACGAGGCAATTCATCAGATCAGACGCAGCAACTCACCAGGTTCCGGTAGTTGGGATACACTTATGCCCTCAAATTGACCGGTGTCCTGGAAATGAGATGTTCACTGAGGTGGGCTGTGGTTCTTGGACGATGGGTGAGGGTGGTTATTTCACCACCTGATGAGGTTCATGCTGGGTGGATGATCAGTGATGCCCGCTGATGAAGAAAAGGCAGAATTTTAAGCGATTTTAAACTTATTTGGGGCAATGGGAGGGTTTCAAATGTAGACGAAACGTAGTGCGGAAATTTGGGAAGCTGGATGAACTTTCGGAAAACGTGCACAAATTAAGAGTCGGTAAAAAACTTGTACGGAATAACATCATATGGGTATTTAAAACATGCCATGGGAACTTAGCGGATAATCATTGGCGTTCCCCAACACTTTATTCTTACTCATTGTTTTCCTTCTTGTCTGCAACCTTTTGGGCTTGATTTTCTATGTTAGCCCCATGGATATCGCGGATCGTCGCCGACCATGCGCGACAGTTCCACCCGAGCTCAGTACGAACTGCCCCCAGTTACTCTTCTAGTTTCGCGTATCGTAGGCCGTCGGTAGTCTTTCACGACGGTGCTCAACCACGTTTACAGTTGACTACCAAGGCGACAGCGCCATTCTGTACATGACGCAGGGCAGTGTTTATCTGAAAAGTTCCGTGTCGGGTTGCCAAAGTATTTGGCCTAACCGCTGCAGGCGAGGATGTAGAAGAAAAACAGAGTTGCTCAATGTCGCAGCATCACCTCTTTATTTCGTCGTTTGATAACATTTCTTGCTAGTTTGTACAAAGGATTCGGCGGAGACACCAGTGTTCAAACACCTGTTGCATCCTGATATCCTCAACTTGCAGTGACCAGGTTTCACCCCCGCACATGAACGCGGGTCGGATAGCGGCACAAAAGATGCGAATCTTGGTTCTAAAGCTGATTTCGCTCCGTGTCCACAGCACATGCCGGAGCTGGGGAATTGCTGCCCGTACGCCTTCAGTCCTTGACAGTACTTCGTCCTCCGCACGACCATTCGGAAGCAGAGTTTACCCGAGGTATCTTAAAGATGGTACATACCTGATTGCATGGCTGTTGATGGACAGCTGATGAGCTGACGCCCCAGGCCATGCCGAAAAAGTCTTCGTTTTCGGGGAAGTGACTTTAAGGCGGATGATTTTCGTACGGCATTTGAGTCGGCCGAGGACTGGCTGAAGTGTGGCAGGAAAATCTCCAAGCGCGACGATATCGTCCACAAACTCCAAGTCCGAGATATGCACCGTTCGACTCAGTTGGACACCAGGGTAATCCTCCTAATTGAACAAAACCAATGACAGGGAGGTTCTGTCTTACTCCGGAAATAATTGCAAACTCAGAGAATTCTTCACCATACATTCGAACACATGCGCTAGTGAATGTATACTAAACTCTCAGGATCCTTGAGTTTGGCGGGAATATCGTCGGATTCTGATACACCGCGTAGACATTTCCTACCAACCAAGATAAAGGTAGCAAGGAAATCGATAAAACGGGCTATTGTTGGCCGCTGGAACTTGTAACGGTGTTCCCGTACTCAAAGTAATGTAGAAATTTGGTCCATACAGCCTTTACCGCGGCGGAAACCTTCTTGATTCGACCGAGCGTGGGAGTCTCTCACAGGCGAGAAGTGATTGGGTGGCATTACACATAAATTATTAGGAGCGACGTCATTCAGACTGATCCGTTGATAGTTATCGAACGCTGTCTTGTCTTCTTGCTTTGGAATTGGTAACAAATAGATACATCCCAATTCTTCGGAAGTCTCACCTTCTCATACGGAGCAGACTAGTATACGGAGTCAGTTCATCAGTGATGACAAGCAGGTGGTGGGATGCTACCCTCTTAAAGAGCTTTTCTTTTTTTCAGCTGGTTGACTACCCCGGTGAATTCCGTCATACTTGGCGGCTCGCCGGTAATGTCGTACATCTCTACACTCATTGGGAACGGTAAGTGTGTGGTACCGTCGGGAGGTCGGCTGAGAAGCCCGTCAAAATGCTCCACCCAACGTTCTATTTTTCTTCTGTGTTCAGGAATGATCTGGCTTGTTGTATCACGTAAGAGAGACTCAGGCTTGCATCGCCTATTCGAAGCCTTGTGAATAAGTGGTAACAATTTTCCGAAGTCGCGCTTTCTACCTTCTCTGCTCCTTCTGTCCAGTGCCTCACAATCACCTTTAGCCGAAGCGATTTTCCTCACTGTAGTGTGCGGCGTTCAGTTCTTCTTGCTAGTCGAGCTTCCCGTGCCTTGGCTGGTAGTAGCAATATGGTCGCCGAGATCTAGCTTTTAAGATGGTTTCCAGTTTTGCTTAGTTCTCTCCCAGTAGCTTCTTTAACCACCGACTTGGTTATCTTTCATTGTTCTTACACAGAAGACCCATTCGTTGGCACACTGGTTACGGTAACTAGCTGGGCCGCGATAGCGTTCGAGAAAGTGTAGCGCGTTTCTTTAATTTCCATGGCTGCGACATTGATTCGGCTCAGCGGTGAAACTTTGCGGCGCGCAGACAGATGGCTTTTGAAGCGCGCATGTACAAGAACGTCCTGTACCACTCGTGTTTCCCGATACTGCTTTGTGGTATGCCAGGCAGTCCTCTACCACAGGTTTCCGCTAAAACACGGTCCGTTTGGTGCACTGTGCGACCGTTGTTTTTGTACCATGTCAGTTAATGTCTTTTGAGGTGTTGGAAGTGCGTGTTGCACATGACTAATCTGCTGACATCGGACAAACTCACTAGGCGATTTCCAGTCTCACAACGTTGAATAACTTCAGACTCCTAGGACATGCAGTGGGGGCCCATCCAAGGGTGATGTTCCTGCGTTCCATTTTCCGGCGACAAAGAGCATATCACTTCTTGAAGCGCAATTGATTGGAACTTGTAATTCGTTGTAGAACTCAAGTTTTCTCTTTTAAGCCGTATTTGTCGATGCATAGTTTGCAATTAACGACAGGTTTTTGGGAGGAGCCCTTCAAGTTTGCATAGTCCAACCTGGACGAAATCGGTTTCCGAGAAATCAGGGCGCTGCTGGCTTTTGTGCTCAAGGCGAATGCGGCACAGTGGTGTCCAGATTTGTCCACGGGCCCATTGTGATAAGTCCAATAAATCGTATCCACCGCGGAACCTCAACGCACCCAGAACCCGCGCTGGGTAGTTGAACTTCCGAAAGGCATGCGTCGTCTACATGATAATCATGTAGCGTTCGCTTTGTAATACTTTGGCTACCCACGTCTGAATACTGAATGCTTGCAACAGTTAGGTCTCACTTGATAGGCTTGATGCTCGATGGGGAGGTGCTGTCAGTTGTCGACCACTTCACCTACCTCGGAAGCAGCGTGACGACGGATGGGAGCACAGTAGTGGAGGTGAGTACGCGGATATCCAAGGCTGGAGCGACGTACGCTGGACTAAAGTACTTGTGGCGCCGACCTGACATTTCACTGAAGCTGAAAGGTCGTTCAGTGATGTATAGTTGCGAGACTTGGAGTCTGCGTGCAGAAGATATTCGTCGTCTTGAGGTTTTTGACCTCCGATGCTTGCATAGTATCGCTAAGATAAGATGGAATGACAGAGTAAGCAATGTTGAGGTCGAAAAGCGAGTATTAGGTATTAATTCGAAGAACGTTCTGTCACAGCCTATCCGACTTAGTAGACTTCGTTGGTTAAGGCACGTGTTACGTATGGCAAACACACGCCTACCATACTGTGTCCTATTCTCCGTTTCTCCTAAGTAGTGGAAGAAGTTACGTAGAGGTCAACCGATGACGTGGCAATGAGGAATGAGAAAATTTACAGCAAATTTGGGAAAAATTGGTGCTTCACGTCTTCGTGGTCGGGGTCCAAAAGATCCCTTAGTCAGTTGGCTGGAGACACTGAAGGATATGGGAGCGAACCGCAAACAGTGGCGATCGTGTTGTCACTTTCTATCGCATCAGAATGACTGATCGATATGCGTTTGTACAGTTAGACTGTGTATTCCGTGTGTTGGCTATTAGGGCATTCTTTCCTTTTCCCACCCATGTAAGTCCAGTCCCTGCCCATCTTGTATATTCATACTTTTTAATTCAACGTGCAACATGGTGAGAAAGGCAATGGTTTGTGGGGCTTACCCTACTGTATAACGCTGTACGATGATGATGAGAGGTTCCTTCACGGGTTCTTCAGTCACATTCCCGTGCTCGATTAACGCCACATTGCTTTGCGGGTCAGATTTTTGAGTCATTCTATTCTCATACTTCTGGCCGTGTAAGGGTTTACGGTGAGCTATCCAGTCCATTCGAAACGACGAGCGGTGTTTGACAAGGATATCTCATTTCGCCATTTCTGTTGAACGTCTTCATCATCGACGAGATAATGGAGAATGTCCTGTGAAATCTCCAGGGTGTAGACGTCGAGCTACGAAATAGTGAGAAGCTTTGTGATCTTGATTACGTGGACGATCTTGTCTGCTTGTTCAAGTGAACCGAACATGCTCAACGTTCACTAGACACACAAGAGCTGTAGCTCCATTTGGCATGCACCTCGAACCTTAAAAATGTAAAGTGATATTACAATGTTGGATGTCGATAGTTCCGAGCTTGATGCTCGATGGGGAGAAGCTGGTAATTGTCGACCGCTTCACTTACCTCGGCAGCAGCGTGACGATAGTCGAGATGAGCGCTCGTATATCCAAGGCTCGAGCGGCGTACGCCGGACTGAAGCACTTGTGGCGTCGACCTAATATTTCACTGACATTGAAAGGTCGTGTGTACTGGCCGCGGTGCGTTGAGTTTTGTTGTATAGTTGCGAGACTTGGAGTCTGCGTGCGGAAGATTTTTGTCGTCTGGAGGTTTTCAACCATCCATGTTTGTGTAATATCACTAAGATAAGATGGAATGGCCGACCGAGTGAGCAATGCTGAGGTCAGAAATCGATTATTGGGTACTAGTTCAGAGAATGTCCTATCACAGCCTATCCAGCTTAGTAGACTTCGTTGGTTGTGGCACGTGTTACGTATGGCAAACACACCTCCACCATACCGTGTCGTGTTTTTCGTTGCTTTTTGGAAATGGAAGAAACTGCGCAGGGGTCAGCAGATGCAACGCGGAATGAGAATATGTACAGCGAACTTAGGAAACGTAGGTGTCTTAGGTCTTCATGGTTGGGATCCGAAAAATCCCTCAATCAGTTGGCTGGAGAGACTGGAGGATATGGGAGCGAACCGTGAACAGTGGCGATCGTGTTGCCACCTCGTGTCGAATGAGAATGATTGGTCAATGTGTGTTTGTACAGTTAAACTGCGTGTTCCGTGTGTTGGCTACTAGGGTGTTGCTTCTTTTTCCCTTCCCTGCAGGTCCACTCCCTGTTTATCTTGTATATTCATTCTTCCTGTTGATGCGTGCAACATGGCGAGAAGGATAGTGCCTAGTGGGGCAAGCCCTACTGTTTAACGCTGTACGATGATGATTTCGAGTTAAGCGCTCCGGTTAGGGTTCCAAAAAAGACTGCTTCTGTTATGCGGGAGGCTGCAAAGTGTTACTGGCCCAGAAACCTCCGGCATCTTATCTGTGAGATCGGTGGCAAACGCCGTGGGCAGTTGCGGCTCTGAAGAAGGCAGCAGTTCTTGAGTGGATCATCGCTCGATCGGACTTCCTAAGCCCAAGTAACGTACTCGATGCCAGATAGGGCAACAGGCTGCCCCCGCTGAAACTTTTGACACTTTGAAAATTGATGTATGTCGTACTTCCGAAACACGCATACAAGACCCGACTTCTGTGATCACGCTTCGCACTCCAGATGCACTCTCAGCTTCTCACTTTTCTCTTCGTGTGTCGGATGATCCGGTTTCTAGTACTCCTGGTCAGGCTGGCGTTGGGATCGCTTTGAACACGAGAGCTGAGCGTGCACTGCTCGACTGGATTCCAGTCAGCAGTCGTTTGTGTGCAGTACGCTTGGACTGTTCTGTTTGTGTCTGCAAAAACAAACTGAAACCTCGATGCTTGTTCGTCGTGTCTGTGTATGCGCCGATTGACTGCAGTTCCTCTGAAACTAAGGAAGAATTCTATCAGGATTAGTCTCAGCTGCCTCGAAGCGTGCGTTCAACAGACGTGGTGGTCATTGCTGGGGATTTGAACGCCCAAGTTGGTCGTTTGGAAGATTCTGAACGGCACATTAGAGATCCGTTTGCTGTCCTAGCCTATTGCACTGACTACGGTGCTCGTCTCATCTAGCTGTGTTATGACCACAGATTGTTTCTGACGTAAGAAGTGGCATAGACTCACATGGCATCCTCCTACATCTTCACAACATTGGACTCAGATTGACGATATTGTGGTTGGTCATCGCTGGCTTGGATCAGTTGAAGATTGTCGTTCATTTTGGTCCACGCCTTGGTACGTGCTCGCTTCTCTTTACGTTTTGTCCGTGGTTGCACGAACGTAAATGCCACCCGTCCTGCGCCGTAGCTCCTGGTTGATAACCAGCGATATGATTTTCAAGCGAAGCTGGCTACAAGGTTATGGATGCAGCCGGACCCAGATGAACGTTGGCAACAGATCAAGGAAGCCTATTATGCCGCTTTGAATGCAACCTAGGACTCTGGTTCAAGTCGGTCTCACAAACGATGGATATCTTCGACATCAGTTGCTCTGTTGGATGCTCGCAGATCCGACCCTCCGGATGCCACATTCAATGAAGTGCGCGCATCCCTGAGACGCCAACTGACTAGGAGCCTGAGAAATGACCTTGAGCAGTGGTGGATTTCGAAGTGTAAGGAAGTGGGAAAGGCTGTGTCCATTAGCAATGCTCGCAACCTTTTTCGTTTGATCAGAGATACTGGTCCACGGAAGCTTGGTGTAAGTGAGTTAATCAAGGAATCCGACGGTTCACTGATTCACTCTGAGAGGCGTCGTCTGGAGCGTTGGGCGGAGCACTTTAGGGAACAATTCAGTTGGCCTAAATATACCATCCAGAGAAACAATGCGGACGGATATCGCTCCTCCATCAAGGATGGAGATTATGCGGGAGATCGGTTACTTGAAAAGGTGCAAAGTCGCTGGACCAGATTGGTTGTCTCCATCTTTTTTCAAGGGGGGGGGGAGAGGGGGAGCGAAGTTTTGATCTCGGAGTTAACGGAACTTTTCCGGGTTCTTTGGGATAGCGAGCAGATTCCTAGGGAGTGGTGTGAATCGGTGATTGTGTGGATTTACAAGAAAGGTTACACATCCTGTTGTGAAAACCGTAGAGGAATTGGCTTGGTAAGTATGACGTCCAAGCTGCTTACCGGGCTTATTTTCCGCTGATTATTCCAGTGCTCGCGAAATATGTACGCGTGAGAATCAAGCCGGTTTCGGACTTGATCGTTGAGGAGTGTGTCAGAGAAGTTTGTTTCTCTTTTCCAATGGTTTTATGCGAACAACCAAAGCCGAGTTCGTGCTTATTGCGATCTTTCACCCGAGTTCATCATGAAAAGCGTTCGTCAGGGTTGCCCGATTTGCCCTTGTTTTTCAGTTTTGTAGTTGAATTGATTTTCAAGATAGCCCTATCCTCGTGTGTAAATAGTGGCATCGATCTTTGTTCCGTCAGTAAAACTGTCTAATTTGAAATTCACGAAAGAAGATCCAGTTAAGTTGCAAGCTCTCTTAAACAGACCTTACAATAGTGTGCCAATGTTTGGGATGTTTTGCACCTTCAAATCGTGAAATATTGCTGCAGAACTGGGTTGGCCCAACACCAAACCTCTTCTTGGCAGGGAAGCTCTAGCTGAAGTAGATGAATTTTGTTACCTGGGTAGTTACATCTCACCAGGTGGACGGATGTCGGATGAAGTGTCATCGCGTGCACAGAAGGCGCGTTTGGCCTTTGCCAACCTCCGTCATCTGTGGCTCCGGCATGATATGCGATTTTTTATCAAGGGTCAAGTGTACACTGCGGCCGTCAAATCCGTTCTTTCATGCGGCTCAGAAAGATCGCCGTTGAGGGTAGAAGATAAGCGATGACTGTTGGTGTTCGAGCACTGCCGTCTCCGTATCATTGCCCGAGTATTACGGGAAGACCGTATCAGCAATGCTGAGGTTCGGCGTAAGGTGTTGGGAACCATAGGTCAGTCTGTGAATCAAATACTGAATCTAAACAGGTTAAGGTAGCTGGGACATGTGTTACGCATACCCACCGATAGATTTCCTTGGCCTGCGCTGTTCTCCGAAGCAGGTAGTGGTTGGAAGGTAGGTCGACGTGGGCAGTGCATGACAGGACCAGTGAATTTGGCCAAATAGGACGTGTTAGAGTTCCGGTTTCGGGTCCACGTGATCCGCCTACCAAATGACTGGAGAAATTAAGTGATATGGCTAGGTGTCGCGGCCAGTGGCATAGTTGCATTCGAACTCTTCCCCTTTCTTCGTGATTTCCGCTCATTAGTTTGATTTTTTGGATCTTTTGCACTTGGTGCTTCCATTCTTTTCCCCTTACTAGACGATTCTGGAAGGTAGCAACCGAGACCAGAGCACATAAGTGCGAGATTAGTGGTTGAATAAACTAAACTAAACCCACGTCTAGTAGCGTTTTCACGTAGCAAAAGGCTTTCTGTCTGTTTTCTATAGTAGTGAATTCAAACTCGACGATCCTTCCACGACCTCCATTCCACAATCGTCGACGGATCGCTTGACAGCCGGTTCACTTCCCATCTTTATTGTTTTATTCTTCCGAGAATGTTTCTGTTTTTCCTCTCTCCTTATAATTCCATTACTCATACCACATATGGCGGTCACTCACTCATATCAGGCCCGTGTTTCAAGGTATCGAAATTTAATACCTCAGTCTTACTTCTCCACGAAGACCATACTGCTAGACAGTCCATTGTCTTGTCCCTTCCACTCATTAATCTTTTCCTCTCTTTAAACAGGATCGATAAAATTATTCATGTACTGGTTTCGAATCCTCTTGAGGCCAAAATTTCTAGAATATGAATTTCAATCTGATCGCCTGCTCGTCTGTCTTATTTCGCTACTGCGATTAGTGCTCGGAAGTCTCCAGCCAACCATTTTAGTGAATGACAGCAACATTCCTGTTACAGGTAGAAGATACACCAGGTATGTCTAAGCAACAACTTCCTCTCAACATTGTTCGAATGTGTTGGAAACAGTGTATGAGCAATGCTGAGGTTAGGCTTAGGGTGTTGGGAACCAAAAGTCACGGGGAATTGCCTAATTCAAGTTTTACGCATCCTTACAATTATTCCTTGTTTTCCAAACCGAGCAGTGATTAGATGTTTGGCCGCGGTGGTCAGTTTGTGGCTTAGCGAAATATCAGAAAAGGCATAACCAGTGAACTTGGCCGAGTTGGATCTGTTATACTTCTAGGTTTGGGTCTTTGAGGTTCGCTCACCAGATAAGTAAAATGGTTAGGCGACGGGGTTGCCTTCACACCTTTCGTTTTCTATACGATTTCCAAATATAACATTCATTTCTGTTTATCTGTCCTTTGCGGTTTCATTTGTTTCACTCTCTACCGGACACTACTGTGAGGTAGTAACCAGAATGAGAACAGCAGTGTGAGTTTGTTAGTTGAAAGAACTGAACTGAGTAGATTTTTTGCCGCAGTAGCATCTCAGGACATTCACCAAATAGGTGGATACTGGACATCAAATCGACACAGTGACAGCTTTCAGACCAGTCCTGACAAATCCCAGAGTTCACGCGAAAGGATTACGCAAGCGGTTGCTGATGACGTCAGAAGCCATAGCGATTTGGCTATTAAAGCCGGAATTGTGTAAGCAACGTAACCCCGTGCAACAGTTGTTGTTACCGTGACCGTAACAAGTGATTCTCTGATGGTTCCCATGTACAAATTCTCCCCAGCCCCGCACCTCTTTTTCACGCTATTTGGTTACACATTTCACACTTATTGTCGTTCACACGACGGACGAGGTTCATCAAGTTGAAGCATGGTTTCAAGTTACCGGACTTGTTGCACACATACTCACTTTCTGCTATCTATAACTGCATATATACTTCCCTTTATCCAGTACTATATATGTAAATGCCTGAGAATTTCTTCGCGTTACAAGCTTTTTCACAACGAGGTTATTGATCACATTCTCCGCTATGCTAATGGTAATTTTCTATAACGAAATAGCAGTTAACACAATTAAATTTGCATTGCTTCTGATATCTTTTCAAACCAATTCCTACCATCGTAAAATCGATTACTTATCGTTTCCCGATACCATCTTCCCATTGTATTTTTCCGAACCAGGCCTCTGTGGCATCCGTGGTGCATACAAAATTGTTACCTGTCCTTCGTGGCCTCTCGTTGAACGCCCTGTCGGACGACATTGAACAGATCGCATTAGAAGCTCTTCATTAATCCAGCTCTTATCTCTCATTCCGCTCCGTATGTGTGTGCCTATTCGCATTTACCATTATGCCCCATACACTTACAAACTGCTGATTCTAGTTACCTGGTCCGCGATGCATTTCCTTCGGGCATTTATTGTTTTGATTGCCGTATTTTTTACCTTAATATTTTTCTTCGACTTTTATACAGTGTTTCTCAAATTTTGTATGTGAATTCATCCCAAATTATGTTCCATACACCGTTACTCCTGAAAGAAGCATGCCTCGTGCCAAAAGTATCCAATTGACCGGATAGCTTCCAACTGAGTGTAGCGAACCTTATCAAAATCTTTGTGCAAGTGATATGAGGCCCTTGTTTATTGCAAAAGAAAATTTCAAGGGAATTGTTCATTAAAAGGGTTCATCATGCAATATCAATGCTAAAATCACCATTGAGAACCATCAAAACATTGTACAGTGCTTTTTAAGCCGTGAGAAAATTTAGAGACTTGTCTCGGCTCATTTAAATTGTCTTCTGCACCGGACTACTTTTATAGTCGTCAGTAGGCAAATTGTCGAAATATCCACCTAGGCTATGAGCGCTAGGCCTAATTACCTAGACCTTGTTTTGTGCATACTCACACCATTCTAACCAGTAAAAGTTGCCATAAAACCAGGATTATCAAAAGTTAAGCATCCGAGTGACGCCTGGGGGCGCCACGTTTTACACCTATCCCAAGACTTCATGGATTTTGCCGCTTCAGTACACAGTCTGCAATATCCACGAAGCCCGCTCATCCTCTCTTAGGAGATAACCACATAAAAGTAAAAGTAAGTAAATTCCAGTACATATTGGATTCCGCGGAATTCAAGGTTCTGGAGCCAGTGGTCCATGTTGCTTTCCGACAGCCTTATTACATGTGGTAACAAGTTGACGCTATAAATACTAATTCCATATGATTATATAGAGCAATTAAAAAGTCGGATCTGTCACTGAAATAACATAATGAAAAATATGATTCGTACGGCTGTTTCACTTAGCTTGTAAGAAATTATCAGTTGCGGTGCATATCCGCTGAGTTTTAACTGCAGGGTGAGGATTCTGAAACCAAGGGTGCCTGATAGTGAGTCATACAATATATATCATCAGGCTATCCGGGCTGAATCTCGGCGGTTTTTTTTGCCTCAAAACATGATATAGCCCCTAATCCCATAAGTTCAGTTCGAATGACAGTTAGCCATGCACAAGGTGCGCGGGCTTTGGTTGCTGTCTTCTTGAGCGTGAATCTCTCGAATATATGAAAAATAAAAGTATGAATAGGCGAGACGAGAGCTACAGTTAGTAGTACCAAGTCGATGGAGGAACTCTGAAGATACACGAGCACATGTGGTCGTGGCACTTAGCCATATCCTCCGATTTAGTCAACCGCTGATTCGGGGGGTCTCTTGGACCTCACTCATGAGACCTAACGTCGTCCTACATTACCAAGTCCTACTATTTATATCTACTGTTCATTAGTTTGTAAAGTCCCGTATCGATGTCAAGTCATAGTAATGCTGTTTTCGCTGCGATTGAAATTCGGTTTGCAACATACACAGTGCGAACTGAAATGCCAGACAAGTTCGTTGGTATCAGGTTCTAACCGTACCGCCGCAGTCACTCGACTCGTTATTACGCGTTAAGTTTGTGGTTTACAATGAAAGCGGTGTGGAAAAACTGACTGCCCTTGAAATATCCACGAGGTATTTTTTGTGCACAACCAGAGATGATGTTGCTCGAGCTTCTAGCCAGTTGGTATATGGATTATGCTCTCCGATACAGTGGAATTCACTTCGACAGACTGAATCCTGTTCGCTTGTGTGCAATAGAGCTTCAGAGATCCGTCAATTTCCGTGAGAAGTAATGTTTATTTGTAAATGCACCGACAAACTACAGTTCAGAAAAAACGCATTTGCGACAAACTCATGGCTGATGTTACCCACTCTAGAGAGGAGTAACATTTCGTGGAATCTAGGGTATCAGCATAGCTTGAAATCGCTGAGTTTTCCCGCTACATGCTTAAGCCTGAGTAGTCTGTCTGTTAAGTCCATTGATGGACATTACCGGTCGAATTCAATTCTTTGTTACTGAAACAATCGTCAGTGGTTATAGATTAAGGGGGAAATCCATTACAGCGAACCCGCGGTCTCATGGTCAGTGAGAACATTGTGTACTGCTTTTTTCTGCGACGAACATCTTCCAGGTGGATAAAAAAGTGTGCCGAGTTGACCGTATTGTTGTAGTCTATGCGTCTTTGTTTGCTGCTTTAATTCAGTTAGCTGGGAACTGCAATGAACACGGGAATCACCTGGCACGTCAAACGACAGCTTAATACTCATGCACGATTCACTAAGTTCCGCTTTCGCTGGTTTCTGTAACAGACACGGCTGTTGTTTTCCACATCTACTGACCTCGAATTTCGATCGGTACATCCTTCCGGGTTCCACGATTCCACTCTACGAGATGTTTGAATTTCAAATCGTTGGTTGAGCATTGTGAGGAATGATAGTAATAAAATACACTCGTTTGGTTTGTATTGCCTCAAAAAAGCGGGTCAGAATTGTAGCATGTTACTGGGAGCATTGTTTTCGTTCTGTGAACATTTTTCCAACCTACCTAGTTATTACTTCGCAGATTTTGAGGGCAAACCCATTCTCCCTGGATAACCCTCGCAACTTCCGACCTAGGCATTTCAACGTGTGAGTGCCGGAGCATCAGTTTTTTCCCTTTAATAAAAAAATAACTGAAATCCTAGCGCAGTGAATGAACAGTATCAATTATCCCATGTCTTGAAGAATAGCAGAACACAGCAGCTTGAAGTACGAATCACAATCAATTGTTCACACAACCCAAGGTCGCGTATATGTGATGAAATAAAGGCGTGATAATGAATAGCTGCATCATGGGCAATCATCACACCCACCATAGTTCGAATGAAGCTGGGGGTTTATTTAGCCTCTGGGTGGTTGAGTGACCAGGCGTTCAGAATGTTTCGACACGAGAATCTTCGTGCGAAGGAACTTGCAAGTAAGCATCCTTCAAGTAAATGCATGAGAAATGATTGGAGCCATGGGAGCGAGACAGTATATCCTATGGTTCTACAGTAGTGCATGTAAGTCGACGAATCCTCGTATTCAAAGTGGTTCGATAATCGCCACATTCTTGGGGTACGTCCGTCGGATTTCAACGGAGTATCAATGGGCGTTGTTCACTTGGATGACAAAATAGGTTCAAGAATCCCTTTGCAACCGAAATATTGATAACTTTTTTCACAGGTTCCCGATGTCCGAAGGCTAATACACGACGTTTAACAAACAGGATCTCCATCTACATCCAACTTTACAGGAGTTATCTTCATTCCACGGGAGGCTCCGGAGCACCGTAAAATTAATTCAGACAACGAAACGTGTTCCTGTGATAGGATTGATATAGAAATGTCAAAGTCCTTAATCGCCTTCAATCCAAGTACAGGCAGGCCAGTCTCAGTGACGAGGAGGGTACAGTTAAATGAATGTCCAGTTGTATCTATGAGAGAAGTAATACATGATCCCAAAATAGGCAGCATATGTCCAGTAATGCCCTTAACAAAAAGGTCAGCCTAGCGTAGTTGAATATCAGGAATAGCGAGACGTAAAATAGAAGTAGGAACGAAAGACTCGACACTACCAGTGTCCACGATGAAATCATGCCGAAGCGTACCAGCGAATGCAAAATGTTTCTGTGCCGGTGCACTCACCGCGAGAGAAAAAACTGGGAGAAACATCTGAGATACAGCTGTTTGGTGAGTGTGAAGAATACGTTCGGGAACATCTACAGACCGACTGAATGTGGTCACTTTTGCCACATCTGAAACAGTTAACACCACGAAAACGGCAGATGAAGCGAGAACATAACTTTCCATACAAATCACACTGACCAAGTGTAGTCCCCGCTTTGAATACATCATTGCGAGTCCTCTTAGTTTGGGTTGTCAGGTGCCCCTCTGTTTGGATCCGCGGGGAGTCACTGAATGACATTTGACTTGTCGGGAACTGCGATTACACAACGTGATGTGAGATGTGGACTCCGTGGTTCTATTTACGTCTTGATACTGCTCACAGACTTCACAAACATGCTGAAGAATGGGACTAGGAAATGGAAGCAGTTTCTGTTGCAGTCTTTAAATCCTGATGCCAACGACCAGACGGTCACGAAGTTGCTTTTCTTGTTGATCTCCAAAATTACAATGTGCAGCTTGTGTCTGAAGCTGAAGAATAAACTCACGAATATCCTGCGAGCCTTTCCATTGAAGCTGGTGAAATTCTGCACCTTCAGCAATCTCGAAATTCACCGGTTGGGTATGACGGAGTACGAGATTCTTGATTTCTTCGTATTTCAGAGAAATAGGCTTCTGCAGGAATGGCAAGTTCTTGAGAACAGAATATGCTGACTTTCCAACAATGCTCAAAAAGCGGTATTTTGCGTTCATCCGAAATTTTCTCACACGTAATGCACTACGGTTTGAATCTTTCGAAATAGTCCTCAGTGTCACACAAAGGAGCATTCGAGTCCAGAAATCCCATAATACAGGACTGCAAGATTTTGAATGATTGCCGCCACACCAAGTGTGAAATTCCAAAGCAGTGAATGAATAGTAGCAATATTCCAAGTCTGGAAGAATAGCAGAACACACCAGCTTGAAGCATGAATCACAATTAATTATTTACACAACACAAGGTCACATATATGTAATGATACAAAGGCGTGATAATGAATAGCTTCATCATGGACAATCATCAGTAATATATATGCATGCCACTGAAATATCAGCCAACTAGAATAATATTTGTGTATCTTATCTGGTTCGTTTTAATTATAACTTGTGAAGAAATTCTGTGCATTTTTATAGGTAATTCTCAATCTCTGACTCCGTTCCAAGATAGCTGTTACTGCATAAACATTATTTCTCTGATGGCTCAGCTGGTTTTTAGCATGGCATCCCGGCTATTTTATGGACGAATGCCAAAAGCTAGACCTACGTGCAAGTAGTTCGGATCCCCAACCATAAACTTGCGTTCTTCAGACTAGTGCTTTCAGCCTTTTCCTTACATCCAAATTTCCACTCTCCCATCTTGCTCCTGTGGAACTGTAATTAGGTATGCTTATGTTGTATCAATTTTGCATACTGTACCAAACGAAGTGGAATTGAATAACTTATCTCCTAATCTTCAAAACATTCGAGTTGCTCTGAATGTGTCTTTCCATCTCGCTCATCTTTCCTGGATGATCTGCATACTCTGTGCGCTATTTGATTACACTGAATTGAATCGGTTAAGCACCTAGAAGTGACGTTAGGCATCGTTTTTTCATGTCATTTGTGAGCGTATTGCACTGACATTTCAAATTTGGTAGCTCAGGCAATTCTTCATGACAGTTTTCTCTCGAGACAC
This sequence comes from Fasciola hepatica, assembly GCA_948099385.1. Lineage (NCBI taxonomy): Eukaryota > Metazoa > Platyhelminthes > Trematoda > Plagiorchiida > Fasciolidae > Fasciola > Fasciola hepatica. The sequence continues at coordinate 906,439 of CANUEZ040000166.1, forward strand.
CGATAATGTCGTAACTTTGGAGACACGAAATTGTCATTTATTGTCACTAAGATTGCAAGTTTTCTTGTTCTTCTGTTATCTTAGTTTTGATACCGATAAAATGTTTTATATTCAGCCAGTTGTGAAGCGCCGAAGACAACTTCGTTCTCCACCGAGTGTGCTCATGTCTCAACCGGAAATTTTCAATAATCATGATTTAAATTTACGGTTAGTTCTCTCTTTGTTTTTCGATGCATTTCACAAACTAACGTTGTTTCTTCTTCGTGATCTTTTCTATGTTACCAATGCGGGGTCTTAGTTCTATTTCGAGGTATTCACGTAATTAATCGTGTGTATTCCAAACCGTTTTTGAACTCATCAACAAGATGCGGTTTGCACGTTGATTCCTGTGAAAAATCTGGTGGCTTCACGCGGAGTTACGAATGATTCGTTTGAGGTAACAGCGGGCTTACCCTAACTGAAGATGGTTTAGTTACGTTTAACCTGACATGAGGGAGTATTTGCATTACTCTGCCCTAAGAAGACCAGCGAGCCATTCTCCAACCTTCAAGCCATCCACCATAGTTGAATGGCCCAGGAATCCTCGAATATTAACGGGTCACAGCCCAATTATAGCACCGTTCCTATCTTCATAGGGTACCATTCGCCTGACAACCCCGCTAGCATTAGCGAAGTAGTCGAGGCGATCCGTACTGGATTATTCCACACGTTCACGTTTAACCACAACCAGTGGTTTAGAGCGTTCGATTGCCATACTGGAGGTCCGAAGCTTGAATCGCCCCCATCACCGGCTGGTTTGGTGGTAGACAGTAATCCACTGTCGTCCGGATCGTTACGACGCCTGATCTATTGGGATCGTACGTGGTTCACTGCCACTCCAAGTCCCAGGGTCTGGTTGCTGGTTATCCTTAGTAGTGCAGCGCGCATTGGTGGCAATGAGGCATATATCCCTTCTACCGCACTCGTGCTCTAGCATATAATAAAAAACTGTGCGACGATATCTGATGATAAATTACTAAGCTCCACTTATACTATATGAAACTCGCCTGTGGACAAATACTAATTTGATTGCCCACCTCCAGCACCACGAGTTCTGCACCAGAGATCAACGCTGTCCTTCGGATTAAACGTTTCAAATTGAACATGACAAAACCTCTCATCCGTATGGCGGATTAAATGCAAGAAAATGTAGATCAAAAGGGCTCTCAATTCACTGCAAATAGTGTAACGAAGACAGCAAGACGGGAGAGGACACCTGTATTTGAGCGGTCAAACAAGTCAAGTCCGGGGAACATGGTTTATATAAACCGTTTTGCAAACTGCGCTTCGGCAACATTGGTCCTCTGGCTGCCTGAGCATTTTGGCTGCATTTTAGTCATTTGCCCATGGCCAGCAGCTTGATTCATTTGCGCATTATTTCCATTTGACTAGTCCGATTACTCCAGTTGACAGCTTGAACGGTAGCCCCTCATCTGGGCTGTGTTCTTGGTTATTAAAGATCCCGCTGCATCCTCTTTGCTAGTCCGAATGGCTCTTTTTGTCTGTTGTGGGATTCTTCCGACACATTCACTGTTTGTTCTTTGGCCTGTGGCCCTCTCTGGTCGGCCCGATCGGTTTTATATTTGCACCTTTCTGTTGCTCTAGTATTCATCGCTGCAATAGGAAGCTGTTTCCCCTTCAGCTGGGGACCATATAACACAGACTGATCAGTGGAATTGTGTTCATTTTAGCGATTGAAACTAATGTTGGTCAAATGCTGCTGCCATTGCAACAGAGGAAGCGCGACCGGTGAGACACGCCTGTAATTAACCAGCCAGACCATTGAAATCGGTAAAACATGTACAACTGTTTAAATGGTTCCTTCTCAAATCCATGCTGTAGCAATATGGATCCCCCGACCGCCTGATCATTTCGGTCCCTTTCTAGTCAGGTACTTACGGCTATTGAGTTGATTCTCTCGCATATAATTCCCGTTTCGTTGGTCCCCCTGCTCTCGTCAATCGGTAGCTTTCTGTGTAAGCTGTCTTGCTGACTTCTCGAGATCTCGCCAATTTTCATCTTCAAAGCTACTTTTGTCTGTCGGTGTCCGCTTCCAATATATTCACTGTCTCTTTGTTCTATGGCTCTCGACCGGTTGGCCTAGACGGTTTGATACTCACCTCGTTCTGTTGCTACAGCGTTCCCCGCTATACTATGATTTGGGGAAAAGTGAGAAATGTTTCAGCGACATAGCGACAGAAGAGTATTGCTGGTCTTCGGTGTTTTCTTCACCCAAGGTCCGGGTGAATTTGCAATAACACATGATATGCAATATCGCGATATATATATATATATATATATATATATATATATATATATATATATATATATATATATATATATATAATCCTGGGAGGATATCATCTGTACCTACTGATTTCCAACAACTGACGCTATCCTCTATCCGAACAAGTTTACGCCCACTCAAATCAAGTAAGTAAACGTCCTTATGCACCGAATGCAGGGTGAACTTTCAGTACGTACGTGATTTACAGAGAAAGCTAGAAGAAAAGAATGTGCAGGCTTACTGGAAGGCGCACACGAATGTTTGGAAGCAAAATGACGAAGGTGAACAACGAGATCGTTGACTACTTGGCCGTGGTCTACGAGTAAGGGGACAAGCTAAGGTCTGAGGCTAGATATGGCTTTAGAGAGTGCGGAGTGAGGACAATAATTTGTGTCGGACAGTAACCTATTTGCGAATCTGTCACCGGCGTCAAAATGTTTGCTAAAGATAGAGCCAGTAAGTATATCTCTATTAATTATGCTGAAACAAGGGAAAATTATAAGAAAGCAGTAAGGCTGAAGAGGAAAAATGCAAGAGATTGCAAATTAAAATACAAGGTTGTCAGGTGGTCTGGGTTTTAGTAGTCTGAATGATTAAAAAGAAAAAGACTGTTTCACCGTGACTAGTTAATGGACGGAAGAAGCGTTAGGGATATTTTGGTCATCAATGGAGAGACACTGGGTGTCATTAAAAACAGTTTGTTAGCGTGATCCACATTGAAGATTGAATGGCACTTCAACGCGTTTTAGGACGTTAAGAGGAAGATAATGGGTGGTAGACCAATAACAAAGTTCATTCAGGCTGTTTTGAAGATAATCCAAACTTACATTTACGTTACAGAGATACCCAAGTACATCATAATCGACATATTTGTAGCCACTGAGATTAGGTGAAGTGCGGAACTTGCTAATGTAAAAGGAGGGAAGCAATGGAAATAGAATGGCATCCTGAAAAACACCAGAGTTAACTTGAAGAGCAGACGAGTGTCAGTTACCACAAGAAATAAACTGAGTGCGAATAAACAAATAATCATGACGGGTGTTCAGAGTATGACCGTCAACCCCATTATCGCGTGAAATATTCCGGAGAGTATCGCGATGGAGAGAACCAAGTGCATTCGCACATTCAAGAAAAATTAGCCTGACAGTACGGCCACCATGACCAAGAGCGGAACCAACAGAAATAACAACGTAGCCGACGGCGTCAAGGGCTGACAGAGAGGATTTGTAGGCAAGCTGTATCAGGTCAGGAGAGTGAAGTTGGGGAATTATGTGGTGGAGGAGTACGTTCATAAGTATTTTCAACAAAGCAGTTATGTAGGTTATCGGATGATATTGACTGGATCTTTTCTTGTTCGAATCCAGGGAACATGCTCAACATGCACTTGGTAGACTCTCAAGAGCTGTAGCTCCATTTGGCATGAGCTTTGCACCTTCAAAGTGCAAGGTGATGTTACAAGACTGGACGTCAACGATTCCGAGCTTGATGCTCGATGGGGAGGTGCTGTCAGTTGTCGACCACTTCACCTACCTCGGTAGCTGCGTGACGACGGATGGGAGCACAGTGGTAGAGGTGAGTACGCGGATATCCAAGGCTCGAGCGGCGTACACTGGACTGAAGCACCTGTGGCGCCGACCTGATATTTCACTGAAGCTGAAAGGTCGTGTATACTGTGCCGTGGTGCGTTCAGTTTTGTTGTATGGTTGCGAGACTTGGAGTCTGCGTGCAGGAGATATTCGTCGTCTTGAGGTTTTTGACCTCCGATGCTTGCGTAGTATCGCTAAGATTGGATGGAACGACAGAGTAAGCAATGTTGAGGTCGGAAAGCGAGTATTAGGTATTAATTAGAAGAACGTTCTGTCACAGTCTATCCAACTAAGTAGACTTCGTTGGTTAGGCATGTGTTACGTATGTCAAACACACGTCTACCACACCGTGCCCTATTTTCCGTTCCTCCTAGGGAGTGGAAGAGACCACATGGAGGTCAACAGATGACGTGGCAACGAGGAATGAGAAAAGGTACATCGAACCTACGAAAAGTAGGCGTTTCACGTCTTCGTGGTTGGGGTTCAAAAGATCCCTTAATCAGTTGGCTGGAGACACTGAAGGATATGGGAGCGAACCGCGAACAGTGGCGATCGTGTTGTCACTTTCTATCGAATCAGAATGTTTGATCGGTGTACGTTTGTACAGTTAGACTGTGTATTCCGTGTGTTGGCTACTAGGGCATTCTTTCCTTTTGCTACCTGTGTAGGTCCAGTACCTGCCCATCTTGTATATTCATACTTTCTAATACAACGTGCAACATGGTGAGAAAGGCAGTGGTCAGTGGGGCTTGCCCTACTGTGTAAAGCTGTGCGATGATGATGATGATCTCTTGGGGACAATTGTAATGCGTACGGATCTCAGACAATCAAGAATCACTCCAGGGACAATACAGCGATTAAGCAGATCAGTCAATGAGGACGTGAGTTCGAAAGAGTACGCTTTTGGTGACATTGGATATAGCAATTCAGGGTCACCAGAAGCATGGCAGTTGAATTTTTATAGAACTCTAAGGGCACAACTGGGTGTAACAGGATTGGGCTCATGGGATTCATGGTGTGTAAAGTGAAGTGAGAAGGTTTCGGAGATCATGGGGAACTGGTGATTCAAATCTTCGACGTTTAGCTCCGGCTTGGGCATGGCATAACGCAACAGTTCAGGGCTTTCCACATCTAATTGCACCATTGTGTCTATACACAGAGTATTCGGATATGGTACTTCACTCATGACGAATGTGGTTAGTTTTTTCACGGCATGACGCCAGCTTTTTGGAGCCTCTTCGGTCGAGGGGAGGAGAACCTGTCGGGTCGAAAATAACAGGTTTCCATGGGACAACACAAGTCATAGCAAAAGTTAAGGTAGTCAGTAAGGTGTTTACTCTATGAGAACGCATCGTGTAAAGGAAAAATAGAAAAATCAATGAAGCCAATAAATGAGCTTTACTTATCGACATTCTCAGGGGCACAAGCTCGTTTGCAGACAGTGCAGGATGAGCGCAGGTAGTCGGTCGCAGGCTTCCTTTCACAGTACATTTTTGGGTTAAGAAGTAAAACACAGAAATGCTGATTGAAACACGGTTAAAAACTGTGAAAATATTTGGATAAATAACTAATACTGAATCCAAAGAGTACTTAGGCGCGTTGAGAGATGCATAAGATTTCAAAAATTAAAGGAGGCTAGAAATGTTAAGCCAATTCTATCGAAATCATCTGCTATCATGCACAAGGACTGATCAAGACTTGTGGTAAGGTGTCAATTAACTGACTGATATCATCAACGGGAGTATCTGGTGCAACATAAGAATTAGGGAGGACAAGATGGCGAAAGGAACCTAGACAAAGTGGCTTACAACGAACTGCAATGCAATTGACCTTCATCGTATTGGGATGTATTTATGTACAGGGCATTTGAAGGGAGTAGCACCTCCGAGTTGGTAAACTGTCGGGCCCTTTGGGGTTTCTTCCATCTCCTTAGTCTCCATCACCTGCCCAACTCTCACCTGTGGCTCCACGAAGCTGAGGCATGCATCAGAAGCCACACCCCGGCAGACCGCTCGACAGGCCATCCAAACCAGTTTAAGGGTAACCAAGGCCTAAGAATCTCGGTGAGAAGGCGTCCAGCATGCAAAGATGGGTACTCCTACTTAGGCTGAAGAGATCTGTTGGATCCAGCGGCTACCAAGGGAATCCGTCCAATCAACAGGGTTGCATGGGCCCTTGGGTCCAGGTTATCTCTATCGTATGGCGAACGTGCTCGTAGAGAGACACCGGCAACCATGCACCAAGATCACTTGGACGCGTTGGGCATCCCGGGTTGGTGGACCACCGTCCAAAAGGCGTATGAACCGCTCGCTCGGTCACCGGCTCCCAACACAAAAACTTCCTGTTACCCGACAGGTAGCACTTGGTTGTGCACGGGCTAGAACTGCTATCTCCAACGAAAAGCCGAGAGACACTGGGGTAGTCACTTCGCACCAAATTCCCAAGTCTCTTCATGACAAGTTCCCTCACACACATCGCTCATGTTACGGCGTCCCCGATAAGTGACGCGCTTCGTGTCCTCCCCGCGGCCAGGGTGACTAGTATGCTAGCTGGGGGCCTCAAGACGCGAAATCACATCCAAATCGTCTGCTGGAGTGTGAGAACACTCCTGGGCATCGGAAGCCAAGCCGTCACTGCACGAACGCTACATGACTACCGCATCAAAATCGCATGTCTCTCCGAAGTTCCGCTGCCGAATTCTGGAAACCGGTGTATGAAGATTCCCGGAGTAGACTACAGTTACCACCTCCATCATAGTGGACCCACGGACAGCTCTGGTCTCCATGGCGTCGTGATAGTTGTCAGCAACAAGGCTAACAAAACGCTGCTTTCATGGAACCTGATATCCCCTCGGATAGCCTTAGCTCGTTTTCACGCCTCACCCTTGAAGGTATCGGCTGTTGCGGTCTATGCCCCAACAGCTGAAGCCGACGAAGCGGCAAAGCACGAGTTTTATGACAGATTACAAGAGGTGACAAAGAGCGTCCCGAAACGTGACATTCTTCTGGTTGCGGGGGTCTGGAATGCCCGCACTGGTCCCTCCACCCAAGCAACTAGGCACATATTGGGGAAATATGGTCTCGGACAGCAGTGCAGCAATGAAGAACGCCTCGTCAACTTTGCAGACTTGAACAGCCTAACCTTCATCAATACCCGCTTCCAACATCTCAAGAAGCACTTGTTAACGTGGTACTATAACGACGGCCACACAGCGCATCAGATAGACTATATACTCGTGCGATCACGCTGATCATCTTCGATTGAAGATTGTTGGTCCTATCGAGGTGCGGAGGCTGGTAACAAGAATGGCACCGACCACACCCTCGTCCGTGCACGCTTCGAGGTTCACCTAGCGAATCGTCGCAAAAAAATCTGTGCCCCGAAGCGGCCTAATACAGCAGCGTAAGGATCACCGAAAAAGCGCCAAGCGGTCTCAGACGCTATTGCCTTCCATTTAACCACTACATTCGTAGGTGGTGAAGAACAGGTGGAAAACCAGTGGATTTCACTTAAAGCATCGACCAACAATCGGCGTTAGATGAACTGAGATTCACGCGACGACGATAGAAAGACTGGATCTCAAGGGCGGCTCTCCAATTATTCGAAAAGGCCAGAGATACCCTCCTTAATGGTCACCTAGACGTCCGTGATATCCGACGAAAAGCCACCCGTTTGGCCAGAAGCGACCGCGAAAACTACTGGACCGAAATCACGGAAACCATGGAGACTGAGGTCAACTGCGGGGACTTCTCAAAGCCATTCCGTCTAATCCGCACCGCATCCGGTAAGTGACAGTCGACAGAGCTCCTCCTCGCAGTGCTGCCGGGTTGCTTATTCATGAACAGGTCAAAAAGACGCAGAGATGGAGTGGACATTTCGATGGCCTACTGAACTGTCCCGCGGCAAGCTCTGCGTACCGAATCCCAGCAATCCAGAGCAAGGGCTATGACGTTAATAACAACCCACCGAGCCGAGATGAAATCACTGATGTAATACTCAAGCTGAAGAACCGGAAGTCCCCTGGCGAAGATCGCACAACACTAGAGATATATAAATCATGTCTTTCGACACTACTCGAGCCACTGCACACCATGTTTTCTTCACTCTGGGAAAAAGAACAATTCCCAGAGGACTGGGGGACCTCAGTTCTACTTCCTCTTCCAAAGAAAGGCGACAGGACCGTGTGCGCAAACTATCATGGCATCAGTTTAATCGACCTGTCCGCCAAAATATTTGTGCTTTTGTTGAACCGCTTCTCGGCGGTACGGGACGCGCGCACACACCCCAATCAAGGAGGCTTCCGCCGTGGCAGAATGTGCGTGGACCAAATATTCACCCTCTACAGAGTATTAGAACATCGGTGCAAGTTTCAGCAACCGACTGCAACTTGTTTTATCGATTTTCGGGCTGGCTTTGACTCAGTTGACAGAGAATCTTTATGGACTATCCTACAAGCAGGTGGAATTCCCCAGAAGCTTCTCAGTCTCATGAGGTTATACTACGCAAATCCCCGTGCGAGAATGCGCATCTACAGGGAGGAGTCCAGCGAATTCTTCCTCAGCTCCGGTGTTAGATAAGGCTGTCCCCTGTGGCCAGTGTTGTTCAACTACACCATCGATTGGATAATGCACCAGGCGCTCACCGATTACCGTGGTATTCAGCTGGGCACTGGTTTTCCTCGCCAATCTAGAATTCGCAGACGACATCGTCATCCTTGGAGATAGCCCAACTGCATTACAACTGGTTCTCAGTCGCATAGAAGCTTTTGCGAAATCCACGGGAATAGAGATCAATACGTCGAAGACCAAGATCCCTTCGACATGCACTGCACAGTCCACTCTCTCGATATAATTGAACGGCGAACAAATTGAACACGTCCCGGAGTTCAAATATCTGAGCTCTACGATTCTCCCAAACGACCAAGCCAAAGATGAAGTCATGTTGCGCATTGACAAGGCCAAGTCGGCATTTCTTCAGCTTCGCAATGTACTCTGGGCGCGAAACGAAATCAGCCCCCGGACCAAAGTCCGCGTCTTCCGGGTTGTCGTCCGTCCACTATTGACCTACGGCTGCGAGACGTGGCCACTACGCGTGGAGGACATCAGAAGGCTAGAAGAGTTTGAACATTGGTGTCTGCGACGGATACTGAAAGTGGTGTGGTACGAAAAGCTTTCAAACGAGTCAATAAGACAACGGTGCTTTGACATTGAAAAGCTGTCAGTGTGCCTCCAACGCGGACAATTGCAGTGGTTTGGACATGTCTTACGACGTCCGGACCAAGAGATCTCAAAACAGTGCCTCGCTACTGTTCCGTGTCCAGGATGACGCTGTCGCCTCGGAGGACACCTGAAAACATAGGTCAGTACCATCAAATCAGACGTTGAAGGATTAGGACTCCAGGCTGTCTACGGCACTCACAACTGGAGGCAGAACTGGATTTCTCTGTGTTCAGCTCTCGCATCCGATCGCCGCTTATGGGCTGGCGTCATTCGGGACACACATGAAGCCGACTCATCCTCTCACAGGAGCTAACCGCATTAAAGCAAAAAAGTAAGTAGTGAATTGACACCAGACGTGAGGAGACTTGCACCACTTGAGACGGATAAATGTGATTACCACACCGCCTCGATTTTTGGATTTGCAGGCCAATCGCCGCTGAAATTTTCAAGCCCATCAATGCGAATGACATCATCCTCAATTTCTTTGTACAACAAACTCTCCTGGAAAAATATTGCACCGAAGATTTTGATTCATTTCGCAAGGTAACGTGGGATACTTCGTCAGACTTCCCCGAAGGGAACGGGCTTTTGAAGGTATTATTGACAGCGTGGGATTTCGGAACCAAATGATGTAATAGAACAGCTCTCCAACCATCACGATTTTTTCTTGAGTGCCCAAGTGCCTTCCGAAAAGGACATTTTATACGATTTCTAACTGTATTCGAAAATGCTGGAGACTCGTTTCCAAGCACGAGAATCCGTAAGGAATTCAAAAAGAAGCCGTCGTAAGATAATATCAGGCCTTGGAAATTAGTTCAATTTCGGGACCAGAAAAAAGGTTCTTTGGTGAATCACGAAGGGTGGAAAGGCAGTTAAATCAACTTGAATGCAATCAAAATTTAGTTTGCCGTGTAGCCAGTGTCGAGCCGCGATCTATCCTATTCTAGAACCTCCGAAGAATTCGGATTCGCCGAATATACACAGACGCCAATTTTTGTGTGTTGACAACTGAAATCGTGCACACATCATAAGGAGAACGGAGTTAGAGAGTTTTGTAGCACGTTTTCGTGTCACTCGCAAATGCTCTAAATATACAGGTTGGGATACTGAATGCGTCAGAAGCTTGTCTAAATGGCCGTATGCGTCACGATCACAGCAGCGCCTGAGGTGAACAGCAGACACGAACCTTGCAGACTGTTGTAATTTTCAATGAAAGTTCAACCCAGCCCCCGATGAAAGTTAACAGTGTAGTTGTTGTTCTTTTGTAGGTGGCGTTGGTGGAAATTCAATGGTACAGTTGGCGTGAACTACATACAGAGGAACAACTCATTTATTAGTGTTCAGAGAATGGCAGAGTTGATTGCTTTCTTCGGAATTACGAAGTCTTCGCTTGAAATTGAATTGGCATGCTTTTAAGTTTGAATGGAGAAGCTAAACACTGTGGTTTACAAAATGTACCGGGGGTCATTTTGCAGCATCTTCACAAAGTGCGTACTACAGCCATGGTAATTGTTTACGCGATCAAGAAAAACAAGCATCAAGAGATATTATTAAGAATAACTTCCAGCGATAACGAGTGACAGAGTGGAATATTTTTTCGCCAAGGTAAAGATAAAGCGAAAAAAACTCATGTTGCTTTCGGAGATCGGAGTTTTGGTTGCGAACTGCCAAGGCTTCTGCTCAGTTGCGTAATCTCCCAATGCTCTTAGATTAGTTGCTCTAAAACGCGTCACCTACACTGTCGTCAAACCCGTCTACTTCGTGTCCGAACCGGTGGTTGCCTTCAGAACCACCCATATATGTGTAGGAAGTCTAACTCTTCTGGGTCCCTCACATCGCACTATCAACAAGGATAGAGTTTGACTGATTTCCAACTCCAAGTTGCAAATAGCGATCATATTTTATTCGATGATAGCTGTTCGGGGTACGCGGTATGCATCGTCATGCAAGCAGTACCGATTATTCGTAGTCAGTATCGGTTATGATAGTATTATTTTTTCAGAAATATCCCACCAGGCTTAACTGGAGTACAGTTCAACAGGAAGTAGAATTTAACTGTAGATCGAATAGTCGTTGTACGATATCCCCAAGGCGGGGGCAAAAAGGGCGATAATGCAAATAAACTTAATTCTCACATCTCACATGGGGTTTTCACATGAATAGGCTGATAAGCACATAGCTATGTATGAGCACCTTTGCTAATAACGCGTAGCCATTAGAGCATCATATCTCTTGACATAACAACAAACTGACGGTACGAATCCAACAAGTTAAGAGAAACATGTGAGAACAGTTGGCGAAGAGGAGGATGTAAAACAACACGGAATTAGAGGAAAGAGTTTGTATTCAAAATCAGAGGAAGGAGTTTTGCGTACGTATTATTATTATCCACCCACTATTATACTACTTTTACTCAGCATTTCAACCAACGACCTCAACGTCGTCGTTGTCGAGGTTGGCTGTGGCTAACACACAAATAACTGCCAGCCAGCCACACTTATGACTTCCCAGTAGACTCTAGAAAGAAGAACTTCCGCTCACACTCCCTGTACAGGACTGTCGTCCCGTAAATGAGTGACTCGCAGATGAACGAACCCCAAACCCCAAAGTGGTTGAGATGTCTGGTTTCGGTTCAGAGTTGTGTGTGATGTGCGATCTTACGTCGTTTGATAGACACAAAGCTTCGGATCTATCACATAACTGCGTTCTACGGGATCTTCTCTGCCACCAGTTCATATCTGCTGCAGTTTGCCGAAGCCATTGTGATCCAAAGATGGAGGCCGAGTTTGTGCGAGCTAAAGGAGTTATTCGTTTCCTTGGTATTGTCATTTTCCTATTTTAATGTTTTTGTTATATCATCTGTAGTATGTACCTGATGAGACACAGCGGAACCTATCCAGATACAAAAAGCACAACGTAACTGTGTCGTATTCACTTTTTCATTTGGACACGAACTGTGACTTTGCCTTTTTTGCTGCATCGTAGAACACATGGACGTGCGCAGTCTGTTGAATATAGCACAAATTTTGCTCCATTGTTCTGTCTCCAATACCCGGTTCATGCCAGCACACCAAATATGATTACTCCGGTGACAGTGACAAGTAGATAGAAATGCCGTTTGTGTTCAAAAGGAGCTTAGTGTAAGTACGAGGTAGGGGAGGCAAGAGCCCTCAGTGTACCACCACTGTTTGATGCACGTAATCGATGGAGTGTGAATTTCAAGAGGCATTGAATTAGCAAGAGTTCGCACGCATTTTTGCCAGAAGTTAGAGGATTCTTCGAACAGTCTCCTAAATGACAGTGTAAGATTCCTTAGTCTGAATGTGACTGCATTTAGCACAGACAACAAACAAGCATTGACGCTACGCTGCATTGTCGTTCAGTGGTGGAGTGAGCCATCAGAAACGAACTGTGGAACGCGAATCTGTAAGTACTGAAGTAGCTCGTACTTGGAACTACGGATGCCGAGAACTGACAAGACCAAAATACCAAGAATGTATTCTACCGGTTTTAATAACTACACATTCGAGTATATTTGAGGCGAAGCGTGGCATCGTAGTTACTCAACATACTGACCAACCACAGACTGATCTGTTTTTATCAGGACGATCGCACTATCCGGTTCTGGCTGTATCGGATTGGGTAAATACTGTACACGAAGCTATAGCCCAACGCGCCGCTTGCATAAGCGTTAAAATCACCACATAAACTTCAAATCGAAAGTCAGGGAATGCTAGTTTCGTAATCTACACTTACTGCAGCGGAACCAGACCGGCATGGCTGATGACATACCTAAAATTGTGGTCAATCCGACGGTATTGTACGGCCAACCGATTAGAATTCGACATTCCCGCGTAATAAGTGCAGCAAGCTCATGTTGGCGGGTCACGCGTAAGCAAAAGAGGTTGGCATGAGAAAGAGTGACCAATCACAGACAATATTCGATGTCGGTCAATGTGAGAGGGTCAATCATGCGGTCCAAATCATGGAACTTCGACGGAACAGGGACTTCACAACCGGACGGTAGACACGATTGGAATGAGGTAAACAAACAGACCGAAATTCACGTAAAGGAATACGACGAACAAATACTACATTACCAATGACGTCAACGGAGCTTGCATGGAGAGCAGTCAGATCAGAAGAGGGGAGACACATTGGAGGTAAAATAGACAAGTTAGAAACAAAACTCGGTCATATGTTCATAGAGATAGCCTAGCTCGCAAAACAATTTCTGCGATACCACGATTGAAATAAGAAGACGGAAAGCTTTGGTGGTTTTCGAGGTTGTATTGTCGGCCCAGTTGAACATACAGATAGTTGGAAACTTGGGTAGCTAGAAACTAGGGCCGAAAGAAACAAGATGAGCCAGAATTCTAGAGCCTGGTGCAGAAAATGATGGTAAGCCAAAGCTGAACGGCACCAGGATGGATAAAATAAATCAAATTCAAACAGCTAGTCAGTTGCTAACAATGGAGTCAACCTTGATGATGGCCTATAGACAACCGTTAATAAGCGTTAGGCGGATCAGTGATGTGTGTATTGAAGTGTGACTGATGGGCGTTACTCGTATGTCAGATAGGCGTTCAATAAGTTTCGACATAAACCTGATAGGACTATCCTCAGAAAGCGTTCTGATCAACGAAACCCAGTTCAAAGTGGTGCATATGAGTCGATAGTTGGAGAGCTACGCTTGACTCCTAAAACTGAAGAGGAAACAGATAGGAAAGTCTCATTTTGATGCTTCTACAGCAAGTGGATGGATATTAATATTCGAATGTGTAGCCTCAGTAAGATCCCGGAAAAAAATCTATTCAGTCGAAATGATACATCACGCCCCTGTTAGTCAGCACATTCGGCAGTGTGTTGGATGTATCGTGGTATCAACTTAGGACCCGTACAAAAAATATAAGCGAGGTCAGTTAGAACAGATGTGGGAAAGAACCAGTGAAAGTCAATCAGGTTTGTGTATTATGAGTTAAGCAAAACTTGCGCGACCGAATGCGCGGTGAAATGATCGGAAAGTATTGCCAGAGTAAAAGGTCGGTAAAAGACGCCCAGGATGTTGTTTTAGAATCGTCCATTTCTCCAAACAACCTTGGTAACAGAACCAGCACTTTTACCACACATCGCGGTGAATGTGATTTTGACTTCTATCTTCAATCACGTGTCGATTCACCTGTGAACTTTGTATCCTACTGGTCCAGTCATGTAACCTGTACTGTCGTGCATTCCTCAAAAGGCAAGGGGTATTGTGTTTGAGTCTAATCGTCGTGTACACATGTGGGATCAATGGTTCCTTCACATACATGCATGCCCACGTACACACATTACGTCGATATCCGTCACGCATCGACCTTAAACCAGCAGACCAATCAGATAGTGATTTGTAATCTTTCTTGTTGTTTGTTCGTTAACAGCCATGTAGACACGCTGCCATGCACTGTTGCTGGATGACTTTCATGTTGATGACGGAACTAATACTGAATGCAACACAACTGTATTTCGATCAGGGATTACACTAAGTTGTAACCACGACTTTGGAGCTGCGTGTGTGCAAATGAAGTTAAAAACTCAACGACTGCAATCTGAAATGAGTTCGTCATTGGAAAGTTTCCTCTCAATCACTGATTGACATACATAGTTCTGAACAACCATCTGAGAAAGGCAAGATACAACTCACTTATGAACCTAAAAGTAATTTGAGGGAAGGTTCCAGTTCATGATACAAACCTCACCAATCATCAAGCATTTAGGGACTCATCTAGTCGCTTATAAGATGATTTATCATGCAGTATAAACCAAACCATCGAGATCGAACCCAGGTTGCCTGATTGTGAGGTTTGTAAGCCACACTACGCACTATGCACTGCGGGTTCGAGTCTCAGGCGGGGGCCCGGTATGTATACTCTTCTGAAAATTCCTAACAAATTGTTTCCATCGATTTCAGTGATGAGTAGTGTTGTGTAGGCTATCAGTAGCAACGAAACACGTGATTGTTGCATGTTATTCATTTGTAATAACGTGAATGTAAGCCAGCAGAAGTCGACGAGCAAGCCGCAAGCAAACACGTTAGCAAATAAGTACGTGGATGTGCAAACAAGTAAAAAAGCTGAGCTACATGCTCTCTCAAGTGCAAACAAGTTAGGTCAGTCGGTACATAGCAAGGTCGATCAGTGAATGCTGTCCGTACTGAAGCATGAGAAAAGATCAACACCAAGCAACTGTACGTACATGCGTGAAAGTGATACTAATTGGCTGTCCGTGTAGTACGCGGGACTTTAACCAGTAGAAGTAGAAGTAGAAGGCTGATACTACATAATTAATCGTTAAAAAAATGCTTGATTTTAATCATGCTCACACTAATGGTACACTCCTCAACCTCCGCGAAAAAATTAACCGGGTAAAAAGTGAATAAATCGTAATGCTCTTTCTCTCTCCCAACACACGCGTGTATGACATTGTATCGGCCTGTACACGATCACTGAATGAAATGACTTCGACCAACTGGTGAACTAACGCGGACAGTTTGTGTGACCTTTACTGCCGCTAGATCCGTGCTCGTTGTGCATCCGCCTGTTTTCTGGACAACTGTCTTACACAAATCAGACTGATTTTCTTACAGATGTTTGAAACCTAGATGCCCTAGATGAACTTGTTTATGGTATTGTTCTAGTCTTAATTTGTCATTCGTGATATACTCTTACAAGCAAACAGTCATCTTTGTCGTCACCTAAAGTCTTTTCACCGACTCTTAGCTGCGTTCGGAATGGTTGGCTTGTTGCTTATTCTGATCATGATCTCTTCGGTTAACTGTGACATCTGTGATTTATTAAAAGTAATTTATTAAAGATGTTTTGATGGAAAATTACTAAGCGATATAAACTACAGGTTTTCCTGCCGCTTAGTTATCATTGACAATCACTCAGTAGCCACCAGTGATTGTTGGTAAATCACTGAATGCCGCTTAGTAGCCAGTGACGCTTGTTTAGCGACCGCGGCCTTCGATACAGTAGCCAAGTCGTTTCGGCGAAATCACACTGCAGGGGGATACAGCTGTTAACCTGACTAATACAATGTTACTAATCCCCCTACCTGAGAGCAAAAACGTACCCATGATGTGACCTTTTGCGGTGTGGCTATGTCAGGAAGGTTTAGTTACTGTACCCTAGGCCGTGGTTGCTGAATAACGGCCAGTGACTGCAATACGGTCGGCAGTGGCTACCAAGCGATCGCCCGTAGTTGCTAAATGACAATAAAGCTTGTACTAACATCGCAATTTTCTTTACCTGCGCTGAGCACTGATATAACTGATAACAACACAACCAATAACAGTAACAACTCAAATTTTTTTTGACTCTCCTAGGTAGAAAACTGAAAGTAGAGGACTGGAATTCATCAAAAACATCTAAACTGATAACGATACGTAGTGCGCACCTCTTTGTATAAAAAGTCACATGGACTGAGCATTTATTTGAGCGATTCAGGTACCTATTTTCACCGGCATGAACAGAGTAGGACTTAAGCAGTATCAAACTCGTAGGTTACATGTGCATGAAGAACAGTGGATCACACGTAAACTTCTCCAAGCGTTGGGATTATCCCCAACACTCACGCAAATGCTACCAGAACATCCTGTCAGAAAAGTTATCTTTGATCAGTCAAGGGGTCGCAAAAACCTTTTTGAAACCAAAAACACCAGTCTGTGTGTGTATACGTAAATAGAGCTGCACTAGAAAAGCCAAACAGTTCAAACTGTAATGAAATATGTGACTCTCTCAGCAGACCGCTGTCACGATCGTATAATTCAAGAGACATGTCATACAGCCATTCGCATGAGGAAAACGAATACGTGAATCATTTCTGTCTAATATGGAATATAAGAAAACTGTCACTTGTCAATTAGGTGGGTTTATCGAAAGTTATTTAACAAGTCGTGAAAATAACATACGACTGTTGGAAACTTTCTCGTGGTGTGTTGATTAGAAGGAGGAAAACGCGAAATCATTTACTTCAGATGATTATTCGTGAATCGTTGAAGAAACGAACGTATGCGCACATGAACAGCGATCAGACCAACGGCACATCAAGAAAATAGAGTGTTCTAACAGTATCCAACTATGATCAGTACAGATTAGTATTGATCAATACGAAACAAAGTCATCACACATCAGATCAGATTATGAGATAACAAAGAATGAGATTCAAGGTCACTGTGTGTGCACTGAAAGAACGGGTGATTGTCCAAATAAGAGATTACGGAAGACGTATCGATCATATGCGTACGTGGAACATATCACATCACCTCTTCTTTTGACAAGATGAAATGTTAAGTCTGGTAACAATAGTTTACTTGATGGAATTCAAAGTTGATGCGTTTTGTCAGGATCCAAGGCAGAAAACGCACACTGACTGTATCGACGCCGGTAGCCATTCGGTTGATGCGGTTTGGCTTCACACTTCCAGTGAGTTGACACAGGGTGATGGGACACAGATGCACTGTCAGTGGACGTTAGGCTTGTTCTATGGACCACCTTTCCTGTGGTATTGGGTCAGTTTTGCCAATCTGCATCCTGATGTAAAGCTGTTCATATGGGCCATCTTTTTGACTGCCAGGGTTCTGCTGACAACCGCTTTCTCGTAGATGGGACACGACTAACATGTCCTGGAGTACATTCAGAAAATCACCCATTCTCCTTCTGCTTGCTAATGATTGAATTTGTGGCTGCCTTCTTCCGTAGACACAACAGTCTCGACTATAATAGTTGTCCGTCCACAGAAAAGCTAGACAAGTTGATCGTAGTGAAAGTTGCTGTCAGGTTCGACTTAGGTCGGTGGTCGAGCATCCACAAGTGAATCACTATAAAAGAAGTGACTTAGCATTATCTTGAAGAGGTTTTAGACGAAGTAGGTGGCATTTGTCGACAGCAGTCATCCGGAACAGGTAAAGCAGCTTTGAGTTGGCGTGCGAAAACCTCGGATACATCCTCAACCTCAAACGGCATTCGCAAAAAAAACTTAGACTAACCATATTCATTTGCTTTAGATAATGTACTTCGGCAACTGATTGTGCAGTCGCATGATGATGAACCGAAAAACAACAGAGAGATTTTCAACCAAACTATAGTATTCACAATGCCCGAACTGATGGGGCGTATCGAAATCGCTCCCACCTAGAACTACGCAAAACCAAAGTAGCAAGAAGACCAAGGTTGCGCAATAGCACGGTAATTGTATCACAGAACAGGTTCGTATAGATTTGTTAAATCAGAGGGAATAACTGGTAGACTAGAAGTTGAGCAATCCCAGGGAAATTTTGTAGTACCTGTCCTCGACGATCCTGATTGGATTGGGCTCATCCGCGTGCGTGGCTACGAAGCTGTACCTGGCCGTATCACGTGTGACAGCGGCTCAATCACCACAACCTCCCTCCCTCAAGAGTTCCTCGTCAGTTTGGGTCGCCTGTCGCACTGATCTTCGAAATGGAGCTGGTGGCTGTGGCTCGGCAGCTACGGCAGTCGTTTCACTTGGTGGAATAGATGGATCACTGTCATCAACAAGATCAGCATCTGGATCCTCGGTCTTCTCAGCCGTGTGATCGGTAACATCGTCGGTTGCCACTTTGAGATGGATTTGCCTGATGTGGCACCGATGCACCGAAGCATCATCCGGGTCCGTAATCTCGACTATAGGTTGACTAAGTTGTCTGGCGATGATTCTACGAGTTGGTCGAAGCTTGTTGCCACTGAGGTTAGTGACAATGCTGAAATAAAGACACATTAGCAATGACCGTAGTCTTCTGGACTTCAAGACAAGGGCTGGACTCTCCTTGGTAGTTGTGTGCACTGCTTTTCTGTACTGCAACAAGAAATTGTCGAGGAACGCTTCCAAGTCGGGCAACGTTCTCGGGTTGGTTGACGTTAGTGCATTTTCACGGAACATACCAAGTTCTCCTCTGCACCGTCAGAACACGGGTGGTGTGGCGCTATTCGCAGATGACATCCGATTCTATCAAGCCAGATTTTCAGCTCCGCCGCAGAGCATTGCGATCCATTAACGGTGACTAGTACTTCAGGGATTGCATCTCGGCTGAATCATTTCCGTAACACCTGGATTGAGAACGAGATGTTTGGCGAACTCGTCAGGAACACTTCCGGCCATTTAGAGTAGGAGTCGGTCAGTACAAGGGCGTGATACCGGTTCAAGAATGGGCCCCAGAAGTCAACATGAACTCTCTGCCATGGAGTATAGCTTTCCAGCTATGAGTTCCAGTTGTTTGGTCTTGACTGAATTTTGAGCAGACACTCATCACAGTTCTTTGCCATCGTGCCAATATCCGCATCCAATTCCGGCCACCAACACATCTGTCGAGCCAGTGACTTCATTTTGTCGACGCCCAAGTGGCCTTTGTGAAGTTCATCCAAAACCGGCTTGCGCAATGGAGGTGGGATAACAAGCCGGTCACCTCGACAAAGGACGCTGTCGCGTTGGATACTGAATTCCTCTCACAGTACGAAGAAATGAGGAAGCTCCCGCTTCACCTCAGGCTGCCATCCCTTCCTGATCGCTGAAATCAGGGATAGGTAATATCGTTTTGTTTGCTTGCTCAATTTTTTCCTGGACTCGGGCGCAGCAGGTGAAATAAGATGGCATTGGTCCCCTGCTGCGAATCGTGAGTAACGGGACGGGAAGTCCGTCTGGGGGATTGTCTTTCCGGGTCGATGCAGGATGTCATAGTTATGGGCTGTCAAGGCAATGCTCCATCGCTGAGTCATAACAGCCGTGGATTTGGCGACGGATTTAACTGGGTTATAGAGAAACTGAAGAGCCTGGTCGTCGTTGACAATCGTGAACTTCACTCTGAATAGGTACTTGTGTAGTCGGTGTACCGTCCAAAAGCTTACTTCTGCGTCTGGGACTAATTCTCCTCTTCCGTATTGAGAAGACGCGAGATGCAGACGATTGGACATCCATCCTGTCCCAGAACTGCTCCTATCCCGAATTCGGAGGCGTCGGTTATCAGCATGGTCGGCTTAGATGGTGCGAATGGGGATAGTATAGGTGAGTCAATAATATTTTGGATAAGACCACGTAGTATCTTTTCACACTGTTCGTTCCACTGCCACACATCGGAAGACTGAGCCAGAGACAGTGGTTGGGCTCTTGTTGCACAGTTCGGAATGAACCTGGAGTAGTATTGCTGGCATCCAAGAATTGATCGTAAGTGTGCCTGATTTTTCGGTGACTTGGTGCCCATCAGGGGTTTGAAACTATCTCGATCGGGTCGGTATCCGTTTGCATTGAGAGTGAAACCGAGGAAATTTAATTCCGTGACACCGAATTTGCACTTAGGGTCTTTGATTGACAAATTTGTTTCCACGAGCGTCACCAGCACCTTTCGCAATCTGTGTTCGTGTTTTTCCTTCGTGGATCCCAAAATAAGCACATCTTGATATGCCATGACCCCATCGATAGCATGGATCACCTTATCTATTGCAGCATGAAATATCTCGGATGACACGTGCTGATCAAAATGGCAGGGAATTGTATTGGAATATGCCCTATGGAGTGTGAATGGTTTTTAGTGGTGTAGACTCTGCTTTCAGCCAGACCAGTTTTTTGAGAGATACCGTACCGCAGCACTCGGTGTTTCAGGAATACCGGATCATCATCCACTTCCAACCTCGCGGACTCAACCGCCATGTCACCTTCGTTGTTGGAGTATCGTGCGGTCAACTGCTGAATAACAGGCTGATTCACCGGATCGTCGGACATCGATTTTAGGGTTACCGACTGCTCCAAGGTACGTAAAGCCCCCAAGCCCAGAATCGACGGACTATTTACCGAAATCAGGAGCCGTACCGGGATATAACTGCTCTCCAACCGAAGCATTAGAGTAGTCTTGCCCAGCAATGAAAGTCGATAACCAGTAACACCGTGAATGCGCACAGCAGTGGGTTGTATGGGTACACCGGGCTGAATCAAATCGAACTCTGATTTCGTAATAATGGACCCGCAGCTCTCTGCATCCACAATGAACTGATGTCTCAAGCCGCGTTGGAACTGGACTGACTTGTACAAGAATTGGTTGGATTCACTGGAAATCTCCAGTGTGTCATCAGGTTTTGGATCCTCAGGGTTTGCACTCGTCGCATTGCACGCGGATTGGCGTCATACTTTGCGAATATGACCAGGCTTTTCACAGGAATGGCATACTGCATTACGGAAGCGTCAAATGGAACGTAGGTGAAATTCGCTGCACGAGAAGCACCGATTCAGTTGCACTGGTTTGTGGTCAGGAATCACTTGGTTGGCCGGCTTCGGTTTGGGCGTCTGACTTGAACGGGCTGGTTTACGGGGACGAACGTGTTGGTAGTGCACTACGGAATGTACAGCCGTCGCATCGGCTACGTCATCAAATTGTTCGCACGTTGACCGGGCCTCAGAGAACTTAAGGTCGGGCATCAGCAATAGCTTCTCTTGCAGTTCCGGATGATTTATATCGGCAACGAGGCCGTCACGCAATTGGGTCTCCATTTGTTCACCAAAATTACACTTTACAGCCTGTGTCTGTAGTCTGAGGTTGAGTGAACGGTAAGTCATGTTGGGACCACAAACCAGCGGATGGAACTTGGCATGTTCGGTCTCCTAGAAAGCGATCGGAACCACATGACCCAGCAGCGAAGCCTTCAACTCGTCGAACGGAACTGCAGTAGGGGCTTTCGGACATACAAGGATTTTCATCAACGAGTAAAATGAACGGCCGCCAGCAGTTGCTCCAAAAAGGACTGAATTTCAACTCACACAGGAAACCTTTAACGGCTCAAGAAGTAGCTCCTTCCCTGAAGAGGGTACTAGCGAAGCTTTCGCTTGGAAATGCTAACCAGACCAGACTTAGAATATGCAATATCCTTAAAAACCAGGAATCAAATACTGCAAACATCAGTCGAGGAACGAAATGCACTAACCGCCTTAAAACGAGACCATTCAGTTCACGCCACCAAGGAAGGCAAAGACAATGTAACGGTCATATTTAGCCCGTCAGATTATGAATCAGAATTATTGAACCATTTAAATAATGGACCTTATGAAAAAATTGGAGAAAAGAAAGTGAACACTACTTCATTCAGGGCAAAAGCCCGAACAAACAAATACATATCGGGCTTGAAAGAAAAACTCGGAACTTCTTGGTCGTTTATTTTAGCACCAAAAACGAACAGACTTGGGAGATTTTACGGATTACCAGAAATTCACAAACCTGGTACAGCAAATCGCCCGGTAGCGGACTATACACCTTGCCCAACTTATACCTTAGCCAAATGCTTCACCGGTTTGGTAAAACCTTATCAAAAAATGGTGATTAGTCAAATGAACGACGCCTTTGATTTCATCCGTATTCTCCTAACTCTTGTGCTAGGAAACGATGAGATCGCATAGTTTCCATATGACACACCTCTACACCAGTGTCCTCATAACAACAGTTTAGACGTTTTACATTCCACATTGATTACCGACGCCTCTCTAGAATGAAGAAGTTTGGTAAACCCATCTGATATCATTACTGGCGTTGAGCTATGTCTCACTTCCACCTACTTCCCTTTCAATCACATTGCATACAAATAGACTCAGCATGGCCATGGGCTCTCCTGTATCACCAGTTGTAGCCAACCTATTTATACACTTCGTCGAATCCAAAGCCTTTATTGCTTTCCACAACCCCCTCCCACCACGGATTTATGTGAGCTTTGTTGATGATACATTTGTGATTTTAAAATCGGAACACAAAGAAGGCGTCCTTCAGTGTCTCAACACACAACGTAGCTCCATCAAATTCACAATGGAAACAGAGAGCACGAAAAGGGTTACCAATTTCCTAGACTGTCGTTTACAAGTGAATGACTCCCAGACATTCGCAGTAAGCATTCACAGAAAACCCACACACTGACAGATGTCTGAATTTCGATTCGGCCCATCCACAATGTATCAAACATGCGCTCATTTCGTCGTCAGCCAACCGAGTCGACAAACTCTGCAAAGAAAACACCTCGCGCAAGTAAGCATTGAGACGACTGTAGACAGTCTTACAGAACAACAACTATCCACCAAAGCTAATTTAACACGAACTAATGAACAAAGTAACGACAAGAAACAGGAAAACAACAGACTGGATTACTTCCGTTGGCTTCCCATACAGGTCGGATACCTCGGAAGCAATCAGAAAGGTGTTGGGTATCTATGGCTTCCGTGTGTTCTTTTGGATAAACAGCACTTTGCAAAGCCAACCCACAAGGACCAAGGACCCTGTCCAAATACAAAACCAAAGCTCATGTTTCCTATATATTTGCAAGCTCTCTGATTATCCCAACTTTTAATAAAGATGTGTTCCCAATGCTGGCCACCTCAATGGCAATCTAGTTGTTTATGTGCAAATGTAATGCAGCCTACATTGGCCGTACTGCGAGGTAACTATCCGAAAGATTTAAGGAACATTTTCCAAGGTGGCTACAACAAGGAGAAATAGGATCCATAGGAAGTGCAATTCTCGAGCATCTGGTGGACTCAGGTCGTCAAATAAACAGATTCGGCATTCCAAGTCGTCTATCGAGTGCCCCCAATGTCCACAAACATGTCTACTTACACACACTGGCCACGGCAGAGGCGATTAGCATCCGTCTTTTCACACCTGCTCTGCGTACACACAAGAAATTCGTCCGAGCCCTCCGATTACCCTGGCCGCAAGTGGGTCACACTCACTCCAGTGACTCAGCTCCGAACCACGTGACTGCCACGACTTAGTCGTGCGGATAGGCACATCGATCTAACCCCAACGCACTCCCACAAACTGTCCAATCCGAAAAACCGAAGACCATTTCAGCACAACCACTTCTCATGATTTGTTAAGACTAGAGAACGAATTATTGAAAATCACTGTTTGTCTCTGAAAACGTGTTCTGATGTCACACTGAGCATATTCTGGAATCTAAAACCAAAGTAATTGCATTTATATGATCAACTGTAAGGATTGTCCTGCCGCATACATTGAGCAGACAAACAGGCACTTAAAAGTGACACTTTTGGGACGCAAAAAGAAAGAGAAATCCAGGCCGACTGACAAAATTACTCTCACGAAATTGGAGTGCGACTCGACTATCGCACTCCACGCTGTGGCCGAAAATCACGGGGTTTCCGTACATACACTGACAGCCTATATGCCGAGGCTTCGGCAGTTGGCATCCCCCCCCCTCCCCCCACATGCCTTAACCGAAACGATGGGCCGAGATTCCAGGCCTATGCACGGCACTAGCATCGCTGATGTATAAACACCCTGAATGTCAAAACATCTCGTTGACCCCGAATGACCACGCCCCCACGGAGGGAACAGAGACCCAGCCTTCAAACCCACAGTACAAGTACACACACACATGCAGACACCAACACACAAAACGTTGGACACCCAGTGGTTAAGATTATTATCCCAAGATCATTCGATTGTAAGCTGGTCTTGAGAAAAGTTAGCCGCCGTAACCGAAATGTCGACTGACTACCATCTTTTCCAATAACACTGTTACCGAACAATAAACACTTACCTATAGCATATCAGATAGCGCATCGTTTTTTCGATACGCTCCGAACTGATCTGGGATCTGATACATCAATTCATGGGTAGGGACGTTCAGTATGTACTCTATAAAGCGTTTTCGAGCCTTATCATACGTGGTATTCACCGGACCCAGCTTGAACCTAGAAGTAACAGGATTGTCAAATGTAGATGCGGACCGAGCCCATTCATACTTTGTAGACGTCAGCGCTACTATCGAGATGCTGGATTATCATGGTAGCCATGCTTATAAATTAGTTGCTACATTTGTGATCGATAGAAAGCAGAATGTTCCGGTGGGTTGAAGTAGTTTGAATACATGTTGGAAGTTACCGGTGTCGAAACAGAATCAAGACAATTTTTTGAAGTTGTGGTTTGACTGACAGCGACGTTCACTCTGCCCTTGAAGCAAGTTATGAAGATATCAAATAGAATGGGGTTTGATGAACTTGTAGTGTGAATATTGATTTTTGAAACACTCTCAAATGTATAAAACCCAGCGAGAAAAATAACTACGATATGAAATGAAATTACTAATAAAAGCAGTTTTCCAATTTGGCGAAACAATTGTTTTTCAGTAATTCATTCTCAAGCCGTTTACAAATTACATGGGAGACATTAGACATTATCATGTGGATAGACATGGAATAAACACCAATCATGGGCAGGGGTTTGTCAACAGTCAAATTGTCATTGTCATGTGATTGGTTTATCTAGTTTACGCCCTCCGGGTGACAGCACAACAGATTCATTCGGCCTCGATCGATCCTAGGCCATGGAAGTTGAAGTACCCGGACCAAACGCTTTTGGGCGCAAAGGTCGGGGGTCAGCTTCCTGATTCCAGTTGCCTAGGCTATCGCTAGAGTGCGCAACTGCACACCCTTGCATTTGTTTGAGGAGGCACGATACATAATTTTGAAAGCTGTGCTTGGATTCACCTGATGTCCGGTGTCAACTAGGTGTGCCAAGATTGCGCTGTTTAGTGATCCAGTTTATCCTTGGCCTCATCACGTTCAATGCCGCCACCTTACGTTGTGTTTCGGGGTGCTCCTCTGATCCAGATTCGGAACAAGAATAAACTGACGATGTTGACTTCGTCAGTTGTTGTGTGCCTTTCAGATGTGTTTGTGACGCATCGTATGTAGGTCGAACGGCACGACAGCTATCCACTCGGGTCAAAGAGCATCACCCACGCTGGTTAAGCCAAAGACAGACTGGATCAATAAACGGCGCAATCTTGGCACACCTAGTTGACATCGGACATCAGGTGAATCCAAACACGGCTTTCAACATTGTGTATCGTGCCTCCTCAAACAAATGCAAGGGTGTGCAGTTGCGCACTCTAGCGATAGCCTAGGCAACTGGAATCAGGAAGCTGACCCCCGACCTTTGCGCCCAAAAGCGTTTGGTCCGGGTACTTCAACTTCCATGGCCTAGGATCGATCGAGGCCGAATGAATCTGTTGTGCTGTCACCCGGAGGGCGTAAACTAGATAAACCAATCACATGACAATGACAATTTGACTGTTGACAAACCCCTGCCCATGATTGGTGTTTATTCCATGTCTATCCACATGATAATGTCTAATGTCTCCCATGTAATTTGTAAACGGCTTGAGAATGAATTACTGAAAAACAATTGTTTCGCCAAATTGGACTTCTATATGATACAACGAGTATTTTCCAGACATCAAAACAGTGTTATGGGGCTGGAACTCGTGTGTCTGCATGTGGTTGGCTAAAGCCATGGTAGGTTGAGGGTGAAGGTCATACACATAGGGCCGGCCTAGTGTGGACGATCGATAATGCCTCAAGCATCCTTATTCGGTGTTTGTCGCGATTACGTAGCAAGGCCGGGAACGCGTTCGCCGGATCTACCGTGTGACCTGTTCCCATCAGGTGGCGAGCGATGGCCGGAACGGCCTACGCGATGCAGTCAAATGTTGTAGGCTAGGCTGAGTCATCGCGTCACGTTAGCGAGTTGGTCAGAGGCCAACGCCCCACCGATTCAAGCTCAAGACCGTCGTCTAATTCGTTGGGCATTTCGAGAAGCAGTTTAAATGTCCATCATCCACATGTTTGCTAACTAGCACGATGGTTACAGCTCTAGTTATAGATATCAATCCTTCGTCAGAATCGGAGGCTCTCCGTGAGATAAGCTATCTCAAACAACATAAGGCTTCCGGATCGGATGGGTTGTCTCCATCTATTTTCAAGGACAGTGGCTCAACAATGTTACTGGATTCCGCAAGACTCTTCCGTTTGATACGGAAGGGAAGCAAGTTTCAAAGAATTGATTTGAATAATGGTCATACCGCATTACAAGAAAGGTGACAGGTCCTCCCGTGAAAACCAGAGGAGAAAAATCTGGTTAGCATCGCATCCAAACTGCTTGCCGGTATTCTCCTCCACTGATTATCTGGCGTTCGCGCGAGAATCAAACTGGATTTAGACTTGATTGAGGTTGTATTGATCACTGCCTAATTCTCCGATAAATTTTAGAACACAGGTACACCTTCCGCGTGCCCGCTATCTTAAAGCTGCCTTCCATTCAGTCAACCACACAGTTCTCTGGTGATGCCTGTAGATGAAAGGTGTACCAGAAAAATTCATTTCCGTCGTAAAGTTCCTTTACATGAATAGCCGAGTCCGAGTTGGGGTTTACGGTAATTTTTCACCCGAGTTCATCAGTAGAAGTGGTATACTTCAGGGTTGCCTGTTTTTTCCTTTTCCCTTCAATTCTGTTAGTGATATGGTTCGAGAGACCGCGCTTTTGTCAGTCGAGGATAGCAGTGCTGGACTTTTTCTCGAGTGGAAAAGTGTCAGACCCTGAATTTACAGACGACATAGCTCTCCTGAGTGAAGATCCAAGTAAGTTGCAAGCTTTCCTAGACGGCTTAACTGATTGCAAAGAAATGTACTGCATGCGTTTTGCACCTTCAAAATGCAAGATGCTATTTCAGGACTGGATTGGTCCAACACCAAACCTTTCGATATTTGAAGTGACTACAGTTCAAGCAGACTAGTTCTATTATCTGCGCAGCTACATTTCATCCGGAGGTCGGATATCGGATGAGGTGTCTTTGTTTATACAAAAGGCTAATTTAGCATTTGCTAACCCAAATCATCGAGCTGAAATCCGTTTATCAATCAAGGATCGAGTGTACGCTGCAGTAGTCAGGTTTGGAGACATGGCCACTGTGGGTGAATATACGAAGATTGTCGGTTTTCTAACACCGACGTCTTCATTTTGCGCATGTCCGCGATACAACTTCGAGAGATTTCTGTAACGTTTCGAAGCACTGACTCCGATCAAAGCCCTCAACCTTAACGTGTGCCACATGTTATTGGACGCTAGACGAATTAATCTGCGTTCGTCTGATTTAGTTATTTGTTTGGGACGACCCATTCACTTTATACGGGAGCATCGCTCGTTTCATTCCAGATACCGCCGTCTGACGTTTCTCGACCAACTGTATATCCCAATGATTTCATACAAACTGGGTCCCATTTGGCAGAATGCAAATATTCGAAATCTGTTGGTTTCTTTCCCTGTTGCGCAGACACATTTCAGTGTGAGTTCTACAACGTGTATAAGACAACCGAAATAAATGAAGGTCACCGGGAGTGGCTAGACAACTACAGTGCATCATGCTATCCAGTGAACATGACTCACGTGATCCCGGTTCTCATGGATCATGTAGTCACCAAATGCAAAAACCGGACGAATTAGCTTGTTACCAGGCCTAATGGTCCATCTCGCTCCAGCGATTTTTTCCATGCGAAAGCCCACCGGAACAGGGGGTCCTATGTTTTTGTCACCCTCGTTTTTCACATTTTCCGCGCTAATTAGCACACACCGCTTACTTTCTTTCTGAAATTTGGTGTGCACCATCGTAGAGTGCATTCGGTCTTTCTGACCAGATATGGTTTCGTCATTAAATACAGTAATGAAAATATGGAAGGATCCTATATTTTTCTGGGCACTGTACACCAGATAAAGTTACCGACTGTCAAAGTTCGCACGGGCGGTAGCGATCAACAGATGGTTTTCTGCCAATGAAAAAAATGTCAGCTTGCAGCTGCCTTGGAAATGAAAGTTGAACTACGCGTCGATGTCTGTGTACTTCCCACAGAACAGAACTATATACACCCGCCATCTTGCAGTAGGCTTCGATGAAGAAGCAGTGAAGTGATTCTGGAAAAAAAATCACGCAGTCTCGCCACTCTGATCTCTGCTCGAATTCACATCAGGGAAGGAATATTTCAAACTTTGGAGATATTTAGATTGGATAGTCAAACTAAGACTACTGAAAGGCAACCACATTTTGGAAAACAATATGCCAAAATTAGCAACAGTTCAGTAGGAACTGTTGTGTCGGCCTGCAAAACCTTTGGATTATCCCCGGCCAGTGATTGCTCGATCGTCTGATCCCAACGGAGAAGTAACCACGAACAAGTGCGGAAACTGTATCCAATTGTAACCAGAAATGAACACTTTACACAGGATGAGGAGAGGAATGCATGGACAAATATGGCATCGTTATTGATGACCCAACGTGGTGCGCAGATGTGATTGGTCAAGTCGAACCACAGTATGCCAGAAGCCTGATTGGTGTGGAAGGTAGGCTTTAGGTTGCTCGTCAGTGGTCGGTGTGAACAGTGACGCGTGGTAGACTGATTGTTTCATGAACACAGGCGTCGCGGCTGCACTGCCATGCGGGCCTTGTCATTGGTTAGTGTTCACAGAGCACCCTGTTTGTGGATTGGAAGAATGCGAACTGTAGCCTTGCAGATGACGTGTTTTCAGGGGGATTTCCGACTCCCTGGCAGAAACCACCAAAACGATGGAAAGGGGTAAACTGCACTATGATTTGCGCCAAGCTTCAAGATTTCTCCATCGTGACAGAAGGTAAAGAAAATGTTGAACAAAGTAAATCATCGATCTGACCAGCGGAAGCTGGTTCTTCTTGTGTCATGTTCGGATGTGCAATAAGTGACTCACCTTCATTCCGAAAGAGGTTCCTCATGTCATGAATTGGAAGTCCCCCCAAACTATGATGGTTTTCTGATTTGTCCAGTGGGGGTGATGTTTTACCAGGTCATACCTTGAAAGCAGGTGTTACACCTAATTCGGATTGTTGTGTGGATACTCTGATGACTATGGACAAGCCTCCGTTGAAGAGAGAGCGACTCAGGAAGGTCGTATGCAGCAGAAATGTCCAGCATCCAGTCCAAACTCGAAGACTCCGAATGAATCGTCTGAGACTTCGCCAATCCCGACGCTTGGATCTCCAACTAATTACCATCCTATGGATTATTGTGTTTGGGGCGTGGTTCAGGAAGACAACAACAGCACTGAGTGCGATACAAAGACCCAGCCGATCGACTAGATCAAGGTATTTATGGCTCGCACTAAAGATATCGTGAGGACCACATGTACCACGTTATGGAGCTAGATTGAGGCAGTGATTGACGCTGAGAGTGACTTGCATGGTGATTCTTCCAGGACCACTTCAACTATTATTTTTCGAGTGACTTTTCTCACTGAAATATAGAGCTTTTGTGGATTTTACCGCATCAACTGGACGAGTTTGTCTCTAAGATCAGGAACCCTCTGTTCCGCTTACCCCGGGAAGTTAGTCTTGTGTTGTCGACCTCATGACCTATTTGAGTGCAGTGATTCCGTACTTGTGAGTGTGGACCAGTGCGTCCTGGTGCGAGCGCTTTATTGTTTGCCTACCTTGCTTATTGATGCCTTGTCGCACTGCACGCCTGGGATGGCGTAAACTACTTGGGATCGGTCATTTTGGTTCATGTGGTCTTTGCCGTTGATCAGGTGTGAACCTGAAGGTACCAACTGGTTTGTGGGCTAATTTGACATCTAAAGACTCCAGGTTGAACTCGGTAGCCTCGGATGTTCCGCATGTGTGTACTTGATTTAACTTGACCCTCCAAATACAAGATTTGATTGAACTTTTTGGGTTCCCGTTAGCTGGGAACAACTTGAACAGCCCATATCATACCTGTTTCTTCAGCCCGTGTGTAGCAAACCGGTGAAACAAGGGGCACACGCAGCTCTTTGGATGATTGCCCTTATGGTCGAGGATTCGATCTAATGTCGTCGCTTGGCTTCGCACATAAAGAAAAGGGCAGTAGTCATTGTACTGGGTATACGATAATCCATTCATTGGATGGTACGAAATACACAGTATTCACGCTCAGTTGAAAGCTATGAAAACACTCACTACACACATTTTCAGTCCAGCTTGAAGGAAATCACCCAGGACTCGAGCTTTTCGTTCGTAACTGTGGGTCATGCACACGTTAACCCTAGTCTATTCAAGCTGGCTTATAACAGTCTGCGTCCCGTCAACAATACACGAATCATTTATTCAGGATAGACTCTGAATTTTTTCACGGACAGTACAGACTTGTTTGTTCTTGTTGATTCACATGATAAGGTGGACCAATAGATTCCGCAACCCGTTTGGATGAGTCTGTATCAGCAATCGAGAAAAAAAAACGATCGAAACGGGATAAAATGGTTCTTAAATCCCAAAACAATATGCAGTATCTTTTACCCGGTACTATTGGAAAAGAAAGAAAAACTATTGGATGTAAAATCATTCATGATCCAATGTCATAGCTCGGTGCAACATTAAAATACCCTGAAATAATTATATGGTACAAATGATTCTACCATATTAGGAATCATCCAAACAAGTTCAAGAACGAGGGAGGAGGTCAGCACAGGCTCATGAACCGTTGAGTAGATGTGCACTCTATACATACCTAATGATCGATCCGAACAAGCAACCGGACGAAATCGTGCTTACGAAATTCACCAACGCGGTGGAAAGGACGTTCGTATCACGTGATGGACGAATCAGTGAATGGCAAACGAGATTTACAAGTCAATCGATTACGACACAGCTGATCAATAATTTCCGATCCAGCTTGGCAATTACAAAAAGAAGAAAAGAAATGCAGGAATTAACTGGACGAAAAGAAGATCGAGAAAGACGGATAAGAGATGGAGTGTGCTAAGACAAGAGGCTCGAAAATCACACGCGCTTCAGGGACACCAATTAAAACCGGTTATTATTGAGTATATCATACAGTAAAAATATTATAGGAGATGATCTATTGTGTTTGTCCTTGCAAACGACTGTGTGAACGCATTATTGACAATTTCGAAGGCTTCCATCGATTTTTTGCAGTTGGAGGTGACACCGTTTAGATGTCCATGGGTGATAATAAAATGGGAACCAGGAACAAACAATGATGCAACTGCAGATCACGCTGTGTTTTGCACATTTAAAAATTCATGACACTCGGCACAAATACGCACAGGTTTGTCGGTGGCTAAGCCTTCGACTGACTGCCAATGACTGGAGCATGATGCACAGAATATGTGACCACAACGTCGGCAATGATGCCGACGTCGGAATAGATTGAATGCACGGAGGCATGAGGCGCACTGTCTTCCAACCTGATACACAACGGCATCCTCGTCGTTATGACTATAGTCATCATCACTGTCACTTTCTCGGTCCTCTTCCTCACTGTCCATACGGCCGGGTAACGTGCGATCGGAGTCCCGTGGTCGATCCGGCTGCCACGCCGGTAGGTAATGATACATACGATCTGTAGGTGTGCGTACACCTTCCACAGACAAACCCAACTGGAGTTTGTGAAGTCGATGTGTGACCGAATCTGACAAATGAAAACGGTAATGCATCAATGACTGATGAAGAACTCTATTCAAAAAGATTTGGGAACCTTATACTCAAGTGACAGACAAATAATGGAGATTATCGCTCCCTGAAAAAACAACTTGTGCGGAATAAACAGAATTTCAAGCAGCACAGATTTCGGAAAAAGGACATGACAGGAAGTCAAAAAAGGAAAAGAGGAACGACAGACGGAAATAATGCAATGCATTCACACATAGGGTCACCGAAGTTTAATAACGTCTAGTATAGTCTAACACATCACCATTTCAGAGGAAACATGAGCCGATTGGTATGAGTTCTGTTACCCCGCGGATGTCGTCATCATAGAACTGCGCTAAACAGCAGTGCACGCAAACACTGACCATTGCCTTTCTCACCACGTCGCACGTAGAATTAGGAAGTACGAATATACAAGGACAGGGAGTGGACCTACAGGGATCGGAAAAGGAAGCAACGCCCTAGTAGCCAACAAACGAATACACAGTTCAACTGTACTAACACACACTGATCAATCATTCTCACTCAACAGAAAGTGACAACACGATCGCCACTGTTCACGGTTCGCTGCCATATGTTTCAGCATCTCCAGTCAACTGATCGAGCGATCTGTTGGACCCCAAACACGAAGATGTGAAACACCTACTTTCCTTAAGTTCGCTGTACACTTTCTATTCCCCGATTTCCACATCATCTGTCGACCTCCACGTAGTTTCTTCCATTCCTTAGGAGAAACGGAGAATAGGGCACAGTATGGTATACGTATGTTTGCCATACGTAACACGTACCCCAACCAACGAAGTCTACTAAGTTGAATAAACAGTGATTGAACATTCTTCGAACTAGTACCCAATAATCCATTTTTGATCTCAGCATTGCTCACTCAGTCGGTCATTCCATCCAATCTTAGCGATACTACGCAAACATCAATGGTCCGAAACCTCAACACGACGAATATCTTTTGCACGCAGACCCCAAGACTCGCAACCATGCAAAAAAACTGAACGCACTGCGGAAAAGTATACACGACCTTTCAGTTTCAGTGAAATATCAGGTCGACGCCACAAGTGCTTCAGTCCAGCGTACGCCGCTCGAGCCTTGGATATACGAGCGCTCATCTCGACTATCGTGCTCCCATCTATCGTCACGCTGCTTCCGAGGTAAGTGAATTGATCGACAATTGCCAAAACCACCCCATCGAGCACCAAGCTCGGAATCCCTGACGTCCAGTCTTGCAACACCACTTTACATTTTGAAGGTGCAAAGCGCATGCCGAATAGAGCTACAGCTCTTGTGAATCTATCTATCTGTGAATTCGAACAAGAAGACAACGTCATCCGCGTAATCAAAGTCCCACAACTTTTCGCCATTTCCTAGTTCGACGCCTATATCCTGAAGATTTCACAAGGCATTCTCCATTATATCGTCCATGACGAAGTTGAACAGGAATGGAGACATGGGACATCCCTGTCGAACACCGCTGGTCGGTTCGAATGGACTGGATGGTTCACCATAAACTCTCACATGGCCAGAACTATGAGAATACAATGATCTCAGTCGGTTCACGAACTTCTGGGTCATACCTTTTCGGTGAAGACCAGTGAATAGCGCTGTTTGATCAACTGAATCGAAGGCGCCTTTCAAGTTGAGAAAAACTATTATTATCGGTAGACGGTGTGACGCGTCTCACGTAACTGAAAATGAATAAAAGTCTGGTTCATGCACCCTCGACCTGGGCAGAATCCAGCCTGTTGTTCCCGGACGTTCCTCTCGCGAGCGGATGTAAGACAATGCAGCAAAATCGAAGGTAATACCTTGGTGACTATCGGAATTAAACTGATTCCACGGTGATTACTACAATCATTGTGTATATCCTTGAAGATGGATACACTCAATGACTCCCCCTCAATAACGGAATACGTTCCTCTTTCCGAACGTCACAAGTCGAGGTGTTGAGTGATTTTATCAACGCATCATCATCCAATTTGAAAAGAACTAGGGGGTGGGGAGGGGGTTCGTCAGGACTGACCACTTTCCCACACTTTATTAATCGAATGCATGACTCCACTTCTACTTCCGATGGGGGCTCAAGTGATACCACTAAAGTAATCTCAGTTGTTGACACAGGAGTAACCACATTAGCGCGCGACCAGCTGAACTGTTCCTTGAAGTTTCCGGCCAAGCGGTCCAGCCTTTGACCTTTGCCATGAATGAGCTCCCCATTTCTATCGCATATCATTTCACTGACCTGGGTGCGTCGCCCACCGGTGTTACGAATAAGTTCGAACAGTCTCGGACTGTTACCTGAAGCAGCTGCTTCTTCCATATATTCGGCTACTTTGACCTATCAATTTTCGCAATCCTTCTTAAGGCTTTTTGTAACTAGCTTTTGTAGATTTCTTCGTACCTCATTCAGCTGCTTACAGTTCCGGAGCTAACGTTTTTGTTCTATTAGCCTGACCGACTCTTGCGAAATCCACTGTCTCTGGTGGACATCGGATCTAGGACCACAGGCGAAACCAGCTTCCACGTGCATCGCCTGCCAGTTCCGGGCTCAATGCTCATCTACAATACTGTTTGTCACAGATCCCAGTACATGTGATAATTTCTGCTCATAGCTGGTGCAAACTTCAGAATCATGCAAACGTTCAACGACTAAATGGTTTTGCGGTTTGCGTCGATGACCACGGAACTGGAGAGATAAGACACATTAATACTAATGCATGGTCCGACTCTACATACGTGGACCAGTAAGATCTACAGCTCTGAAGAGAACTGCGCCACCGGTAGCTTACTGCGATATTATCAATCTGACTTAGAGCATCTGCAGAGTTAAAGTGCCACGTCGCCGTGCAATACGAGCTGTGTCGGAAATCGGTGCTAGACAAGAATAACCAATTGTCTGCACAAAACTGGAGAAGCCTATCCCCGTTGTCTGTAAGCTAAGCGGGTAAAGCACGACACCCACCTAAACAAGCTTCTGACTCACTAAGTTTGCCGATTTGTGCATTGAAGTCACCTGCTAGCACTACAATGTCAGGGCCTTTGCTCCTGCGAACGAGAGTGGTGGTCTTAGCATAGAACTCATCCTTCTGCATGTCAGAGCTGCAGTCTGCTAAGGCGTGCGCCGAGATCACAAACAAACTGCGCCTAACACAAATATCCTTTCGAATACCGACTGCCCCTAGAGTCTTACAGCACATAAACGACTATTAACTAGGATTCAGTCCAAAAGAGCAGCCTCCGCATTGTCACTCAAGGCTACTCCTACACCACCTTGACCCGCAGCTCTTGCTACTCGGTCTCTTAAAGTGCACAGGAAATATCCTGAAGAGATACCAGTAGTTAGTTGAATCACACTACTCGAATCCTGGATACGCGTTTCACTTACGCAACAGATTTCAATCGCCAATCGCCCTAGACACACCTGCTGACCGGCCTGCATGACAGCATGCACGTTAAAGAAGCCGAGGTTCAAAGGATGACGAGGCTTGAGAAAATGTGAGTTAGCAGACAGAGGATCATTCCCGACACTATTTGACAGTGAATCAATGCGAGTATCGACTGTGTTACCAGTGGGAGTATTATGGGTGGATAGAGGGGGCAAAGAGAGGGGGTTGGAGACAGAAGACAAAGATTGAATAAAAGAGAGGGAACTCTAAGCAGTAGTCCACTTATCACTACCAACCCCGCTTGATGCAATGGGCAGCGCGGTCCTGATTATCCTGCACGACGACCGATGCAGTATGAAATTCTTTCTATTCGTGCAGTCAATGGGAGATGTTGGACGGGTACTGATAGGGTGTCCAGCCACAAAGCAGGAGAACGATTAGGGTCCTCGTCCAAAGCCTTTAGTTCTAACAAGAACCTATCCGCAAGACAGCTGGATGGCTAGGCGGTAGCCCATTTGCTTGGATCAATTATTCCTCCACTGATTTTGCCGATTGAGTTGCCAGCTCAAATCGACCTCCAACTTGGAGGACCAGGAGACTGAACTTTGTCTGGCCTCTACCCATTGACCTATCAGGCATGATTGTATCTCCAGCTTAGGGAAGCTAACCCGTATACCTCTTTGGGTCAAAGAGGCACGCAAGCCATCAACATCGCGTCAAGGTGCAGTCTCGCTGTGATGGCGAAGGTCGTCGCGGAAATATGGCGAACAGTCTGCGCGAAAAATTTGGGAC
The DNA here is from genome assembly GCA_948099385.1 of Fasciola hepatica. Classification (NCBI taxonomy): domain Eukaryota; kingdom Metazoa; phylum Platyhelminthes; class Trematoda; order Plagiorchiida; family Fasciolidae; genus Fasciola; species Fasciola hepatica. The sequence goes on from CANUEZ040000166.1 coordinate 943,087, forward strand.
TACTTCAATTCGATCAGAATCCTGATATTCGGTCAAATTCCAATTTATACTACCAAATTTCAAGAGGAAAATGCGCAACAGACACTACTGTTCAGCGATATAAACCGTGTTGGATGCCGTCGATCAGAGGATAAGCGAAATCATTGTTTGCATTTTCTCGGCCGAACTGTGTCGATCTCAAATTTCTTGGCAGGTTGTGCATTTATGAGGAGAATATGGAACAGAAGTTTCCCACGAGTTAAAACACAAACGTTCACAATAAAACCGCCACTGACAACGACCCTGAGCCATATCCAACAAGGTTTCCAATCAAACATGCTTTGAAACTCGAGGCTCGCAGTCACGCATGGGGGACAGGGGGAAGCAAACCTCGACATAATCGTTTTGATCAACCGCTGGTACGTTATCGTGTGACCTCCACGCTGCTTTTCTCCAGCCAACTATAGACTCTCTGAGCAAAGCACGACCAGGGAGTCGATGTCGATGTACACATATCATATCCCAAACAACGAAGCCGGTGGAGTGGAAACAGCATGCTTGTTGAGTACGCGGCATGTCCAGTTCCAAAACGAGCATACGAACCATGAAACCGAGGATTCGATACTCCCATCAAACTCATGAGATACTCCGCATACAACACTGATCGAAGGTAGATAGGCGGTCAACATCCGTCGATCGGACACGTCAAGTCTCGCAACCGCATAGTAGCACACTGATTACAGAGGCCTGTGTACACTACCTTTCGAGCGGAGAGGAATTTCTCGCCGTCTCCACAGGTAACGAGAATTATAGAACGCCGCCTGAGCCATCACTATCCGGTTATCAACCACATCCCCAAACGTCTCTGCAATCTATTACCTGTCACTTCCGAGCATGAACGCGGCATAGAACCCTGCTAATCTTGCAGTTGAAGGTAAAATGCACATTCCATACTGCGAGAGGAAAAACGCGACACTGTTCGGAATGTACTGCGCAACAGAAACGTGGTCGCAAACTAAAGCGATTTCGGCCGTATAGTCCAAGTCTAAAAAAATGTAGGAGTCCAACGCCTTCGGCCCCTTCGACTTGCATGTGCACCTCCTAGCAGGTAGTCAATTGTAAAACTAACAAGGGAAAGTGAGAGCGCGCACCTCAAACGAGCTAATTTCAACAGAGACGCAAAGCGACAGTGATCCGAAAGCCTGCACTCGGACTGATTTTTGATGGTATAAAGCTGGAATGATTTTGATATGCTTATCAGTCACCTTGTGTAACGACACAATGCCAGAGGGTCGTCAAGTCAACGGAGTCAAAGGCTGCCCGGATGTCTGGGAGTATGAGTACGACTGATCGGCGATGTGGCGGAGCTCAATTACCTGACGGATAATCAAATCTTGGTCGACGTAACTGCAGCTGGAATGGAAACCTGACTGTACCTTGTGGATCTGTTGTTCGCGTTCTGGGGACAATGTAATGAGGATTATAAGAGCTAACAGCTTCGACCAAAATGAGATCGGACTCTTCCCTCAATGACTAGAGCAAACGTTGTGAGCTCATTTTTGTATACGGGGATGACAGATGCACTATTCCAGCTTGGTATAACGCGTTTGTGAACCAGTGAGTTACTGGAAAAAGGACACACCATCATCCTCAAAGACAGCTAGACAGAGTTCATCAGGGTCAAGGGCCTTAACTGAATTGATCCCCGTGCTCCACTTTTCTACATTTTCTGACTGGTTGATACTACAAAACAGCAACCGAAAACCGAAAAATTGAAGTGAGCGGTTAATTTCGCAATAAACTGAACTAAACTAAACGGTTTGAATTTTTTTTCTCGCACCTTATTCAGTGACACTTGTCAATGAACTACTCCAAACCTACGACGTCTGCAAAAATGCTCAAGTGAGGAAATTCACAGAAAAGACAGATGAGGCACACGAGTATCGCAAGGAAAACATTGAGCCATCAATGACCGACGGTGTTTTAGAGCCGAACGAAATTTGGGATGTACCGTGATGTCGATGTGCCATGTGGTGTGGTAAACGAGCAAATTCTAATAACAATAACACAAAGTTTCTAGTGGAAAAGTTACAATTAACGGGCGGGCAAGCTTTAAAGGACTGAATCTGTACTGACTGGAGAAGGTTATGAATATTTCATTTCTCAACGGCAAGAATTAATCAGTCTGGGCTGATTTTGCGTTTATGATGATATAAAAGCAAAGACTGATAAGGGAAACATATTTGCATTTAAACAGTGATGCGAAATTGCTGGCGATTTTTAAATTACCGAGAACGGGGTTTCTGAAAAATAAAGCATTGGACGATCAAGAGTGGGGATTCTATAGTTAATTCTGATTTAACGAAACTGCTCCAGATTATTGTTGTAAATATGGTCTCCAGAGTAGCATTTCTTTGTTGGAAATTAACCACGAACACGTTCACATTCTCCGGAACTAAACTTGTTTATTACTTTATTTGCATTACTACTGTACAGTGATGCAGTGATAATACTGATCACAAGCATCTTCCCCGTATTTCGATCCACTGCGAGATATCAAACTACATATGCACATATATAATGGAAAATCCATTTGCATTTTTTACACCGAAAAGTCGAACGCCGCGAGCCGGCATCGAACCAGCGACTCTCCGCACACCCGGCAGATGCTCCACCAACTAAGCTATCGCAGTCCGGACAGTCGGATGTGAATAACGCAAGTGAATAACCGTTGATGCGTTCGACTTTTCGGTGTGAAAATGCAAATGGATTTCCCATTACATAAGATTCAGGCTCCTCGTGCAAACACTACATTCTGTAAATATGCATGTATCCCCAGGTTCCAGACTTCAGCTTCTCTAAATCTTTCCACCTGCCTACACAGTCTTTCTTCCAAAACAGAACTCATCAATTGGGCTTGACGTGAACGACATTTCCCTTACAGACCATGGGGCTTATTCCTCTTGCTGTAAGTTGCTGTGGATGTGTGTGTGATAGCAAGAGATGACAAAAATCGACAAACACTGAGTTCAGAGTTTTTGCCACGAAAGTGGTGAGGGGTCGATCCAAATGAGGCACAGAACAGGACAAAGTGTTCAATTTTTGGTGACTGTGCACAGTTCTTGAGAAGCACCATGTATATGTAACGCATAGAGACAGTCTTTTCCGTGAAATATCAACACTTGTCATGGTCATCATCACAGGAATAAGAAGTGCGAATATTGTCAGAATGGCTGCAAGTATCTATCAGAGATGGAGAGCATGATGTAGGTGGTCCAGAACATTCGTAAGCGATCTCCTATGAGTTGTCTTTTGCGCTTTTATTGCAGATTTTCTGTCATTTCTTCGTAGCATTGTTCGATTTTGATGAGAACACTGTTCTGGCACCACTCAGGTTAGACGCAGAGTCATAGGTACACGAACCAAATCATTAGATGAAATACTGAAGGCCACTAGGCTGAGGTGGAGTCAGCCACGTGGGGCGTGTTAGGCTTTCTGGGCGGTATCCAACAGGTTCACATATTCAGAAGTTGAGTACATTAGAGGATATGGCGAGGTGTTGCCATCAGCAGCGCTTTTTTATTACATGCTTGTGCGGTGAGATAGGGGTATACCCCTTAACCTCGAAGGTCCTCTCCACTATTAGGGATAACCGGAAACTCAACCCAGCGCAAAATATTTGGTTGTTTGAACTGAAATGGATTTCCTTTGTCCCAGTTTGGTGCACGACTTGTCATGCCAATCGAATCGCACATCACAGGGGGCACATTTACTCCCAATCAGTTTGAGTGATTAGAAATTCAATGCCTATGAAATGATTCGTCACGCAGTATGAACGCTAGACATACATTTGTTCAGGTGAAGAGATAAAACCAGACTTCAGCGCCACACAGTTCATATCCGGATAGTGTCTGGTGTATCTCATCAGGTGATGGAATCTTAACCTGTCCGGGCAAAAGAGATTATCCGTCTCCCTATGCTCTCGGTGACAGTTTTTTATGCAATGTTATTGTCTAACACATTATATATATATATATATATATATATATATATATATATATGCGCCATCGGAAGTGGCGTAAAGCGATCAATTCGTCAGGGGAGTGGCTATCCGTGCCCAACACAGGACAACACACCTCATCACTACTCACAGGATTAAATTAAAGGCTCTCAATCGGAGAAGTGTATTGCTTTTTTCGTCACAATTGCCCAGCCAAAACCCGATATTGACTGACTGAACACACCCAGACAGTGATCTCGAGTTATTCAGCGAGATCTCAGTGTTTTGCGGGCTTGTTTATTCAGTGCATCACAGTTCAGTCTGGTTCCGACAACCGTTAACTTCGCACTTCCGTGCACTAGTTTTCGTTTCCACCCCTCAGCATCGTCTAGTCAAGTGTAAAACAAACAGAAGAAAGAGCAAGTGAACATAAATTTACAGGTGGACCTCAGGAACACGAGGATAGGACTCGCCACTGACAGTACCAACTGACGTAGTTACCACCTGGTGAACCCCAACATGCACCACCCTATCAAGTTCATCGGTTCGTGTTCTCATACCTTTTGCCACGTCGCGAACTAACCGCATCAAAAATATTCTCTTCTCAATAATTCTGAGAATTGGTGTTGATTGTAGCTCAGGTTGGTGTTGATTTACGGCTTTTGTCGCTGAGCTTGGCGTTTAGGTCGCAAACGTTTCGTCACCAGTCATGGTGACATCATCAATGCGCTGGTAGTGATCCCCGTGCTCATCTATATATATATATATATATATATATATATATATATATATATATATATATATATATGACCTTGGCAAGGTACTGATTATAGAAAGTCGAACTTTTGACCTTTCAGAGCAAACTTCCAAATATAACAACTTGATCTTTAGCAGCGCCTTCTCATTTGGGAAGCTCGACCTCCTGAAATCTATTCTGATATATCCGTGTATTATTATAAATTTATATTAATATAAATACACATACATATTTGGGTTTTGTACGTTTTTGTACTTCTTTGTGTTGTTTTTGTCTTTATTTTCACTTTTATTTCTTGCTGAGATTCTCGGTTCATTGTGTCTTCTTGGTGTCAGTTGGGCTAACGTGTTCCCGCGAAAAACTGGGCTCCATAGCTTTGCACGACTTCTTGTGACTGCTTGGACGATTGCTACTGAAGCTCAGTGTTTGGTCCGTGTGTGTTGGCTTCCGATATACATCAGTATGCAGTATGCCATTGCCGTTTCTTCTGACCAATACGTCCAGGAATGGTAGTTCTCCGTTCCTCTCCACCTCCATTGTGAATTTGATATCATTGAAGATGTTGTTGGTTGTTGAGTGTGCCTTTTCAATATCCGAGTGTTTGATGATTACGAAAGTATCGTCCACATATCTGATCCAAAGTTTTGGTTGAATCCTCGGCAAAGCAATTTTCTCAAGCGCTAACATTACAACTTCTGCAATAACTACGAATATCGGTGATCCCATCGGAGTGCAATTTATTTGTTCGTAAACGGCGCCATCGAATTTGAGGCACGTGTTTAGGCGCTGGTTCATCAGTTCACAAACTATTTGTGTTCCCAACGGTTGATCTGGATGGTGTTCCTGGAGAAGTTCCCTCACTGTTTTTTGCCAGGTCCAAATCAGGTAAAGTGAAGAGCGCCGTGACATCAGACGAGACCATAACTTAATCGTCCTCCACTCTGATGATTTTCAGTTTTTCCAGGAACTATTCGGCGTTGGTTATAGAGTATTTTGATTTGCATACCAACGGTTTGAGGCGTCACCATAATTCTTTGGCTAGATTGTACATTGGGGTTTAAGATGAGGAGACAGTCGGTCTAAGTGGAATACCCTCCTTATGAAACTTCGGCAATCCGTAGATTTGTGCAGTATTTAAGGCTTACGCTTTCATCCTCCATCTTTACTCTTTGGTAATCCGTTGCAAGTCCTGTAACTTCTTCAGGATTGTATTGGTTTTCGTTTTTAGTTTGGCCGTAGGGTCTTTCGAACACATTTTCCACGGTGAACTATTAGATCAAAAATTATGCCTGTACAGATCACTTTGGCTGGTTGGACATGTGTTGTCTCCGAATAGGCATCTTTAATCTTCCGTGTTCACTGTAATGGGTGTCGAGTGAAAGTTGCGTAAGCGTGCGCAGCCCATGATATGGTTTGGTCCAGATCCCACGCTATCCATCACAACTTTGTCTTGCATTTACCAAACAGTTCGCTAGGTTTCCATGCACTTTGACCACTAGTTTCACGCCGACCACCACCCCCTCGCTTCCTCACATGCGTAAGAATTTGTTTGTTCACTTAGTTTTAGCCGTGTCCATTGACCTTAGCTGTCATTTGTCTAATTATTCATCATATCCGTTCGCATTGATCTCTGATTAGAAACAGATTTTATCACTTATGTAATCTTTCTTTCACGTTTTGGAATCCCTGGGCACTGAGCCACTGGTATCCATGATCCGTTGTGTCACCACGTCATAACTGCCTGGGTTACTTGACAAGGCCCCTATCCGTGTGAATGACTGAACTTGGTCATCCCTCTATGATCATGCGCTTGCTCACAGTCATGCTCTTCTGTGATGTTCTTCATCACGCTTGTGTTTCCCCAGGCAATGACTTTCCTTCTGACTGTCGATTGGTCAAAATACCTACCATAAATAAGGACCTTCTATGCAAACCACTTGACGCGCTCCTGCATTGGCATCCCGAGCGTTTCCTGCCTGGGCGTTTTGAAGCCTTTGTTCACTGTCTTCATTCTGTGATCGGTTTTCCCCTAAATTGAGGTATGTTATTGCTATTGTTTGGTAATTTGTCCCACAGTGTACGTAGTTAAGCGAGCCTGTGTTCTCTGCCTTGGGACTTGGGGTTCGTTTAGCTGGGAGTCACTCAATTACGGGACGACAATCCTGTAAAAGTGTCCTTGCACTCACAAATCTTCTTTGTCGAACTGATACTAAAATTTATAGTTCATTTCTTACATTTTTCATAATCTTATATTATATTTCCGGCTGAGGTTCCCCCTAAGAGATAGCAACTAAAACCGCAGCACTCAAGAAATAGTTATTGATCGTTCAAAATAAACTGAAACTGCAAATTTTATACCACGGAACATGAACTTCGATGAAACGATCACGGAGAATGATGGGGCACTCTAAGAAACATCGTCTGAAACAATAAACAGAATACTTTAGGAAACCATTTGGTCAGTCCATGGACTTGACAGGAAGCCACAATCGATCTAGCTTCAGTAAAAATTGTGTACTGAAAACTTTTAGTGAAGTGGAATCTGCAACGAGGAGCATCCAATCAGAATATCGGCGCACAAAAATAAGATTGTTGTGACTGAAACATAAACGTTTATCGAGCATTATATTCCGAAAAAGAGCAATGAAAATCAGAGTACTTCAGATAGAAGTTATCGACCATTTAAACTGACATCAAAGCGGGTCTACTTCTCACTACAGTGTAGACGGGGCACCTGCCAATGCTGTGTGCTTGTGTTGATGTGGTCTGAATTAAACGTGACAGCAGGTTGATGGACAGTAAGATGGATTACGAGTTACAATGTGCAGTAAGCAAGCGAATGATTGACATAGTACAATTTTTTATTGTCACACAGCGTGTATGTGTCGACGCATGCACGCGATTTTCTATGCACAGGTGTTCTACACGTGAAGAGAACACGCCTGAGTAATAAGGGCGATTTTTAAGACCAGTGCATGCACGTTGAATTTTACCGCAGAAAATAATGAAGATCGATCCACTCAACAATAGGTAGCCGAAAGGATGACACAGAGAACATGTCACAATTGCAAGTCGTTTGTTATCTGGTATTCAACAGCAAAAACAACAAATAAATCATTCACTCCTGATAAGTGCCAAAACCATCAATAATTCGATAAAAACAAAAAAACCATGAAGAGACCAAACAGAACCAGTCGTGTCTGGCGCATGCAGTTCTTCTCTTACGCTTAGATTTTGCAGTAAAACGCGGAGTTCATTCACAGCTGAATCCATTGGAAGACTATCTGTTCTACTGATAAACTTTCACCAATTTTCAATTCGTGGTCACTATTCTTCCATTGTGACTTCCTTTATGGTCCTTTGAGCATGCCATTGTGACTCCATTCAGTGAAACTTCCATCACCCATTTGGCACCCAGGCGATTAGTTATCAAACATCGAATATCTGTCCCAATTTATTGCATACTTGAGCATGAATGTAGTGGTCGGGGTGTACCCATAGCCTCAAAGGCGCATTGCACTCTTAAAGATAATCGGCAACCAGACCCTGAGACTTGGAATGATGGGGAACCATATAAGGTTCCAACAAATTAGGTGTGGTAACGAGCCGATCGACAGTGGACAACTATCCACCACCACCTAATGTGCTAGACCTCCACCACTTGAACTCTCCTTCTACCCGGGAGTAGCCAAACTCGTACTGTTTTTCACCTACCAACAAGATTCCTCTCATTCAAAGTGGGGTTCGTAGACTGATTGAACAGGAGTCCCACCCCCTTCCCGAACACCTCGCCTTGCTAAATGTCTGTGAATCATGGGGTTTACCCACGTTACTAGTTTCGCTGTGTTAAAAATGAAACAATGAAAACTGCGTCACGAATTGAAGAAAAAAAAACGCAAATACACCAGTCAATTGTTATTAAAGCCAATCTAATACGAAACAAAAAAAAACTACAGACAACGAGATATTTCTAGCAGACCACGAATCAACCAGTATTTGAGATCATCGAGCCGTGGAGACGCAACGAAAAGCAAGTTACAAAAATTGCTCATGCGACTCGTAAACCAAACGTGGTCAAGTTCGTTTCTAGTGGAACATGACATTCGGTTTGAAACCACGTATGATCTGACGAGATGCAACGAAACCCATCATCATATACCTTCAGGCGACCTACTGTTTTAAGGGAGCGCAGTGAGCGTTTGGGTATACAGGACCACACTCCGACCACGTTATTTTCATTAATAGTCAGGTTTTAGTATCAGAGGATCTTGAACGGCCTGAAGACTACTCTACTTTGTCGTAGTAGTAGTAGTATAGAATTTAAAAGTGGTCTGCGCACAAACTCAGTGCCGTATGCGTTCTACTGCTTACATGTCGAGATGGTGGGCAAACGGTCATCATTGCGGAATTTAAACAGTGACGCCTTGGGGTTGATTCTCACTACCACTGATCATTTCTTCTTCCGGCAACTTTTGATAGGTCACAGCCCCCTTCCAGAAATATTGTACATTGTGGTTTCACACAAAGGATTCCAAACAGATGGTAAACGGATCCCAAATAATTCCATTCTGAATTTCACTGAGAAGCGTCAAACTATTTGATCGAAGAACGCCTGATCCACAAGGTGAATATTGTGCTTTAGCGATCTACGGACAGAACGTATCCACACTAACACGTTGCATTCATTACACAAATACATACCTCCAATCAATTATTACTTCAATAGTATGCGCAAAAAATGCGGAAAAAGTATCCTTGAATGTGCTTTGAAATACCCACGAAGTGGAATACAAAGAGACTTACTTGGAATGCTATTATCTGTTTGGGACCCGTCACCTGATTCGATCAGATACGACCGCAATTCGGACAGTCCACGCGAACGGGACTCGATTTGTTCACATGATGACTGGGCTTCGTTGCCAACAAGCATTGCCGCCACGTCTACGCCTAACTCCAATGAGGACGAGTCCGGACTGGCCATGGTCATCGGTTTCTTCCGTACTTCTAGAGCATCAGTATGAGGCATACCAGTCAACATTAACGAGTCTTCTGACTTTGCAAACTTCAGGGCGGATACCGTGGAACTGCGCAGTAGATCAGTCAGGCGAGTTTTCCTCGGCTCGCGATGACTAATCACATCAGACCAGTCAAGTAGTTTGGCCAACGAGCCATGCTTCGGATCGGAGCCGAGAGCTTTCTCGTCAACAACCAGTTCATCTTCAAGTTCGGTGTCACTGGATTCACTGGATGACGATGACGGTGACGGATAATTTGAGGGGACAGATTCCACGACACTTGATTCGGCGCCACTAAGAAAGTTAGTCGAACTGGAAGATTGATCCAGTTTCATCGATGAGGACAGTCTGGATACGGTTGTTTCTTCTGCCAATGCTGCTTCCTGCTCGCTTGTGTCGTGCATTTCGATTACCGCCTATGCACAAAGAGACAATATTTGGCGATGTTCTTTAGTTTCGCACCGACAGTAATTCAGCAGACAGACAACCAAAGATCAGTGCTAGGGGTTTAACAGCACAATGTTAGTCGCGCTAAACATTTCAAACAGGAACTTTCGTTTTGCAGGGAGCTAGAACAGGTATCACGTAACTATATCGTCGAAGTGTTTATAACAGTTTACGTGAACCACATAAAGATTGAACGTCAAAAGTACAACAAAGCAAGCGGTCACGTGAATCACTAAAGAGAAAATAAAAATTTACTTTATTACACCATGTTCAGCAGTGCCGGAAACGGCAAAGCATATGTTTTTCACATATTCATTGTCAAACCACGGTGGGGTTCTTTTGACACCATGTTCCATTCCTTTCCACTAGCTCTAGGCAGGAGACTTTCCTGCCTGCGAATCGTTTCATTAACGGAAAACAGACAGTTCATATTAGGATTCAAGAGTCGTTGTTACCAATCACCGCACCAAAAACTAGTTAGTTCAAACTCGCATCGCGTAACGTCTCTTCTGATTGATTGATTAGTGATTCGGCCAGTCTCCACTTGACGGGAAACCTTTCTCATCTTGGAAACAGAGATTTCCAGTCACAAATACGAAAAAGAGAAACGTAGGTTTTGCACAATGTATCCTGGACCATTTCGCTGCATCCGCACGTGTGCAGATGCAGCGAAATGGTCCAGGATACATTGCGCAAACCTATGTTCCTCACTTTCTCATTTATCGATCTGTTGTCCTGTCGTTCGTTATTTCGTTCGCTGAAACCTTGAAGTGGATTTCAAACAGGTGCTAACGAGCTGACTCCAAACGAGACTCAACTGCCTATCGACTCTGAGTAAGCCAATACCCTCGCAACTGTTTTGTTTTTTCATCGTACAATCTGAATGCTTTTGGTTTTGTTTTAATGGGAATGGGAGTACAACAAATACACCGTAAAGCATTCGCGCTACTAACTTCTATTTTGGACCACGTCTCCCAACGTCTCTAACCAACCACAATCCTCACCCCTTGGGCCTCAACCACGGGGGCGGGAAGCACCAACTGAAGTCAGTGCCGATGCTTCCGCATACCCGTACGCCAAGTCATGACCTGACCATCGCGCCGCTTCCTCCAGTCGGGTGCAGCACGTGCGAGTAGAGCACGGGACCGTAGACGATGATAAGGCGTGCGTGAAACATGTTCGAGTCATCCAAGGTGGTTTAGAGTGATCAACTGGGTCAAAGACAGACTATTCGTACCGAATACACGGTGATGAACTTCGTCAGGTACGAGCAACGCTTTGGAAGTATAGGTGGTCGAACAAGGAAAGACATCGAGCATCCTTAATGCCGAATGGCCAGTTCTCACAATCGTAAAGCGAAACACGAAGAACTGCGGTGTTGTACACCCGTCCCTTGAGAGACAGCCGGGTGTAACGGCGGCGCCACAGGTGTCGAAGTTTGACGAAAGTTGTTCTAGCTCTTGCTGTTCTTTATGTGATCTCTTACCAACACCATTTCCAGCCGTAATCAAGCTGATCAAAACAAGGAATGAGTGTAGGTATGGACTCTTGCCCATCTTGCAAAGCACTTTGCAATTGAAAGCCCCAAAGTGCATATCGCATCTGTACATCTCAATGATGCAAGCGGTTCAGAGCGTGTTGAATTGCCTGTGCATTATCATCCAGCAAGAGGATACCATCGGCGTATTCTAAGTCGAAAACTGCTTCCTGGGAGGAGTTCAATTCCAACGTTTGATCGATAAATCCAGGATCAGCGTGAAACCTAGTCTGTTCTTCACACGTTTGGTAAAATCTGTGAAGTGTGAGGGATTTTCAACGGCTCCTTATTGCTGAGCTCGGTGTTCGGGTTGCAAGCGTTTCGTCACCAGTCGAAGTGGTATCATCAGTGTGCAGGTGAAGATCACCGTACTTATTTGTATATACAGTGCACAAAATGCTATTAAGCCCACCCTGTTTTCGTTTTTCTGCGATCAGTTTTCAGCCAAACCATTTAGGGGGATCAAATTCAGCATTTCGATGTGTCAATCCATTATTATATCAAATATGCACACGGATTTTAAGCATAAGACAGATAAACCAACTGATCCCGGAATATGTGTTTGAGTTGGGCGGAATACTATTAAATTCACCCCTAGACTAATGGCTATATATGTAACTGGTCATGAACCACACTAGCCTTCATTGGTAATGACTGGTTTCAAGTTATTTGCTACCCTATTCATCGAGCATGGCGGACGTCAACTCGTAAAAAGTGCCGAAGACTTTTTCATCCGCACAGATTCACCTCACTATCAGACCCCAGACATTTTCAATCGTGTTCAAGCTTGGACAGTAAGCGGGCCATACCGCAAACTTGATGTTCAGGTACAATAGCCAGACTCTAGTGGATCGGGCTGTTTGCATGACCACATTGTTACGCTGAGATGACAATGTACTCAATTGATTTTCTGGAATCATCGTGAGCGAAAATCCATCTAATGTTCTTATTTGGCAGTCAACCGTTTGCTGCCCTTCAAACAGTGATAGCTGGGGTTTTCCGACTTCGAAAACTGCACTCTAGACCATTACAGAGCCACCAGCAAAGGCTCAACGACTGAGGTTCAGCTTGTATCTCCTTGAGTCACTGCAGCATTGCATGATTCCATCAGAGCAATCTAAATTGAACTTTTTGCCATCAAATAACACATCATTCAATTCAGCATTCCAAGTGATGTGATTTATGGCCCATTCCTCTCGATTTGGAAGATGACGAAGAGTCATCCATAGTATTGCTCTCATCTTTCTGTACCACAAATGTGGTGTGGACCCTATGAGTTGTTGTATACACCGAACGCTTGCAAACAGTTACAAGGGGTTCTACTGTTTCGATGCACTCGTAAGTTGGGTCGAAGAACCGCCTTTCTTGAACCTCGCTTACGATTCCAATTGACCAGCCACAACGTGCGCACGCTTATGCAAATCGGATAACAGACGAGTCTAGCCCGCACACTGGAATCTCTCTCTCTCTCTCTCTCTCTCTCTCTCTCTCTCTCTCTCTCTCTCTCTCTCTCTCTCTCTCTCTCGCGCGCGCGCGCGCTCTCTCTCTCTCTCTGCCGTCTCTCAGAGACAAGACTGCATGACGCAAGCTCCACGACCAGACTAACGTCTCCAGCTAACCTCAACACTAAGTTTCATCTACGCCAACCTGGAGACCCAGACGCTACAGCAGCCGACCAGGCTTTTGGGATAGCTCTGAGCCCTAGAGTCGAAGCGACCATGTCGGACTGGATTCCTGTCAATATAAGGCTTTTTGCAGCCCGGCTGCGAAATTCTTGCCGAGTAACTAGACATCGAGATCGCACACACGACTTATTCGTCATTTCTGCCTATGCCCCAACAGACTGCAGTCCGGAGGCAAAGATGAATTCTACTAACAGCTTTATCCGCTCCTGCGCACAGCGCGCCCGACAGATATCGTGGTCCTCGCCGGAGGTCTTAACGCGCGCGTCGGCCGCCTGGCAGCGAGTGAACGTCATATAGAAGGGCAGTTTGGCTTCAACTCCAGTCGTTCGGACAATGGGGGCAGATGAATGACAATGTGCTGATCACCAGCTTTTTATAGCAAGCACAAACGTTTGCAACTCTGCCACCTGGCGTCCTCCTTTCTCAACACAGGAATGGTCTCCAATCGATCACGTAGCGATTAGCTACCGTTGGTGCGACAGCGAGTTAGATTATCACTCTTACTGGTCAACCTGCCTCGATTCTGATCACGCATAAGTCTGAGCTACGATATGCTTGCTATTTGTGAGCTCAAGGAATTCGAATGATGCTCACCTAAATATCGACAAGCTAAAGGACCCTCTAGTGTTAGAAGCTTTCCGGACTACGCTGGCTCAGACACTGGAATCATCGCTCCGCCTGATGCTGATAAGCACTGGGAGCGACTGAAAAAAGTATTACTGAATGCCGGCGTGACCAGTTGTGGTACGGCTAGCCATACTCAGAGAAGCTGGATTTCTTTAAACTCCTTATTACTGCTTGAGAGCCGCTGACATATCTCTACTGATGTCAGATACAACGGAGCACGCCGTGAACTCCGAGCGCGTTTGAAGAACAGTTTGCGTGCTGATCGTGAGACGTGGTGATCAGAACGTACCCCGCGCTTTTCAAAGATGGCGAGATGGTTCTGGTGAGGGTATTGACAACCCTGTTCTCAAAGGTTTAGACGGAAGAAAAAGTTCCCGTATCCTAGGGTGAATCGACGATTGTGCCCATCTTTGAAAAGGGTAGCCGTACATTGTGTTGTAATTATCGCGGAATTAGCCTGATCCCTGTCACTTCAAAATTCTTAGTGTCCATTATTCTCCGCCGACTTTCTCCCTTGAGCGAACCCCATTGTCGTGAGGAACAAGCTGAGTTCCTTCCCGGCCACGGCTGCACGGACTAAATCTCAACTCTTCGCCTCCTGCTTGAACACCGTCACGTGTATTAAAGGCCAACTATCTTTGTGCTTCTGGACATCAGGGCCACCTTTGACTCTGTCGATAGGACTGTCCTATGGACTAGCCTGTTGAGGGACGGCGTGCCCGAGAAGTACGTTTCCACTCTGAAAGCTCTCTATCAATAGACCTCGGGAAGAGTAAGGGTTTATGGGCAACTATCCGAGTCCTTTGTCGTCTCAAGTGGCGTTCGGCAAGGATGTCGTATTTCCCCGTTCCTCTTCAACTTCGTAATGCATGATCTGTTCCAAAGAGTCCTCGGTGGTGTTGCAAACAGTGGTGTGGAACTTCTACTGGGCGCCAGAGTTGTTGACTTAGATTATGCCAACGACGTCGCCTTGTTTGGAGACGACCCCCAAGTCGTTCAAGATGCCTTAAACCACTTCGCCGTTGAAACCACCGAGTATGGCACGCACTGTGCTCTATCCAAATGCAAAATACTTCTTCAAGAATGGCAAGGAGATTTTTTTCCTGCACTCATTTGTTGTGGGGAGCGTCTAGAAACTGTCAGCAGCATTGTGTACCTGAGCAGTTGCATTTCCACTGGTGGAGATATCGGAGACGACACCTCGCTGCGCATCTGTAAGGCCCGTTGGGCTTTTGCTAAACTAAAGCACGTGTGGCATCGTCACGACATCGGGCTTTCCCTAAAGGGTAGAGCCTATAACGCCACAGTTCGCTCGGTATTATTTTATGGATGCGCAACCTGAACAGTTCGAGAAGAATATGTGCACCGGTTGATCGTATTCAACCACCGGTGACTACGGACAATCACAAGATTGTGGTGGCAGCATCACGTCAGTAATGACGGAGCGCGGAGGAGAGCATTTGGGGTGGACTGTTTATCACTCAGGGTAATTGTTCCTCTTTGTCAGCTACGGTGGTTAGGTCATGTCTTGCGGTGCCAGACCAGCATGTACCTCACGCCGCTTTATTCGCGCTCGCTGGACAGGACTGGAAATTGCGGTGTGGTGGACAACCGAAGACCTGGAAAAGTTTAGAAAAGCTGACTTCACGTTAAGCAGTGGTGGGGCCCTGTCGCCTAACGGGTTAGGATAGGAATAACACCGCAACCCTTGGATAGATACGGTCGCGGATATGGCCCGAAACCGGAGTCAGTGGCGTCGATGCTGCATGGAATGCTATGCTGGGTCCCTTTCCTTTCCCTTTCATGTATGAAAAACACAAACGATACGAACACAAAAAAACAAAATACCGTATGTGCAAAAACTTGCAGAAAGAAATCCTTCCAACTTTACCATCCCCTTTCTTTTCGGAGATAGTTTTTCTGTCATACCATGATCTCTTTGGCACGTTGTCTGTCCGTGTTATATATATATATATATATATATATATATATATATATATATATATATATATATATTCCGGCACACATCCCGTGGTCTGTTTCGAAAGATCCACCTTCTGAGCCAGGGATCCGCAAGGAAATGCAAGCCCTTGAACGTCACAGTGCGATGGGCTCCAATGCTCCTTCCCCAGCCCTAGTTAAAAATTGTGGAATGAAGCTTGGTAGAGAGCTTCAAGCTTGGTTCTCTAAAGTCTGGTACTCTAAGAAGTTTGCCTTCCTGCGAGGGAATCGATCGAGCTCGCGCAGTGACTGCGCTAACCGTAGGGATATAGGCCATAACCTAATAGCACATAAGCCACTAGCGTCTGCCATTCTTCGCAGGTTGTACAACACACGCGTGATGAGCGAACTCGTCAAGAACAGGATGGGTTTAGTACCGGTCGTGGATGCACCGATCAAATCTTCACCCTCCAATAGCTGTTAGGGCACCGTTACGCCTTCCAAAGACCAACAATCGTAGTGAGTCTAGACATGCGCGGGGCCTTCGACTCCGTCGATAGGTCTGCACTGTGGCACTGTTTGTTGAAGAATGGTGCACCTGAGAGGGATGTGTCTGTTCTCAAAGAGTTGAATCATCATACCTCAGGTAGGATTACGGCCTATGGCCAGCATCCGCCACCCTTTGCCGTCTCTAGTGGATTACGACAAGGCTGCCCTATATTCCCATTTCTTTTCAACTTTGCTTTAGAGGATGTTCTACACAAACACTTTGTCTGGTCTATAGCTTTAAGTGCCTTGGGAGCTTGATCATGAATAGTGGGTGTTGGGAAGGGGATTACATCAGGGATAGCGAGAGCCGCAGCAGCTTTCGCGAACCTGCGCCATCTGTTATATAACCTTGACATCCAAATTTCCTTCAAGAGAAGGGTGTACAGTGCCACAGTTCGTAGTATTCCTCGTTGTGGTTGCGAGACCAGGCCTCTCCGCGTTGAGGATGCTCGGCGGATTTCTGTATTCGACCACTGGCGGCTCCGAAGCATTGCTCATGTCTGGTGGGAACATCGGGTGAACAATGACGAGGTCCGTCGTCGTGTATTCGATACCGATAGTCGCCCTCTGACTGAGATAATCACCCTACACCGCCCACGATGGCTCGGGCATGTTTGGTGTATGCTTTCCCATCATTTACGCCTTCCTACTCTTTTTGCACGTGCTGGACAAGGCTGAACGAAGTGACGCAGCGGTCAGGCTATGACTTGGCACAGGGGCATGAAAAAGTTGATTTCGGCTTTGACTTTCGTTGGTCCTTCCCGCCTTCCTGATTGGGGCCCAAGAGCAGAGGATTACCGTTGGTTAGAGCAGGTGAGAGATATGGCTCGGAACCGAATCCAGTGGTGCGAATGCTGTATGGCCTGTCTGTTGACTGCCCAATCCCCAAAAACGATTGCAAGACAGAAAAAGATTACGAAACATTAACGGCGGAAATATTTTTAGAAACTTTTTGCTTTCACTTCTTGTAATCTAAATGTTTACTGTTAATTCCCCTCCCCCCTTGATTTTGCAGTCGTCTCCTGCTGTTGTTGCGTTGGCACCGTTTGTTCTCAAGCTGGTGATATATATATATAGTTTGCCTGCTAAATCATCGATGTAGTTCGATGAGACCAACCTTGCACTTGATACTGGACAGACGAAGGCGTGCTGTCTGACCACCGAACAAGGGCGCTTGCAGAACTGTGTGCATTTACCGTCACAGTGACTATTCCATTAAATTCACCAGACCCACCTAACAAAATATATACTGGTTACAGATGAGCTACTGTTCTGCACTTGAAGGCTCTCTACTCATTAGTCTTAGAAGTCGTCAGTGATAATAGTGCGGGATGATTACTACAGCTGACTCAAGTTCTTTCCACGCTTTGTTAGCACCCGGGAATAACCATTTGAACCTCGCCATCACTTTAGTGTTGTCCAACAAGTATACCAAAATAGATGCCAGGCTATTTAGCAGCATGATGTAGCGGTGGTAGTGGCAGTCGGAACGACGAAAGACGTCTTGTTCAGACATTTCAACTTTCACGACCCGTTAGTGGCCAAGGTCGCAGACAATCTTCTACGTGCCATCAGCAAGTGAACAAGCCGGCGAACCGATGACATTGGATATCGGTGGTTTTGTAGCCCGGTTTGATAGTTATCAAAAGTTTATTATCTCCGAGCTTGACATTGGACGTTTTTTCCACAGTCGAAATGAGATCATCACTGCTACAAGAACATGAGTGCCGTACGATATCTGCCACTGCGACCATGCACAAACTGGGAGTGTAAAAAATTGAATATACAGAAATACAAAAAAGAGAGATCAATTGATGTTATTGGGGAACAGGATTCACTTGCGCATACAGATGTTATCAACAATGCATCTGATCTATCTGTCACTGTCAGAAAGAGTCGGTTATTCGACTATCAATCAAACTTGGGCCACTCGTAAGATGTTCATAGGTTATCCCCACCATGCGAAGTAATATCATAATTTCGGTTCTTACGCCTACTTGTGTCGAACAAACTAAGGGCTCTAAAAAGACAATACAGATTTCCCCTTCTTGGGTTCACAAATTAGTCAGCTATTGGCTATTCATGCTTTGATCTAGCCCAGGGCGATTTCATTTCAGTGCTTGGGTTCGAAATCTGTCGCAATAATGCGGATGGGTAAAATCCACTCGGAAAATTCCAAAACCATTATTCAATCGTGATGGTCGTTTTTTATTGTAAGGTTATGGACTGGTACATTGCCAACAGATTGGCCAGTTCCGTTAGAAGACAACACGTCATCGTCTGCCCAAAATCGATGACAAAGCTGGGGCCAGCGAAGCGGATTGATAGCCCAATCAGTTCGTGACGAAATTAATCAAAAAGCTGTTGACAGTTAATTTAGCCGAACGTAGTGGAATAAACCAATCAGAAGCCAACAGTTGTTATGATCGGACGGGACGGATTCAGCCGATCGGGTCTTCAGCCGGCTTATGGAAAAAATTTCGGACTAATGAGCTTCGTACAATGGTCCGGACACGGTCACATTGTTATATAATCTATTTTTGCTAATGAAACAAGATAGTTCGGGAGCACGGGGGTCTTCTCACCGGAGCTACTGAGACGGGACTGAGCAGCCATTCCCTGTAGTGATCGAGGAGCATACTCACTTATCACCTCGGAGAAACTAAGTTCGAACCCCAAAACCACCGGTCAGATTGGTAGTAAACAGCAGTCTGCTGTCGCCCGGCTCGTTGCGACTAGCATCTGACTTGTTGAGGTTCCATATGGTCTCACGATCGAGTTACGAGTTAGCCCTAGCAGTGTATAAAGAAAACAATGATACTGAATGCTGATGGTATCGTTCGTAGCTCAGCTTGATTCTCAAAAGCTCCTGCTCGCTGGGATCGGTGTTTAGGTAAGCTCGGTGACTAGGAACTTACGACATCCATCCAACTGAGAGCTGCGAACACAAAAACAGCATGAAAAGTCATTGAGAATATATTTCAGTTTGCAAAGCTCAGATCTGCTCGTTATTGGAACCTGTTTGCTTGTCTGTCGACAAAATTCCAACCGCGAATAACCATTATTCCCTCATAAACGTAACTTAGATGCTAAGTTCAGCTATCAAGACTTCGTGTAGTAATTCAATCATATGGTAAGGTCAACGTGACCGTTTGACAATTGCCTCTATACCTACTTGCATGATCATTTGGTTCTATGTAGTCAGTAACGACCACACAGTTCACCAAATCAGTTCTTTAAAACATACAGCCGTAGCCGGGGCGATTGATTGCATGGTTGTTGTGCAAATCACAACCACGGGGCACATCAAACATGCGGATGCGCCGGCGGGCAACTTGGAGAAGACTGAAACAATAGCAAAAACAACAACCATCCAACGAATAAAAGAAGCAAACTGACCTGGAGAATGAAACGCAATTCGGTAGGGAAATCGACACTCAGTCGGTCAGCCACTGTGGCCACGGTCTTGTATATCCGATGCAATCCGGCTAAATTAGCCTTCCACGTACGACGGACTGGTAGAGGACTAAA
The DNA here is from genome assembly GCA_948099385.1 of Fasciola hepatica. Classification (NCBI taxonomy): domain Eukaryota; kingdom Metazoa; phylum Platyhelminthes; class Trematoda; order Plagiorchiida; family Fasciolidae; genus Fasciola; species Fasciola hepatica. Next base: position 963,155 of record CANUEZ040000166.1, read on the forward strand.
CGATCCGCGCCAGCAGGAATGCATAACCGCGTCCGGTGATGGACTGAGTAATCTGTTGTTCGCCGCCGGCCCAGAAGCTGAATATCCGGCCCCAGTTGGTTCGGTCGAACGGGATCGGTTGATGTTGGGTAAACCACGGGGGCCGAGCCAACGAGCCAATCGGAACAGTTGATCCAGTCGTAGTGCGTACAGCTGTCTGGCCAAATAGGCCAAATCCGTCCGGGAATTGTTACACATGAATGGTAATCGTCGACTGAATATGGATAGGAATAAAGCGGCGGAAAGTTGGGATGGTGGTTTGAAGATGAGTAATGGTGACCAGTTCATAAAATAACATGGAATAAAAGATGTGAAAAACTAACCCAGTGAACCAGGTACAGTTAGGTTTCCGAATGGGGCAACAGAGTTTAACTCATGAAGCGGTTGGGGATGTGTGTCGGAAGCCATGGAGTTCTTGTCTTAATAGCATTTCTTCATTTACGTGATACTGATACTCATAGCGTGCTGTCGTCACACATCTTTTAGCCTGTGGTTAGGGTTTTTGCTCAGTTCATGATTTTACGAACCGCGCAGCTTCCTTCGGGTTCTGGCTTTTTTCTGCTGCTGATTTCAGTCAATCATTCGGTTTTGCATATCTCGTTCTGATTTTATTTAATGCTCAAAGTCACACAACTGGTTTTATGCGATGACGATCTGCTCTGCATACGCAAAACAGTGATTCTGTGCCATATTCTGTATCAGTTTGTACGGAAAAATGAAACCAGACAGTGAGCAAGCAATGATGTGCGATTGAAAAAGCAACACATAGATGGGATGGATGAAGAGCCCCCTTCCAGAAATACAGAAGTCTGTCGTAAAATAAATGAAGAGAATAAGAGGTTTTATCTAAAATGTCACGGAGGGCGCATCTTATTCATAAATTTTATTTCCAAACTATCATTAGTGAAAGCATTAACATCAGCCTATACATCCACTACATCACTCCGGTGATTTTGAATCATAATATGGTCTTAATGCAGCGGAAGAGGTGAAAAACACAGCCACGAACACAAAAAGGAACTGGAAATGTACACCTTTTAAACAGATCCGAAGGCAGACATTATGCTGATACCGCAGATATTCTAGGAAACGAGAAAAAGAAAGAAAGAAAGAGTATTAAAATCTCAGTGCTCACGATTGTGAGCTTTTGCATCGCTCAAAATGCCCATATCGGAATTAAAGGTTGAATATACAGGGCATTATAGCCCAAATTATGAACCGAGATTTGGTACGCAGCAGAGCGGAAGAGAGAGTGGAGCATGGAGTTTGTATTTTTCTGGGAGCCAGCGTTCAGTTCATCATATCACATACTATCTAAGCGTTCGAAGAATAATCCACTGTCGAAATGTAGCATGGCGTTGTATCTAAATGACAGGAAAAAAATCCCCCGGAAGCACACGACCGGTTTCGTGGTTGTTGCCGTTCATCAGGTTTGCGTACCCGGTATTCTCCCGTCTAGTCATTCCTATACTTGGTCACTATACAGCTGTAATCTCATTTGAACTGTGTAAAACGTGCATGGACGAAGAGTCCATTTTTAGAATCAAAAGGTGATTCTCGCAAAATTATTTGGTCCGTTAACACGCCTAAGTGAGTAGCATGGTGTTCTATCTGGATGAAAGGACAAAATTTCCTCGGAAGCACACGACCAGTTTCACCATACTACCCACATCACTCATTTCGAAAATCCATACTTGGGATCATTTGTCCTCGTTTTGAAGGTTAGCTGTGTTACCCAACAAAATAAATTTGGAAGAATCGCCTTGTGATTCTAAAAATGGACTCTTCGTCCATGCACGCCCAATACAATTTGCTAATAGACGCGACTAGAAGCGTCGAATTTTGAACGCACTGTAAACCGGTTGAGAAAAGTCGACCAAGAGACAGTGTTGAGTTAATCACAAACTCAAGAATGCTCGTGATCGTTCCCCTTCCCCTAATAAAATTCAACTACGAGAAGTGAGGATTTGAAAACCCGGCCATTCAGTACACATGATGCAGCCACGCTTTACTCTTCCTTTTTTATCATTTTTGGTTATCATGAGCACACCACTGTAGTTCCCCCCTCCCCCTCCCCAGGACATTCCATCGCATTTCCTACAACCAGACGACCATACCAGATTTTTTTTCAAGATGTTGAACTTCTATTTCTCAGTCTTCCTTCTTCTTTAGGACAATCAAGCCCTGAAACTCATCTTCTTTTTGTGTTCTCAACTAAGCTACCATCCTTCTTTCCGTGAAATCAGGACCAGTAAACTGGTTCTAGCGTGACTGCTCCACCAAAACTCAGTATTACATTATTTTTCGGATCATGCGACTTATCCCCCTTTAACACAATAGAAAACGGTCGGAGGCGATGACGATTCGGACGAAAGCGGCATGTTATTTACCACCAATGTGACCGGTGGTAGTGGGATTCGAACCACAACTTGAGTGTCCGTCACCTAGACCACCCAATCACAACCGGTTGAAAGTTGTTTCCATGATCCATGGAAACTGTGAGAGTGGCAACCAATACAAGATCCTCCGCAACGTCAATTGCGATATAGAACTGCAAGACGACGGAGCATTATACCGCAGTAAAAATTGGGGCAGCTCAGCATTTGATGAACTGACCCAAATGTTAAGAGCTGTTTATTACGGTGAGATTCGGGCCCACGCTTTGGTGCCGCGTGTGCTCTACCACATCAGCTACGAGGTCATGATAAACGGCTTTGGACATTTGGCAAACGGATCATGCTAGTCAGCCGTCAAAGTGCATTAGCATATGGCATTCGCCACAGTGCAAAATGTTTAAAACTGTTTGACGTGGCCTCGCATCTCACCTGGTACAGTGCATGCGATACCAAGGCGTGCGAGGCGTACATTAGCAGGATAGAACCCCACCCGGATCAACGACTTTTAACATTTGGATCGATTCAACATTAGTCAAATCTTCCAAACTGCATCTCGTAACTTTAAAATTTGTCCGAATCTTTCAAACAAACTTCAGACGCTGCCAAAACTGAAAAGAGATGGACAATTTTGAACACAATTCAGACGGGCAGGATGACTTTCACCAAAGAACGAGATCAACTGAAATAAACGTGAGTCTATGCTAATCTTTGATGCTCACCCGGCAGCCAGTCGATGCGCACCGATCGGTGAGTCGGGGAGGATACGTGTGCCAACTAGAATGGCCAACCGAGGTAATGAGAGTAACACGGTCGGATCGCGATCGGCCAACTGACGCACGGAGAACAGTCGCACTGCCAAGCCCCACATTAATGTCTCGGAAAAGAGGACAGCCATGATCTACACAGAAGGACAAGAGTCACAAAAAGAGAGAAACAGGATTAAAACGCTTGACAGACAGATCAAGGCGTACCATACAACTGGTTTCAAGAAAACAATACAGATGACAGCATAAACTGACCGACAATCAATTGTCTCACAGTGAATCGAAAAACATGTCAACCATCACTGCACCAGCAAAGACAGAACAGAGAAGGAACAACCACGTCTCACGCAATAAACAAGCCACCATCTGAGTGCTACAGTCAAGTTCCTAATAGCACGCGGTCGAGTCAAAAATTCGGTTAAGGCTCGCTCTTGAAAATATCCTACCAGACAATTTTTTTAGCCAGGTATATTAGAGGTTCAACTCATTCCAGCTCAATCATTCAACGTGCACTAGGTGCGGCCGCCTTTGTTGCTGTTCCGATCCGTTCCACTAGCTCTAGTGAGAACTCAGTTCCGCCTCAGAACCATCTCAGTTTGTTTGCACAAAACAAAGAATACATAGGTTGCTCGCACATTCGCCCACACGTTGTGCACAATGCGATGGTACGACTAGTGTGGGCGACCACCCCTTGAGGCTTAAACAGCGCTGACAAGACTCATCTCGCATTTATCGACCCACTACAGCGATTGGCTGTCTTGTTGGGCAAAATTCCATTGCCTCAAGCCTTGGGCTGGGCACAGCACCAGTGTTGACTGCCGACGCAACTTGGCTGTTCGCCAACAATCGCTATATCCTAGCTACAAGGAACCCTATCCGGGGTCACCCACCACACATGTCCCAATCATCTCAGCTTGGTGGGCATAAGTGCTTCCACAAATGATTGAGTTCGAGTGCCGAATAATGTACGCATAACCTCAGCATTACTCACACGGTGTTCCAACCAGATTCAAACGATGCTAAGACGATATGGGTGTTCAAATACCGACAATCTTCTCATGTCCTCCAACCACAGGGGCCATGTCTCTGAATCACCCAGAAGCACTGGCCTGACTCCTGCAGCGCACACTCGACCTTTGATTGATAAACGGATGTGATGTCAACGCCACAAATGACTCACGTTGGTAAATGCTGAACAAGCCTTTTGCATACACAAAGAAACCTCATCCGATACCCTATCCATGGGTGAAATGTAGCTGCCCAAATAACAGAACTTGTCTATCTAGTGGTCTATAGTCTCTCCAGACAATGAAAGGTTTGATGTTGGACCGATCCAGTCCTGCAACATCACATCAAGTCTAGAACTTTCTCCCATCCCATACCAAACAGGAGAGTTTTGCCAAATCCAATAACAATGCTGAACAACCATCTTTGATGTGAGACGAAGGCAACCCATCCGGTCCAACAGCCTTATATCACTTAAGATAGCTTATCTCACAGAGAACCGCTTCTGACGGAGAATTGATATTTACAACGGAAGCTGTAACCATCGTGCTAGTTAGCAAACATGTTGTGGACGGTGGCCAATTGAACTACACATCGAAATGGTCCACCCAACGAATTAGATGACGCTCCTAAGACTGAATCGGTGAGCCGTTCGCCTCTTAGGTCAGTTCGCTAACGTCTGATTTTCGTGGGTCGGTATTCCTAATTGGACGGAAATCATTGCCTGTTGCTAATCACCGCGACATTTTCTATCTCGCCATGATGTTCTGATCGCTGAGCTTGGCGTTTAGATCGCAAACGTTTCATCACCAGTCGAGGTGACATCGTCAGTGCATATGCACTTCACAGTCCACCACTGCTCACGGTCGTTTCTCAAGCTTAGAGTCAGTTGGCACTTAAAGCATCTACAAGCATCATCATATCTGGAATCCGGGGAATTGATTTCGAGAATCTAACAGTGCAACTGAGAATGCAGATGCCCGTCGTTTGTGTGTGCCTGGTTGTTCGACCTCGAACAGCCTACTTGATCTCTGTTCACCGTTCTTCCGGATCCTCGTCACTTGAAACCATCGATTACCTGACGGATAATTCTGCTTGCGAAGCAGATCGATGGTTATCATTCAGTAGTACCGGCTGCGTCGTACGGTTGGCTTTGGTGTTGTTTCGAACACCGACCTGACGTAGGCTGGAACGCACGCGGACAAGAGTGTGATCAGTGTACACAGATGTGGATCAAAATGATCAACGGTCTTGAACTGATCCAAGCCAGTGGTAACCGACAGCAATGTAGTCGATTTGAGTTCAACGCTGTGAAAGTGCACGAGGACCCCAAGTTAATCGGTGACACCATTGTGTGGGAAATTTTAACTCGCTAGTAATGACCCATTGTCGGAATATAGTAGGATGAGTCAGTCATCCCCATCGCTGCTATCGGCTGGAATACAGAGTCTTATATTCATCTCCGCTTTATCTACGCTTTCAACTTGAGCACTGAAATCATCATCAACAACCATTGAAAGCTGCAAAGTGAAGAGAATGCTCAGGTCGGAGAATCGATTCTCTATTCTCCCTTATCTCCAAGTTGCTGCTCTTTAAAGCGTCTACAAGTTCTCGGTCAACAATCACTGTGACTACTAGTGCCTATTTGGAATTCGGACGCAAACGATGAAGAGCAGAAGGATGAGAAATATTCCTGTGGGACCAATCAAGATTTCTGGGTACATCATACTTCGCAGCTGCCCATATCGCAGAAGGGATTCTTATTTGGGAACCCTAACCAGAGCCTTTCACTCAAAAGTATCACTTACAAGGCAATGGAGCGTTAACCCAGCACGGGAACGTGACCGTAGCACCCCCGAAGAAACTACTTCCGGTCGGTCACGTGAAACCTGACTGTTGCACGCATTCTATCTTGTCTTCACTGCTGCTTTATCAATCTGCTTTTCGGATTCAGTCCTCAGCCCCATGCACCCCATAGAGCAAGTGGAACGTGGACTGGAGCAGCCTCATTTAGGCCGGGAACTGCCCAGCTTAGGCGGACCAAAGCTACCCAATAAAGTGCGATGACTTCTCCCACCATCAACAGAAACCACATACAATCCACTCCTAAGTCCATGTGGTGAAGGTTTTTGGATCGGTAAACTTTTTCTCTCCGTCGTTATTTGCTGAAGTGTCCTCTCCAGGAGTATAGCGATTGGAACCAGATGTGGCCCAGCAACTGGTTCAGAGACTGGACTTCCTCTGGCTTCTTCCTATTGACCTGTCAGGTATGATTGCATCTCCGGCTTTAGGAAACCATTCTGCATAGCTGTTTGGATCATGGAAGCATGCAGGCCATCACACCACGTCAAAGTGGAATCTCGCCGTGATGGTGTACAAGGTACACTAAAAAGGGTTTCCATAGCAGAACCTCCTTAGCAGTGTAGGCAGCCGCGAAGTGTCACTTTTTACACTTACAATAGACCCCCCCCTCCCCAGGAAATATTTATTTTGTCTCTTCTACCCATCCTCTATGTTCTAGCCCCAAATGGATGCAGAGTCACACGTGGGCGTGGTTGGTTAATCCGGACTCGTGACCACAACAGTAAATTATCTATTTAAGTAGTAGGAGATTAGGTTTGTAGAATATGATCAATCATGCAGTACGAAAGCTTAACTCATCATGGAGACAATGGAAGCACTGTGCAGTCTGTCCGTAAAATTCGAGATCATCTGAATTCGGTCGAAATCCTGACATACGGTCGAATTTCAGCTCATTCTATTGATACTACTGTCTCTCGCTAGGAAATAGCGTCTTTTGTATATTTTTGACTAGTGAAAGCAGTATCAGTTGTATGAACTGGATTTTGACCGTATGTCAGTATTTCGACCGAACTGGGGTGATGCCGATTTTTTTGGACGGACTGTACAGCTGTTATTTCCTTGTTAGGAATCATCAGCAGTGCACATTCACCGAGCCCCCAGCGAGGCTCGGACCCAGGGCAAACAATTGTGAGTTCAAAACCTAATCAGCAGGCTATCCGGGCTGGCTCTTAACGGTTTGTTGAACTTATACACAACACGATATAGTGTCCACCCGCGATTGGCTTTGAATACTGGCAGAGCATTTCCAACACAGCGAGGACTCCTATGATGGATAACTTTCCTGTACGGGGCATTCCGTTAAATAATTAAAGACACAAGTACAGGTTTGATTCTGTGACCTTGAACTTCTGATCGCCGAGCTTGTGACGGAATCGCATCCATCCTGTGCCCAACCGTTTGTCGTCATTAACCGGCAGTAGTCCAGTGGCTTAGAGCGTTTGCTTACCATCTCGGTATCGGATCGAGTTGTTTCTATTTTCTTGACATCGTATATCGAAGTACCGTTCAGCAACGTATAACACCGACGATCTAACGCCACTCCACGACAACCTGTGCCACCCTGGTGTAGTACGCTTGGACGATTTCATTCGTACGAAGAACTCACCGTTTTCGGTCGACCAGGTAAAGAATGTAGCATAACTGCGTCGTGTGTGCACCGAATTCAAACCCTGTTTTTATAACCTAATGTAAAACAGACTGATAATAGCCGCGCAGCAATTCGAGAGACTGAATATTAGCTTTAAAGTTCCTTAATCTTCACCCACCGCAACAAACGCCTACACGTTATTATTGATGAGTACTCATGTTTTCCTGTTGCGTACCCCTGTCCTAGTAAGAACTCATCCTGTCTGAGTAACCTGCTTCCGATCTTTGGTATGTCTTTCTCCATTCATTCCGATCGTAGTCCATGCCCGAAGAACCGAAACAATTTCCCCACGAAAAAGGTGTGGTAACTGGCAAAACTACGGCGTAAAACCTGCAGTGTAATGGTCAGGTGACACAAATGAACGGAGTACTATGGAAAACTGCCAAGTTAGCCTTACAGTTCAAAGGTTAAGCACTTACAGAGCGGGAGCGGGTTCTTCCGGATGCATTACACTAAATAAGATCTCTCCTATCCATTGCAGCGAATGCTACTCCACATGAACGACTGTTTACGTTCGACGTGAAATCGTCTTCAGGAATCTCACTATCTACGTGGTTCACGTGTCTCTTAGACGAGTGCTATGGCGTAACAACTGCCAACAAACGAGGTATGATCCATTGGTGGAGGAGGTCGACCTCGTCGAGTGTGATCCTCAGTATGCAAATATACGTCATCCAAACGGAAAAAAGGATACAGTTTCTCTTTGACACCTGACGCCACCAAACACCACGACGCGACTGCCCGTGACTGAAATCTGCCTACTGACCGATCATCAGAAGCTGCTACAAAGAATTTGGCCACTAATCAGTGTACTGACAACTTTTATTCACAAACGGCAACTAGTGTTAGGGAAATTGTCACCAAACAACCGTGTGCACGTTCATATTTGTTTACAAAGCGAAGAAATTTAGCTCCAAAAAAATTTCATTCATGCACCCCATTTTGGACGCTAGTCAACCCGGATTTTCCTGGCCGGGGAAAATATTACACATGCTCTAATTCGATGAGGATTATTATGCTAACCTCATTTGTGTTAGAAAAATTTTCTTACACCTGTTTCTCTTGCCAATTAGCGTATGGAAGATTTTCAGATGGTTGAAACCTAAGTCACCCGGCATCGTTCCTTCTCGATTTCTCAAACTGCCGTGTCTTTTGCAACCGCACAATCGTATCTGATCGTATTACAATACTAATACCAATACTAATGCTAAATTCTAATCTATGTTGTAAATTAGGGTGGACAGAGCGGCTGTGGTTGTGTCGATGGTGCTGATCTCTGACTACTAGGCTCGAGGTGAGAGACGTGGCTTATAGTACTTCACTGTCAATCGAATCATGCCCACATCTGATGTCTTTAATAATGTACTTGTATCTCCACTACCTACCCCCATAGAGACAGAGACACTGTACTCCTGAATGAACAAACAGAGCATAGAAAGTTCACATCAACCACAGGAGACTGACAAAATAAACTGTTTGATCAAACGGTGCACATGCACGTGATTTACGAAACAGGTTACCAATCAGATGATGTGACAAAGTAGGGCTAGCATTTGCATGTGTGTCAACGATTTAGTTGCTTTACCAAGGCCAAGTAAACAAAATCGGGTCAGAAACGTGTCCCGTATGGGTGTGGTTTAACAATTGAACGAACAAGCGATCGCCGAACAAACCGGTAAAACTGACTGCCGCGGAGACAGTATCGAGCAGGAGTAGATTGTGGGAAGATTTCACTGAGATGAATGATTATAATAACTTAGGTAATTTGGACCCATTGATACTAACTATTGTACGGAATGAACAGTTGACCATTTGAAGATCAGACATTAGCTCAATTCTCTTAACAATGAACCACGCACTGCTGTGCTCTGGTTTTGGTTTTGTTTGCTACCTCCCAGCATCGTCCAGTCGAGAGTGAAGTGAATGAAAGCATACACAGCAAACAATCAAAAAAAAGGTTGTAAGAGGAAATCATACAAAAGAAGAAAGTGCTCCAGTCCAACCAGGCCACTGACAGCGGCACTCAACCATGCAACCTAATATCTCCAGCTATCTGGTAGGCGGATCTCGTGGATCCCAACCCGGAAGCCTAACACATTCTACTCGATCAAGCCTACTGGTAAGGGTTTTCATGTCTTTTCGTTATCTCGTGGACTGACCACTTCGATCCATCCTCCAACCAATACCTGCCTCGCAGAACATTGTACACTCAGGGAGTCTGTGGGGAAGCGCGACACATGTCTCAACCACCTGTTTAGATTCAGCGTTTATATTAGCGACTGACTTTTGGGTCGGTACCCCCTACACCTGATCTCACCACTGCCGATTCGGTGTTCGGCTGTTCGACAGCCAAAGTAACAGTTCAGTTCAAACAGACACCAGTACCCATGCGTTGAATGCGGAGGCCCTTGTGGTCATCTGCCGGTAAAAACAAATCGGAAACCAAAAAATTTGGGTTCTGGGAACAATAAGAACAGAGAACTGAAGCTGGCGGTAGACGGCAATCCCCCGTTGTCCGGCTCGTTACCACATCTGAATTATTGGGACGCTATATGGTTTCCCACCTCAGTCTCAGGGTACGGTTGCCGGCTGTGCCGAATGATGCGGTGGGCCTTTGAGGCTATGGGGTCTACCTCTGCCCGTGCATTTATGCACAGACATGTAATCGGAAAAAAACCTGCGCATTGTGGTTTTCGAAAAGAGCACGTGCTGTCGCATACACACTCATAAATTCACACACAGAAGAGGAGGATATTGTGCAGACCCCATTTTCAGAGAAATGAGAAAAGCAATATGTCAGACAGACAAGAAAACATACACATACTAACTTGTAAATCCTCGGCTTCTTGAATCGTGCGTAATCGCCTTGACAAAGTGCGAACAAACTCAAACTCAAATTTAGCAGCTGCCTCGTCCAGTTCGCGAAGAAGACTACATAATTCGTCAGAGATAACCAACTTCGAGGCGGGGGGTAATCGGACCGTTTCGTGGAAGATGTTCGGTCCGATATGAACCTCCAAGGTCACACTGGTCCCCGCGGGAATAGGTATCGGTTCCTCGTTCGGATCCAGTTGTGAAGTAGATGCTTGTGGACAGGTGCTGTTAGGTTGGCTTTTGTCCGGTTCCGATTTTTCGGTTTTTGAACGTACTAGAACAAGTGCGAAAATGTTGACATAATAACAAGATCTCGGTGTGAAAATGAGCTAGCAAGGAAATTGGATCAATTCAGTGCTTTCGATTACTCATAAGTGTCTTCAGCCAAAACTAATGAGAGACGAGAGAGCAGGATTTTAATCGATATAATAGGTACGGCAGTATGTTTGTGACATGATCGGCATAACTACGAGTGCTGGTGAAATCAGGCAGTCTAAAGATTCGCAACAAGGTGCTGGATGGGGAAAGTGAATGATCTTCCATTCCATAGGTACGAAGGAGTAGAATGGCAAGGATTAACCCTAGAGCCACAAGTGTATACTATTCTACTGGACAGAACAGACCCGAGGAACCTTGAAATGTGGGGTACTGTATTGTATGGGACTCCGACAGGCAGAGTTATACGAAGCGGTGCAAAATCAAGACTGTTTAATACTGGGATTGGACCCTCACATTAGAACGTGTCACTCCTCAGCTTTCGATCGTTACCGGTGTGCATGAGAAACGAAATATCCTCGGTTTGAAAACTGACCGTGTCCTTTCTGTGTCAGGCACATCTTTCTGACATGAACTTTCAGGTCTTCATGGAATGTGAGCATTTCTGGTAGTGTTCCATTCCAAGGTATATATTGCTCAATGAATGCTCATAAAACGGTGAGATACTTAAATTTCAGTTCCAGAAAAGTTGACGGAAATTCTTAAAAAATTGCAAGAGGAGATAAAAAATCGAGCCAAATAAAATGGTACCGATAGAATCGTAAGATTTTCAGTTCGTCGTAAAAACAATAGTGCAGTCGTTTCGCGTCGGACACCCAACGGAGAGAGAGAGAATCCTTGATCTGATTTCTCAGGGATCATCAACTGTGGTGCATATCCACCGAAATCTTCAGCCCCACCCCCTGTCCCTAAACCCCATCCGAACCTGCGACACCTAATTAACCGGTGAGTCCGTGTGGCCAATAGGACTGCCTCTTATACTCGGCTCATGACCATTAGATGCATGAAAATTATCCGACACACAAATCAAAAGCGAAGTGAATAAAACGTGGCTATTTGTGCCGATTCTCATGCGCACAGAGATTTATTTATTAATCAGATCATGGCAGTGTGATAGAGCGGCGAAAAGTGAACGGTAGTGAAAAAAATCACGCCAGTCAGCCGACAGATGCTGTTAGTCTGTCTAGAAGTTAAATGGCTTGGTCTTTTGTCGCTGATGTAGGCGTACTCATGCAATTTAGAAACCATCCACGACCAGGGCACTGTGTTCGACTACAACATATCCATTGATTCCTGTCTAAAATTCCAGTTTTTTCGCCGTGGATGGAGTGGCACACTCACTCATTATACAGTAAACGTTTTTGTTAGCTGTGACATGGAAATGACATAGGATTACCTACAAAAAGTCGGATATACACTGCAGCAACAGTTGGGTCAGTTCTTAATTGCGGTTCATAAACGTCGTCAATGAGGGTGGACAATAGACAAAGACTAACAACATCCGAAAAACGATGTCTTCACGGTATTGCCCGAATCTTTTTTAATACATGCTTGTGGATGACTGCAGGTATATGCCCCATAGCTACAAAGGCTCACTGCACTATTAGGAACAACTGGCAACCAGACCCTGAGGCTTGGAATGGCAGATAACCATATAAGGTCCCAATCTGGTGGAATCAGCGTATCAACGGTGTTAAGGTTAGGCGTAGAGTATCGAGGGTACGAAATAAATCAGGAATTAAAACAAGAAAGTTCACCAGACTAAGGTGGTTGGGACTTTGGTGTGCACATTCGAGTACAGATTTCCCCGGGGAGTACTGGTTGGAAGATGAACAAGGATGGCTACTCGATCTCATGGAAGAATGGTATGAAATGCCTGACCGGTGTAATTGGTCATGTATACCGTGGATTAGGATTCCTTGATGTTCTCCAAAAGACTCGTCCACTTACTGGTTAACTACATTGGGAGATATGGTTAGGTGTCGCGACCAGCCGATTCATTCTCTCACAGCACCTAGCCTCGTAAAAACAGAGTGGGTAGTGGAGCGCGATCAGTGCCACTCGTGTACTTGCACATTTTCTTTGACTTGATATAATTCGTTCTAGTTCTCTTTTCCTCTTGATCTTCATTATACTGAGATTTTCGGTTGAACTTTCCGCTGGGGGATAACAGACAGAACCACCACCCACAGCGCATGCGTAATGGTTATTCAAGACGACATTGGACTAATATATTGGAAAGTATTCGAAATGTGAACGTGCTTTCATGAAATCGGCGGTTAGAATGGGACCGACAGGCAGTTGAGAAAACCCTGATTAAACATAAACTCAGACAATTATTGAGTATGAACAATTCCCAGAGAATGGCTGTCCAAAGTGGTCAGTGGTCCCATTAAATCATCAGAAACGTCAAAACTATACGCCGCGAAAGACGTACGGCCAAATAAACTGTTTGTAAGTATGTTTATTTATCGGTAGGTTTAGCCATGTTTGTTCATATGTAAGACAAAGAACTATCATATCGAATAAAGCGCAAAAAGAATTTCCTGGTCAGCCAATCAAACTGGTCAGGTATTTCATGCAATTCCTGGAATGAGCCGCGAATGAACTTGGGCGAATTACTCACAGCATATATACACCACACACACGCACACACAGAGAGAGAAAAACCTGTATAAACGGGTATTTTACTACTTTGGTGGCAAAAGGTAACAAATTTATCTCGAGACAATAAAGTAGGAAAGAATAAGGTTAAATTTGTAGGGTTTCAAAACACAGCAAACGACGAATGAACTAGCAGAGAACAATGATACGCACAGGAAACGTGACCCTATTAAATTTTAGACACAGTTCAGCCATCCACCAGAACGTTATAACTGATTAGCTCCGAATGATAAGTCGTGCAACCACCAAGGCACCATTGGACTGGCTATTGAAAAGATTCAACATCAGTGTACCCAGATTCATTCTACAGTGCGTGTTTTTGAGAGATCTCGAATCCGTCCCGAAAGTGCTACAGATCATGTCAACTCTACCTGTGACTGGTTCTTAACGATGCTCCTGGATCCAACATCGGTGACTGCTCGCTTCGAGGCACTGCTTCCTTAGTAAGTAGTAAAACTATCCACATACTTGATGTTAAACATTCGGACTTAAAGTGGAACATCCGGTCGTCTACAGTGTATGGATACAATTTCGGCACTATAGAAACGTGATTCTTTGTCCGTCATACCGAACTCCGTGGGGAATGACGGAATAGCTAATAGAATGGCATCAAGGATGTGAAAAACGACACAATCTGCATGGAATGAATACAGGAAAAATTGCGAAACAACGACTGAATACAATTCTAAGCAGTGGGACAACAATAAAACTGACGAGAATACTCCAGGTAAAAGAAAAAGAAACTTGATGATCACTACGAGTGATTGATGTCCAGTGAGGGAAAAACAAGTGATTTGGATAGTTCACTTGGTAAACCATGCGTATTTTTCTTTTGCTCCATAAAACGAACAAAATTCCGAGGTGAAAATCATGCGAACAACGCAACCTAGTGCAAGCGTTGGTGTTACCATGACCGTGGGAGACTAGCGCACCTCAGTATTAAACCGTTCCTTTACTCTCGCACTTGTCCTTCATGCATATCGCTTCAGGTAGCAATTGTTCACAAGTTTATTTTAACCTGCTGAATTCACACATTTTTTTTATTGTTGAAATCATACGATTAAGTTGTTCTCACGTCAACAGATAGACCACGTTGCACACATGAATATATACTATCAGCTAAGTAACCTATGTTGCTCCAAATTTATGAATTGATTCTTCCACTGTTGACGACGGTACCGCGAGATTGTTTTATTACAACTGAAATGTAGATTTGGAAGCTTCTATTTTTTGTCGCGATGTATCACAGCATGCTTGTTGAATGTTCGCCTGTGCTTTCTTTTCATTGTATTGTGTTACGACATGCATTTGTTATTTCCAACGAACAGAAATCGCACAAGTCTAACGATGATTGTAATTTCACAGCTTCAATGGAGCGACCACTCTAGGAGCGGAGAACACGTCTGCTTCCTGACGCACTGGCGATCAGACAACACAGCATGTTCGATACGATTCAGATGTGAAGCTCGCAGCTCATTTGATTGGTTGGATTTCGTGGACCGCCCATGTTTGACTGTCTTGAACGTGAACCAACACATTCTGTATGGGTGGGTAGGTTGGGCAGTTAGTCAGGATAAAAATTCTGCCCTAAGAACGTTGTTGTGTTCGGCTTGAACAGTCATGTGCTCAAACAGATTCTCGCACGCGAAAGCACACGCACACTGCGCGCATTTGATGCAAATTCCTCTGACGCACCGACACACGCTTTCAGTCATACACACACGTAGGCAGTGAATGACGCAAATTACTTTCGTGTCGTGTTCTGAAAGCATTCCCACCCAGTCTACTAATCAGTAGTGTGTACATATTTATTATGGACCTCTAGCACTCGTAACCTGTTTTCTCCGATTTTAGTGCACCGACAGTTTGTACTTACATTTTACGATATTTGTTGGATGGAAACTCCATGTTTATATTCCTGACTTTGCTATCCTAGGACTGTACATTTCTACTGTAGGAAAAAGTTTCCGAACATCTCACCCATGCATAAAAACTGTCCTCCGGATGCTCAAACTCCCGACCCAAACCTCGCCACCGGTGTACTACACTGCTTACCCACCGAACACACCTGCAGCGCAAACAGATCCATTGACACGTTCATTCGTTCACACTGGCACGTCCACTCTGTCGTTTTCCAGGCACAAAATATCCGTACATTTTCATTGGTAATTTTTCTTTTGCATAGCTTAACTACAGATTATTTTCTTATTCTGTGTCTGAAGCAAACACTTCATGTTAGCCAGTAATCCTCTTGATTTACCGTCTGTACCGTGACTGCGCTGCGCTACAGTTCCATTTGACTCTTTGCTGAGTGGACTGTTTATGGCATGCTCTGTTCCGATTTACCGGATAGCTTTCTGTACTGTTCTAGGTTGCTCACCTTGTTGTAAGTCATTTGCCTTTATGTATTTATACACAGTGTATTATATAGAACCACGAAATTACGATAAACACGGTTACTCAATTGCTGCCCGTAGCCGTGTGCAGTCCATATCGTGCATAAAACTAGTGAGACTGTTTCTGCTAGATCGACACTCAAAGAATTCGGGATAGTTTCTACACAAAGTATTGGGCTAGAGTGTGGCTAGTGAATATGCGGTACACACACAAGGTTGGAGAAGATTTTCGCCCGAACGAACAAAATCGGCAGAATCAGCTTCTCGAGACCGCTGTGGATAATGACGAACTGTCAGATGCAACGGGGTTGGATATAGTTCCAGCTATTCAAGAATAGGTGAGACGACTGAACGTTGTTAATACTAAAATAACTGACCATTTTAAACAAGTCGTCGAGCTGAACAAGCTGGATAAATGGATTCAATACGGGTAATGTGAGCGTCAGAAGAGAAAATATTGAAAAAAACTTGCACATTCACATTGCAACGGTAAGTCACTTATTTTGGCATCGGCTTGCTATGGGATGCAAAATGTTTCTTTTGTTTTGGACAATCGCAAGCGCTCTGTACACGGATTGGACAGAGATGAAGTATCGAAACACGATACGAAGCCGAATATTTGCTAAATAAATTATTTTTAGATCCAATAGCTGCATCAGTCACTACCGTTTCGTGAAACCTGATTCATCGATTCCGGTGAATGACTACCATGGGCAGCTGTGCGAAATGATGAACAACGTTGTGATTCGCAGGCCGGCCACTCCACCTATAAGACAACACTTGATCTCTCGTTCTCATTGTCTATCGCACACAAACATAAACGCATACAGAGAGAGAGAGAGAGAGAGAGTGAGAGGAGCAAACAACGCAGCTCAAACTACACAGTCTGGATTTGGTAGTAACTTCACTTATCATGTTCAGCAGATTCTGCGTCACAAAACTGTCACATTTTCCAGATATTGTGCCACTAGTTGCCACAAAAATCGTCCAGATCTCAAAAGGCTGTGGAAAACGTCGGACCCGATTTTGTCACCTTTAATCTTTGAGGCATACTCGTTACAGAGAGACAGTTCGTTGTTAACATTGTAAAAAACGATGTTCGCAATGCGGGAGCATACTTGGAATAACTGGACTACTTTTGGGGACAAAATGCGGTCACATTCTGATCCGAAACCGTAAACCGGACAGGCGGTGGTTATACGGTCATCATCGCAGACTTTAGGCCTTGTGATATCGGCTTCAAACCTTACCAGCGGTCTCAAATTGGTCGCGACTCGCTTACGGAAGTATTGTGTCATTTCTGTATTATAGGTAAAAATGTGGCAAAACATTGAAAAAGTCATACTTAAAGGAACAGAATCTTCCACGCCGATAGTCTGGTAAATCGTGTTTAGTCGGTTAAAGTTTCCCTCATCCTTATCAGTACCACTGAAAACAACCAACTGCTCTAACCCAACACAAACGTCCGTGAGTCATCATACGCACGATGCATCGAAAATCGACTGAAAAGTTCCTTCGGAAAATTTCGCTGTTATCGTCTTTTCTGTCCACCCGTTTATTTGAATGGCACTTGGTCCCAGTTACCTAGAAAAGGACTCTCAAGTGCACAACCAGCACAATGGCCAGAATTTCGATATCATTATGAGGAGAGAAATCGGAGCAGAAAACGGAACTAACGGAGTAGAATATTGTCGCTGCGCACGCAATCGCACCATCGGTACCGTCAATCAAGTTAGGTCAGATACCTTCCTTAATTTGAAGTTCTGAATCAAAGAGGGTCAACCAGCTTGAAATGCACGCAGAAGAACATATAAAACCATGAAACACGTGTGATTACGGGTTTTTCTCGCAAGTAATAAATGTCACCTGACATTTTGTTGCCCCAAGCTTCCAACCCTACCAATCGAAATCAAAATACGGAAGAGTTACAATTCTTGTTCGTCACAAACAAGCAAAGCTCATTTACATGATACTACAACCATCCGTCGTAATCAGGTCTTGGATAGTTTGTGGAACACCACTTGCGGTCAATATTGGAGGCAAATAGCTCGGTATAGTTGCCGATCTTTTCAATACTATTCCTCACATCAAAATGCAAATGTATCAGAACTTCAACTACAATTTTCACCGAGCATATCACAAGGCTGAGGCTACCCTTCTACACCGGATGCCGGTTGATAGTTCTTTATGTGCTGTAAGACTCTAGGGGTCAGTTGGTGTTGTAAATGATAGCTATGTTAGGCGCCGTTTGTCTGTGATCTTTGCATACGCTTCAACGGACTGCAATTCTGACCCACATAAGGATGAGTTCTATGAAGAACTCACCACTCCCGTTCGCAGCAGCAAAGGCTCCGATATCATAGTACTAGCAGGCGATTCTAATGCACAAGTCGGCAAATTTGGTGTGTCAGAAGTTTGTTTAGGTAGGCGTTGTGCCTTACACCCAGTGCAAAGGTAAAGGAGATAGGATTCTCCAGTTTTCTGCAGACAATCGGGTATTCCTGTAGAGTACAAATTTCCGACACAGCTCGCGTCGCACACCTAATTGGCGCTTTAGATTTTCAGGTATTCTGAGCCGGATCGATCATTTCGCACTAAGATACCGATGGCACAGTTCTGTTCACAACTGTAGATCTCACTGGACCACGTACGTAGAGTCGGACCATGCATTAGTTTTATTGCGATGTTCGCTCCACCTCCATGGTCATCGACGCAAACCTCAAACCCAGTAAGCCGTGCAACGTTTGTGTGATCCAGAAATCTTTTTTTTATTACATGCTTGCGCAAGGGGTATATGCCCTATAGACACGAGGGCCCGCTGCACCATTGGGGATAACCGGTAACCGAACCCTGAGAATTGGAGTGGCGAAGAACCACAAAGTCCCAATAGATCAGGTGTGGTAACGATCCGGACGACAGTGGATTACCGGCTACCACCAGTTGTGAACAAAAATAAACACATGAGCTAGTAACTGCAACGAACAATGATTTACATGTGCATTAGGCCCAGGTTTCGCCTGTGGTCCGAGATCCAATGTCCATCAAAGACGACAGATTTCTCAAGAGTCGGTCAGTCTAATGGGGCGAAAACGTCAGCTTTCGAATTGTAAGATGATGGTCGACCAGACTTTTACTCCTAGTCAGTTACTTGAAACGCGTCACACGCCGTCTACCGACAATACTGTTTTTCCTCGACTTGAAGGAACCTTCGATTCAATTGACCGAACAACGTTATTCAGTGCTCTTCACCGGAAAGGTACGCTACAGACGTTTTGTGAATTTACCGAGATCGTTGCACTCTCATACTTCTGGCTGCGTAAGGGTTTACAATGAACTATCCAGTCCATTCGAAACGACCAGCGGTGTTCGACAAGGATATCCCATTTTGCCATCCCTGTTCGAATGTCGTCATGGTCGAGACAATGAAGAATGCTTTGCAAAACCCTCAAGATGTAGGCGTCGAACTAGGAAATGGCGAAAAGCTGTGTGACCTAGATTACGCGGACGACCGAACATGCTCAACGTGCACTAGATAGACTCAAAATATCTGCAACTCCATTCGGCATGCGCTTCGCATCTTTAAAGTGTAAAGTGATGTTACAAGACTGGCTGTCATCGGTTTCGAGCTTGATGCCCCATGGGAAGATGCTGACAATTGTTGACCGCTTTACTTGGCGGCAGCGTGGAAACGAATGGGAGCACAATAGTCGAGGTGAGCATGTGTATATCGGAGACTCGAGCGGCGTTGTGTGCGTTGTATCGCTAAGATAGAATGGAATGACCGACCGAGTGAGCAATGCTGAGGTCAGAAATCGAATATCGGGTACTAGTTCAGAGAATGTTCTACCACAGGGTATCCAGATTAGTAGACTTCGTTGGTTGGGGCACGTGTTACGTATGGCAAACACATGTCTACGATACCGTGCCCTGTTTTCCGTTCCACCTAGGGAGTGGATAAAAACACGTGGAGGTCAACAGATGACTTGTTAGCGGAAAATGAGAACATGTTTGGCGAACTTAGGAAAGGTAGGCGCCTCGCGTCCTCGTGGTTGGGGTCCAAAAGATCCCTAAACCAGTTGGCTGGAGACACTGAAGGATATGGTAGCGAACCGTGAACAGTGGCGACCATGTTGTCACTTTCTGTCAAATCAGAATGATTGACCAATGCGTGTTTGTACAGTTAAACTGCGTGTTCCATGTGTTGGCTACCAGGGCGTTGTTTACTTTCCCCACCCCTGTAGGTCCACTCCCTGTCCATCTTGCATATTCATTCTCTCTATTTCTACGTGCATGATGGCGAGAAAGGCAGTCTTCAATGGGGCTCACCTTGTTGTTTAACGCTGTGCGATTATGATGAGTGTCCGATTCTCCCAGAAAGCACAGTGGGTGTAGTGTGCTTTCGTCTGTAATCATGAGCCAAAAATCGCAATGGACCTCTAGAGTAAATTTGTGACTGACAAAAAGACAGCTGAGAATCTATCGTCGATACGTCAAAACATCATATTTGATGTGACTGTCAGACTACAAAATGTGAATAAACAAGTCTGCTCACACTTCCCTTTGCACGTACGAGGCTGTGAACTAGGCACAAGACGAAATATTTCCATAATTTAAAGCGGACCAACGGTAGGATGACAAAACTTTGCAAAATTTAACAAGATAAAGAATCAGTATCACTCGGCTTCGTTCTTTGGAAATGTAGTAAACACGGCCAAACTTGTTGAAATTTAAAACGAACCTACTTGAAAACTTGTCAAGTTTAAACTGTTTCACTGATGATGACCGAACAGGATGCGCGGGCCGGTGTGCGCATCACGTGACAAATACGTAATACGCCCGAAAACGGAAATGTGCACGTGATACTATATTTGCACAGATCTGATTTGAGTGAACAATCAGTCAACTTGAGGGTGACTGAATAACAATTCTTTGAACACTAAAGACGTCTTTCACATCTGACATTCACGGGGAATAAGTGACCCATAAAATATGAGTAGAAAGGTGCATGTCCACACAACAAACAATTAACAGACCAGTCTTACAGATCTTGCCTGAAGTATGCAGTGAATAAAGTGTCCCAGACCATCAAACAGTTTGTCAGAATACGATGTGATCGAGCCGCGTTTCACACCGACTAAAACTGCTTTAGAGGCGTTATCGACCGCGCGGTGCAATCCCGTTAACCGTTAGGTTTGAACTTACGGTGGCTTTGTCTAATCATACTTCAATATTAGAAGCCTAACACTACGTTTGATGATTTCAATGAATCCATTCCATTTTCCAGTCGAAGGTTATAAATCTGTGACTGGTGAGAAAATATATGAAGGATTTTTATGTAGCAAATCATTTCGCGTCTGCTCACATTTTTTGCAGATTATCATGAGATCAAACTGCTCTGGTTTCACTCCGCTCGATTTGATTACAGCAATATCTGGGATTAGCTCGAACTATGGGGAACCTAGTAGGCGACAGTTCATTTGCTGCAAACGAATTACATAAAAAAGAATATAACCCCAAACGGCCGGAAATTTGTTGTCACCCAACTCGGTACCACGCTTAATCTATTGGGACCTAATACAGTTCTTCATCACTCCGATTCTCTGGGTTAAGGTTGTCGGTTATCCCTGATAGAGCCATGGATATTTCAGGCCATGAAGTGTGACCCTTCCACTGAACTTATGCGCATGCACGGATAACAAGTGGCCTGTGACTTGGCAAGATGTACTTAGTGTCAGTTGACTTGGATACGCTTTTGACATTTTCAACGTAGAAAGAAAGCAATAATTCAGTAGAATTTCTGCTACTGAGTTTAACTAAAGTAAATGTCGGACCCTGGAGTGAGTACGATGGCTGACAGGCTGAGATAAGGATTCAAAACCCAAACACAGAAATGAATAGAGCAAAAAACACTTGACTAATTTGTCAATCTGAAGTGCGAATAATATAGATCCCCGGCGGTTTTAAGAGGAAGCTAGTAAGTTATTTTACAGGAAGGATACTGGAGGTCTCTCAGCAAACTATAGTTCGTAGCTGCCCACACCACTGAAGGGGTTCTTCTTTGGGAACCCTAGCCGGAGTCCTTGTTCAAAAGTCTGACCCACAAGGCTGTGAAGCGTTAGTCCAGTGTGGGAACGTGACCGAAGCGCCTGTGAAGGAACTTCGTCTGGTCTGTCATGTGAGATCTGATAGTTATGTCTCTTCTTTTCGATCTTCGCTGGTATTTAATTACTGGTTCGATTTCTGGATTCAGTCATTAGCCCCATGCTCCCAACGGAGCAAGCGGAACGTGGATGAGACAGCATACTATGGGCTGGGGGCTGCCCAAACCAAACGGGTGACTGTTGCCCAATGAAGTGCGAACACTTCTCCTAAGGTAGAGAGAAACCACAAATACTCCATAACTACGTCCATCTGGTGGATACTTTTTGACCAGTAAACTGTCTCTCTCTCCGCGTTTATTCACTGGATTGCCTTATCCAGCGGCGTAGTGGCCAGAACCACTGTTGTCCGTCAATTTGTCCTTCAATTACGATTTGACCGTTGGCATTGAATGAGTAATTGTTTAATTATCTTATTACATGCGTATGTTTTAGGTCAGTAGAAGAAACAAACTATGTACATAAAAAGGAACCCATTGCACTGTTCAAGAGAGTCACCAAGCTTGACTCTGGAACTCGAAATGATGAATAAAGTAGGACCTCAGAAGATCAATTTCGTGGGCTTTTTACCAAAACGGCACCTATAATGCTGAAAGGATTTTTCTAGAGTAAGTCCAACCGAATCCATCAACTAAACAACGCCATGCGGCGTTGATCCAATACGGAAACATGACCAAAGTACGCGTGTGAAAGGGACCAAAAGGAGTAGGAAGTCGTGCGATAGCAGCGTTGCTTACTAATCACCAATCACTTGGAAAACAGCGGTCAATTCTAGTCAAGATCAATTTAACCATTCTCGGAGATGCTATCAGAAGAGGTAGACCGAAGTGAGGACTCTAGTTGGCTAATTATTTATTCTGGTCGGAACAATTTCTGAAAAAGGTTGTCACAATCTCTGTGAGCTGAGGGCACATAAGAACAAAAGCACCAAAGTGACGCGGTTCTCACGATGTTTTATCTAATGGAACAAACTACTGGGTCATTTTGGATTTTTTTAGACCCCGACTATTTTGCATATCCTCCAGTAATCTGACGCTTTGAAACAAAAATGTTGTTTATAATTCTACCTGGTAAATAAAATATCCCACGTGAGCTATCGAAGTTGTTAGGTGAATCGACGATTCGTTTTGTTGTTGTAAACTGTGATTGGCACACATGCTAAAGTGTTTGACAATACATCAGATCCATACGGACTGATACAAAACAGACGTGCGGGGTGATCGGATTCCACAAAACGATTGCAGGACCTACCAAAGTGATAGATACGTGGGGCAAGAAGACAAAGAGCTGACCATAAAAATCACGGGACGGGAGAGGACGTATCTCGTAGCATTAGAAAAAATTAACTCTGAGTACAAGATGCGACTAAACAATGGTGATACTCCGACGGATAGCAATCAGGTAGAGAGGAATGTTGGAAAAATAAAGCTGTGAATAATACTTTATGAAGTATACTAAGAGGATTTCGAAACTGTGGTTTGCACATTTCGGAAATATTTTTTCGCACGAAATGATTCTACCAGAGATGATGTGAATGATAGTGTGACGTACTGTTGTCTTTTGGGAAAACAAATGGTCAGTGCGTCGCTCGCATTCCAAATAGTCGTGAGGTTGGTTATCAACACCAGTCGCGATATAGCACTATATCCTTAAAGCTCCCAACCATTGGACAGGTGGATCCCATTGATCCCACAACTAATACGGACAAATTCACCGGCTGAGTTACTTGTGCTAATTTTTCCGATAATAGGTTGGCCAATAGTACCCATTTTACAACCGCCACCCGCCTCAGTGCACACCGCACACCGATGACCTTCGTTTGGGATATATGCAATACACATCTCAACCATCGTAGCCTGATGAGTTTTATTGCTTGATCTAATGAACTGCCTCCAATTTACCAAGTCTGGTCTCAACATTACTGGTACGGTGTTCTTTGAAAAATTAGAGAAATTTCTCCGACTATCTGTGATCTCCGTGTGTCTTCCACCCGCAGTGGTCAGCATTTTCAGTCATAAAAAACTAGTCCAACTTTTGTGATGTGACCCTTGACAAATAAAATATGGTTCGAAGAGATTATGGGTCTTTCCTGCCTTTTTGCATATTTTTTCCTCGGCGACTGATATACAGAGAGTTTTACAGACGACCGCCCCTCTTTTAGGAGGTTCTCAGGCAAAAAGTAATTATTGGAATGACGCGGTTGGGTAAATTGTTTTTACTTGTCTTAATTCAAAATGTTGAGTACGAGTCAGTCTAGGGGAGATGGCTAAACCCTGATTCCAAACCAACCATGGGTGGCGTATGAGGCGTACAACGGCATGTTTACCAGCATCTGTGGCGGAGAGGTGCACTGGGTACCCAGGATAATTGGCTTGATCCGAAGGACGTATGAACTGAGCATTCAGTCACCGGCTCCCAGTGGGTTATGGACCCCGCGCCTCGTCTCGCTGCTTTGCGGGTTAAGCTTTGGATAGCTAAAGACTCCGGTTGTGGATCCCTAAGAAAGTCACGTGCTTTGGCTTGGGCAACCTGGAAGTATCGCGCCCGTAAATAAATCATGGACTCGGACTAACTACCTCTTCCTCCCCGATTGTACCATGTTTTGCTTGGCACACAGTCTGAAACCAGACAGGTGTGAAAAATAAATAATGATAAATGAGCATTAAAATATTAACAGGTTTGTAATGGAAAAAACAGAGAATTAGGCCCAATATAAAAGTGGCACCAGTATGGAGGATAGACTCAAACTGCTGCAAGGCAGAATTACAACAGCGCCGGACAGATATGGCAATGTATTATCTACAATGATCACTGAATCTGTTATTCGACAGCCATAAGTTTGCAGTGATAGATTCATACAAACAAGGAGATAGCTCGAGCAAATAACTCAGGATCAGTGGCTGTTCAACAGTTCAAATGTCTACCGAGTCCCTATTCACGACACCTTATACTGATTCACGTGGAGCCCAATATGATTGTTTCCGGGGTCTAGTGCCGATTAATGGGGAACATGAAGTGTACATAACAATTCAGCACGGCTGCACACACTCAGACCTCTTTGTTAATAACAAGTGACTCCAACGGCATTGATAGAACATTCAATGTGGAAGGGAGATATGATACGACAAAGTTTGTGTGTGGCATAGATAGCCATTCTGTTCTACTCTATTCTGTCAGAACAATCAGCCATCAATAAGAAAATCAGTGGTTCCACGCTCACCTATGGGCTCGTGATGCAGAAGGAAAACGGATGGAGACATGTATTATAACTACACCAAAACACAACGTTGGTGATCGTAGTTCCCGGTGGGCATAATGCTACACAAGATTATATGCTGTAAATATCATGTAAATTGGAACTTTGAACGTATTCAACTATTTCGACGCTGTGAATGACCAATGACATGCCACAAGCGTTCTGTTACAAACTAGACCGGGGAGGGTCGAATTTCGTCATTCCAATGGTAGCCGTGATTGGTGCTTTCACTACCGGCTGTAAACGACGTCGTATGACTTTCCCAAATATGGTCAATATGGACGAGATACAGCTCGAACAATTTTGCTTCCTAATCATCTCCAATTTTGTCTCCCTAAATGATGTCCCCGTTTCGCTTTATTTGCCTTCAGTAGTTTTCCTAATCTTCCGAAGAACGGTTTTCAGTAACTTTGCCACGGGAATTCTAGTTATCAGTCCCGCTCTTCTAATCCCCCAAGACAATTTACTCGCTAAATTTCATTCGAGAGAATGTGATCAATTTTCACAAAAACTTCTCACGGACACCATACATATCGGAACTACAGAATTTCCCTTCAGTCATTCCTAATAATCTAACTGATCTAATTTTCCGCTTATTCCTTCACGAATTATTTTGTACAATGAATTCTGTTGGCCCGCATAACTGAAAGCAACGAGCCATTCGCAGCCACATTTGTCAGCAAATCCAATGGTTAGTTTATCCCTTCTCCCTAAAGCAGTCAACGAAGGTGAACATCGAACACAGCATCACTGGGAGGACAAATAAAGGATGTTGGCTATTAATAGTCTAAGTTACCTGCCGCGCCGACGCGACTTCCGTCCGTCCGTCTACTGTCGAGAGTACGCTGTGACGTTTAGGTTAGTTCTCCTCTGCGGATCAGAAACCAAACATTGCGATTAACAGACACAACGACTATTGGTTTCCAAGCGACAATGTCTTCACAAAAATGCACGAACGCTAAGGAACACCGTATCAGAAAGGCTGCAGTTAGTTGTGCGCCTTGAGGCATCAAAGATCATTCCCTAAACGAAGCGCCTAAGCTGCGCATGTTCCAGTACTTGGGATGTGTGTGTATGCACACCCGTAGATAAACAGAGATACTCTTTATGTTCGTTGTTCTTCGGGGAATGCTGAGGATGGAGGACTGTCCGAGGTTAGTCCACGCATGATGAAAATGCATAAACACGCGAACAAT
The DNA here is from genome assembly GCA_948099385.1 of Fasciola hepatica. Taxonomy (NCBI): domain Eukaryota; kingdom Metazoa; phylum Platyhelminthes; class Trematoda; order Plagiorchiida; family Fasciolidae; genus Fasciola; species Fasciola hepatica. Next base: position 989,690 of record CANUEZ040000166.1, read on the forward strand.
TCAGTGGCCTTGTAGAACGTGTTGTGATTCTAGTGTGTGGTCAACGAGATGTAATGTGTTCAGATGCCACAGTCAGTGATGTACCCTTACTTACTGCGTACCTGCGCATAAGTGCGTTGTAAGGGACAAACCCCATGGCCTGAAAGCCTCACTGCACTATCGGGATTGACCGGTAACCAGACCCTGAGACTTGGAGTAATTTCTCTTACCACACACAAAATTAATTACAGTAAAATTCCACAGTTCGAAAGCATACTGGAGGAGTTCGTAGGAAACTTTCACGTCGAAACAAGTTTCTTGATTCCGCTTTT